>JAAGEH010000076.1:28731573-28801192 GCA_011751065.1 Lasiurus cinereus
AGGAACATCCATGTGATACCAAAACATCAATCAGCTGCCTCTTGCTTGCCCCTTACTGGGGATCAAGCCCACAACCCCGGGCATGTACCCTGATTGGGAATTGAACCAGCAACCTTTGGTGCATAGGACAATGCCCAACCAACTAAGGCACATTGACCTGGGTTGCACAGAAGTTTTGGGCAGGGAATGTTCAGCCTATGAGCCATATAAGACTCTCAAAATCATTTGGTCTGACCTTCCACAGCATTAGGGGTGAGTTAATTCAATGTCTGACTAAATATGATAGGCTAATTTTCAAGTTGATAATTTTGTATGGCCCATGAATGATGTTATAAATATCCAAATAGCCATGGCAGAAAAAAGGTTCCCCACCCCTGCCTAGATCAACAAGTAAATCTCTTAGTATAAAATATTAACATCTTCAAAGAATCTACTATACTATTAACACTCATCATAGAGGTCCTAAATAAGCAATACTCACGAAGATAAGCCCTAGTTCTCATGGGATTTCACTGGTGCTACTATAGGATGAGAAAATGCCGCTAATGAGCAAGAAGTGATGAGGTTATAAAAGAAAAAGAAAACAGCTCAAACCTTAAAAAACAGGAATAATTTAGAAAAGTCATACAACCTCAAAGCTCCAGTCATTATTTAAGCAATTTCTGGCTATAAAATTTGTTGATTCAATAAAGAGAAAACTCCCTCTAAGAGTTTTAGAGGCTGCACAATGCTAAGGAGAACATCTGCCCTAGAAACAGCCATCCTCCAGGAGGTTTATGAGGGTGTTTCCGGATGAGATTAACATTTAAGTCAGCAGACTGACAAAAGCAGATTGCTCTCCTTAACGTGGGTGGGCCTCTTCCAATCAGTTGAAGACCTGACTCAATCAAAAGGGAGAATTCCTCCTGCCTGACTGCTTTGGAGCTGGGTTATCAGCTTTTTCTGCTTCTGGGCTCAAACTAAAACATAAGCTCTTTTGGTTCTCAGGCCTTTGGCCTTAGAACTATATCATAAGGGATCTCGTGGATCTCAAGCTGTCTACTCACCTGCAGGTCTTAGTACTTGTCAGCCTCCATAATCATGTGAACCAATTCTTTCCTATAAATATATGATAATATGGTGTGTGTGTGTGTTCTGTTTCTGGATAAACCCACTAATACATATTGCTTCCTCTGTTTGGAAACTTGCAGAGTAAAATAGCTTTGCTTGGTACCACCATCATGAGAAGCCTGAGATAGAAATGCAATGTTTCCCCCCACACACCCCATTCATGAGGATATATAAAGAACAACTACATTCAACAACAACAAAAGAACCAACAATCCTCATGGCCTCAAGCTTTACCTCTGTTGTAGCATGTATCAGAATTTCCTTCCTTTTAAAGGCCGAATGATATTCCATTGCATGTATATATTACATTTCGTTTATTTATTCATCTGTCGATGGATACTTAGGTTGCTTCCAACTTTTAGCTATTGTAAGCAATGCTGCTATAAAGATGGGTGTACACATATCTCTTCAAGGTCCTGCTTTAAGTTCTTTTGGGTAGATACCCAGAAGTGGAATTGCTAGATCATATGGTAATTCTATTTTTAATTTTTTGAGGACTTGCCATACTGTTTTCCATAGCAGCTACATCATTTTACATTTCCCATCAGCCACCTACAAAGATTTCAATATCTCCACATCCTTGCCATATAAATGGATATGAGATGATATCTCATGGTGGTTTTGATTTGTATTGTCTTAATGATTAAGGATGATGAACATATTTTCATGTGCTTTAATTAGCCATTTGTATGTATGTATTTGGAGAAATGTCTATTCCAATCCTTTGCCCATTTTTGTAATAACTGTAAACTTAAAAATAGTTAAGATGGTAAATTTCATGCTACATGTATTTTACTATTTAAAAACAAAGTTAAAGGCTTAGAGATCTCCAAGATACATGAGCACATTTTTTTAAAGTTGCAACAAAATGCAAGCAATATAGGCCCAATTATGTAAAAAGTGATGCAAATATATATGCATAGAAAGGAGACAACTTGTCACTAGCAGTTACCAATAGGATGGGCCGAGGAGATAAAGTATAATAGGCATGTTCACATATCACGCATGTACCTTTGCATAGAGTGAACCTAGTACAAGAACATACTTGTATTTGCTCTTTAAGGTGCTGTTACAAAAATGGCAGCGGAGTAAGTGGGTGCTGTGTGGACATGCTCCCAGGTTCAAACTGGAATTACCAACTAAAATGCAGAAAAACTTACAGAATTATCAATGGAAGACTCGCTGGAGAGAACCCTGATACCTGAGGACCAAAGTGAAGACCCCATAGAGACTGGTAGGAGGGGAGGAGGCGCAAGAGCTGGCTGGGCATTCACAGACTACAACTGAAGTCCTGGAGAGATATCTCAGCTGCGAACTCTGGGATCTAATTCCCAAGCTGCCCCTCCCAGCAGAGAGCAACAAAATTGAGGAGGGCACCCACATAACAGCTGGCTGTGAAAAGCAGTGGGGTGCTTTCTGTAGTAGTGGGAGGGAAGACAGCTGGAAATTCAGACATCTTCTTAAAGGGCCAATACATAAAATTCCCTGTAGAGCCACCAATCTTGTGCTCCGGCAGAGGAACAGCAGAGTGGACTGGAGCTGGATGAGCAGAAGCCAGGATCAAGGGCTCTGGGGTTAGAACTCAGAAGGCAGACACCCGGGTTTCTGGGTGTCGAGGTTCCCTCAAGCTGCAGAGGTTATCTTTCTCACACAGGCAATTGGAGGGAAGACAGTTGACCCACTCTATTGGAAAACTCCTTGACTCTTACAAGACTGAGAATAACAATTGGCCTGCAGGCAGAAACAATTACCCCACCCTGTTGAAAAAAAAATCTGGTCACACCTATGGACAACCGCCTGAGGGCAGATCAAGAGGCAGTCTAAAGACGCCCGTAACAAAGTACCAATGACTGAGTGGCTAGAAGTCTCAAATTGAAGGGAAAGCAGGGCCACACTCCCCTAAGGCTGAGTAGAACCCTCCCTTCCAGTAGCAGCCAGCAATCCTAGCTTGGCATGCCTTGGCTCACAGATACATCACTCCAGCCTCTGCCTCTGTCATTACTTATTTTCTCCCTGTGATTCTCTCTTCACTTGACATTTTCTTCTTTTTATAAGGATACCAGGCACATTAGATTAGGGCCCACCTTAATGACCTCATCATAACTTGGTTCCATCTGCAAAGATCCTATTTGCAAATAAGATCACATTTAATAGCCTTAGTCTACTGGTTAGGACTTCAGCATTTTTGAGGGGAGACCATTCAACCTAGAATGATATTTATTTGTTTTTAATTACAACTAAGGTTCCTTGAACATTCCACTTATGCGCCCTTAAGAGAAGAAAATAAATACCCTTTAGAGGCAATCTGTGAGAATTAGGAGACTGGATTTAAGAGCCACACTGCAAAGGTTCAAATCCCAGTCAGCTACTTACAAACTATGTAACCTTGGGGAAGTCCACTCACTGCTCCTTGCCTCAGTTTCCTTATCATTAAAATAACCACACGTAGCTCAAAGGAGGAGAATTACATTGCTATTATGAGTTACAAAGTGCTTAGAATGTAGTAAGTGCTCAACTAACATGAGCAATTATGTTATGATCATCCCAAAGACTCCTCTAGAAAGCATTCTTGGGGACAGACAAAGAGCCTTTGTTTTTGCAGCGCCTACTCAATGTCTTTCTCTATAGCCCTTGCCCAACAGTCTCATGCTGGACTTTCAGAACACCAGCAGCTTCATCCGGTAAGGGTTCCCCTGCTGCACTAAACAGTCTTCATCCATGCAGTGACCCACCCACCTCCTAGGGGCAGGCCCCTCTGCAGCGTGGCCATCCCTCTCTTCAGGCTGACCAAACCATCAGGGCAAAACGCCCATTGCTTCACATGCAGCCCCTAGAGGGACACAGAGCAGTCCTCTGCCCAGACCTCCCGCTTTCTGTGATCAGCGCCCTAAATTTGGATTTTAATCTTGGCCTCACTTGCTGCTATATCTGTATCCAGTTAATCTTTCAGGGTTGTGGTGGAGGAGTCATGCTGCTATGGCAACCTAACAACTCTGGGCCGGAGGACAGAAGAAATGGAATGTCAGGATCGAGACCACCAAAGGATTTAGAAACACCCATTTCTGCCTTGTTTCACAGAAATGAATCTTGAGATGCTACAATAAACAGATCCCTCTTCTCTTTTTTTACAAGTTTCCAGCCACTGGCAAAAAAAAAATAAAGGCCTGCTTATACAAGTATTCTATTCACATGTCATTTCCTAACAGAATAGAAACTAAAACTCACACTTCATTCAGCAAGTCAGGAAGTCAGCTGATTTCCTTTAAAGCTCTCGCTCTCTCCTCTGCATGAAACGAGCAATTGTCCAGTCTGCATTTTATACATAATATTACTTTTTTGACCTGCAGTTTACAAATAAACTAACAGAGAAACACAAACAGAACTTGGGCCCTCTCATCTCCCAGGGGTTTAGAGGAGCCGGAGGAGGGAGAGACGATGAAAGAACTGCCTTGCTAACCCAGAGAGACCTCATCTTTGCCAGTGGCTGCTGCCCACACAGCCAGGGAGTTGCTCACACACAGCACAGCAGTCTCCACGCCTTTGTCTTCCTGTCTACATTCTGGAGGGGATTCTAAGGGACAGTAAATTCTCTAAAAAGCACATCACAGTCAAACCAACACATGAACACAAACCATGGATGAAGATTGTGTACCTGGTATGCAGGCATTAAAGAATCCCAAATGAACCAAAGAAAATTCTGGTAGGTTCTCTAACCCAGGATAAGACCAGCCAGGAGGCAGCAAGGGTCACCTCCTGGCTTCACCTTTGAAAAACAACTCTAGGTTAAACTGAGAACTGACATCTTAGGGCAAGAATGGAAATTGTTTTAAGGAAAAACCAAGTCAGAAGTACCCTCTGCCTGATCCTCTTTACTTCCTGGAGTTTTAACCTCTTTTTCCAAGGCAGTTTTCCTGAGCGAGGACAGAGTAGGGTTGGGAAGTAAAACTGTGGTGAGTTCGTTGGGTTATGATTGTGTAATTTTTCTGGATTTTTAAGGGAATAGCAATTGCTCAGAATTACACAGTAAGAATATAAACTGGATCTGGTTAAACAGGTCGGAGAAGTGGGATGTGTCGAGGGAGAAACAACTCTGGAGCAAGAGTCAGAGGTTCGAGTCCTTGGCTTGGCTCCATCTCTTCACCTGCTGCATGATCACAGACAACTTGTTGAAACTGCTTCCACTGTGGTTGTTTCAACTACAAAATGGGTATCACCATACCTGCCCTGCCCTCCATGACTGTGTATGAAAGTCTTTTTATAAACTATTAAGTACTGCTCTGTGAATGTGTTGCTAATTCCACTCAAATCTAGATTTGTTGGATGTAGGGAATGGATGTTCTCCTGCTTTGTATATGCTTCAGCCTCCATAAGAGTTCCTTATATCCAGTAGAGAAAAAATGCAATTGAAGCCAAAAATGTGCTAACCAAATATGCATATAGGTTTTTAGACCAATTTCCCAAAAGCAGATTTAAGGAAGAGCTGTCCAACTTAGGAAATCGGCCATTGTCAGCACCCACAAGGCACAGAACACCCCTGGGCAAAGCATCTCTTCTCCCTGAATGATACCGCCAAACTGAAATCACTCACTGTTGCCCAAGAGATAAAAAGTTTTAGTTCATAAAATTTAAGTTGGTAACATGCCATGTCAATTAGCTTCTTACTCTATGTTCAGAGCATTAGCACTAAATTAGAACTAATTACCCTCTCAATCGACAATTACAAGCTGTTAAAATATACATTAGCATGAAAGAAATACAGTATCCTTGGGAAGTGACATTCTGATGGGAGGAAGATCAACTCTAACATCTATCAGGAGTTAACTACCTTTCCTGACCTCCTGGAATCTAGGATTTAAAAGGTCAAGGTGATTCAGGCACACACACACACACACACACACACACACACACACACACACACCTAGCAGTAGAGTTACAATCCAGTATAACACACAGTCACTACCAAATCTTGGTCAGGCATGAAACACAACTTCGCTTAGCATGAAGTCAAAGATACATCAAATTTTAGTGGGATCATTTAAAGGTGCATTGTATGGAACGTTGAAGAGGGAAGAAAATAGAAAAAGTATGGCAAAGGAGATCATTAATCATGAGCTAAACATGCCCAATAAACAAAGTTGAACTGAGTGATTTAGAGAATTTTTTTTCAATTGTGAGCCTTGGCCAGATAGCCCAGTTGGTTACAACTTGGTCCCCAATACTCCAAGTTTCAGGTTCAATCCCCAGTCAGTGCACATGTAAGACTCAACCAGTGAGTGCATAAATAGATAGAACAACAAGTCAATGTTTCTCTCTCTCCCTTCCCCCTCTCTCTCAAATCAGTCAATAAATAAAAAATTTTAATTACTGTGTTACAGAATTCTATTCCTTAGGTACTTCTTGCAACCTCTTAACTATGGGACCCTTTCTCCAAGAAGATTTGCAATGATGAGAACAGATTTTTAAAGCGGTGTGAAGGGATTTAACATCTCCTTGTGTAAACATCACCTGCTGATCGGAAGAACAGTTTGTCAATAAACAAGCCCCACCTGGGTTCACAAACAAATCAAAACAGGCATTTCCAGGTCTGGAAGGGAACATTTTCTTGCTATTTTCACTGCTGAACTTTGGGGCAGCCAATTTCAGAAAGGCAATGTTTACCTTACATTCCCTCCAACCTCACACCTAGGGCAGGGGAGACTAATGACAGTGTTGTGAACAGATCGTGGGAATAACGGCTGAGCCAGTGGGAGCACTGGCAGTCTGTATGTATGCAACAGCAGGAAAGCCCATTACTCCAATTGCTGAAATTATGTCTCAGTGGCGTCAAGTTTACAGAGATATTTATAGAATTAACAAAACACTATCACTGGCAGTTTCTTTGGGTTGCCCAATTTCCTGAAAGCCTTTTAAGCCTTTGTTGGGAAGGGGGGACGGGGGGAATGAGGCGGGAGGAGGTGGGGAGGAGGAACAAGGGAAGCCAACCACACACACACACAAATGCTAAGAGCAAAAAAAGAAATGACTGAACTTTTTGCTGTAGTAGTGCAATGCTTAGAGAAAGCATGAGAAACCAAACCCATGCCATAATTCATCTTAAAGAAGAAGCAGACAGCCTACTGCTGTCAATTTAAGATGTGTGACCCAAGAACTTCCATTAGCCATCAAAATCCTTATTTTGGAAGGCACCCGGGAAGGTTATATTTATTTTTCTGATACTTAAAAAAAAAATTACTGCAAATCTGTGTCCTTAATGTTTTAGTCATTTATGGTCATTTTCCAATCTCTTTTCGCAGGTTGTCTTTTATACTACAAAGGTCTTGTGGTGCCCATCAGTTGATCTTATTGAGAATAACTGTATTGCCATATGAATAAAACAATTTGCTTTCTTGGGAATTCTGTCAGTTCTCAGTCTACTGAAAAATGTCAAGTGACTCAGAGGAAGAGGACATTTACTTTCTAGTTCTCAAACCCTGGTGATCACATCATTTGCACTCAGTTAAATTGATTGTTTCTGAAATGTCCCACTAGCATTGAAATCAATGTCAAGGCAGGTGGTATCCAAAAGCTCTGAGATCAGTAATGCTTGGGCTCCCCGGCTCAGTGAGAGTTTGTGTAATGAGCCCATGGAAGTCGTTCCAGAAGAGAAGTACAGTACATTCAGCAATGTTTGATGTCCTTTTCCTTCCCACATCGCACACCTACATGTAAGTCAGCACGTCCTTGGAGAGGACACAATAGAATTAAATAGGAGTGGATGAAATCAAACCAGTTCCTCTCGGTACCACCCAGTAGATGGTCTCCTCACACCAAGTTCTTATGAAAACCTGGTGATTATGAAATATCCTTCTCTTTTTCTTCCTGGTTATGAAGCTAGAAAACAAAGCCCCCTGGGTAGCCATAGTCCTTTCCTTCCAAAGTTTCAGGGGTAGTGGAAAAAAACAAGAAAATTCCAAGTCAAGAGATTCTAAAGGAGATTTAGCTGTAATAACAAGGACTTCTCATGCTGTTACCCCCAACTGTGTTCATCACATTTCTACATTGATACCCACACCTCCCCTTAAATTCAGCAAGTCCAAATCAATCTCCAGCCTGCAGCCCCTCCCCCAAATAGAGCACCACCTTGGTTTCTCTGTTTCTCCAATGGAATTATCCATCATTTTGCTAGTGGTCATGGATTAATACTTTGGAATTATCTTTTACACATATCCTCCTTTTCTCCAATGATCAGGCTATTTCTTAACAGAGCTGTTATCCTAGTTAGCAGTTATATCAACAGATTGGGCCCCCACCCATGCTCCAAAATTCACTGATATAAATGCTCTCCCACCTGCTCAGGTTCTTTAAAAAGTGGAAGTGGGCTTGACAATACTAAAAACAATTTGGGAAACTACACAAGGACTACACTGAAGTTCTGTCAAGAAGCCGGAAACAGGAGAAGTCAGAGGTTTCCTGAGAGAGAAAACACAAGAGCAATACCTGGAATAGATGTGCTGAACAGCAACAACTCAGACTGTGACTGAGGAGCAACGGGCCATCAGGACCTCAAAAGAAAAGAGGCTGGCCTGCCGAGGGGACTAGAGCAAGAGAAGTCCCTGGGGAAGAACTGGCAGAGACGACGTGCAAATGGAAGAGCAGTGAACAGGTTTCTGCCCGCACCCTGTCTGGTTATGACTCCCTTGCGCCTAGGTCTGCCTGCCGGGAGAGAAGCACTGCCCTGTGGCAGCCGAGCCCCTCACTGTAAGTTCTACGTGGCTGTGTTCACACTTGGAGCACTTGTTGGGATCAGCACTCTGGCTCAGTGGTGCAGGGGCGGGGGTTAGGGGTAGGGGGAGGGGGCCAGAGCCTGAGATTATGGTTGGTAACAAGCTCCCAGGTGAAGCAGGTGCCAGCTGACCCACCGAGCACACTTTGAGGAGCACAAATGCTAAAACCTGAGAGCTCATTTGAAGACATGACAGATCAATGAAATTCCGAGTCTCGAGGACTGAGTCTCAGGAACAGTAACCCTTCAAGCTCCAGGCTGATGCCATGGGCAGCCGAGGCTGAGACCCGCTCGATGTTTTCCAGGCCCAAAAGCCTTCCCTCAGTCTGAATCACTGCTCTTTGCTCTCAAATGCTGTCTGCAGAGGCCGGGCTACTTCCATCTTCCTCAATGCCAAGACAGAATGACCCAAACTGTGGCAGACAGTGTTTATATTTATTAAGGCAGTGCCTTTAACAGCTTTACGTATGAGCTCATTTGAAGTTAATATCGCAAGTGTACATGTGAGCCCATCATGATCCCACATCCCACTTCCCTTGAAAGGCCCTGAACAGAGTCTCCAATGGGTGCCCTGTTCTTTGAAAAAGTTTTCCTCTGAAAACTAGATAATCAGAATGCAAGGTGGAAGAGAGACATTATAACTTGCTTTCTTAGTAAAACATCAAAATTGATGTAACAAACTAAATCCTAAACAATTAACTTCTAATTTAAACAAAAACAATAAAGAAAGCCCTAGCTGGGTTTGCTCAGTGGATAGAGCATCGGCCTGCAGACTGAAGGGTCCTAGGTTTGATTCCAGTCAAGGGCACATACCTGGGTTGTGGGCTCGATCCGAAGTAGGGGATGTACAGGAGGCACTGATCAATGATTCTCTCTCATCACTGATGTTTCTATCTCTATCTCTCTTCCTTCCTCTCTAAAATCAATGAAAATATATATTTTTTTAAAAAACAATAAAGAAAAATGCTTTTCTTCCCTGTTAACAAGTCATACATATCATGTTACTACCACAAAACTATTCCCATTCCAGAAAATTGGTTTTTTAAGTAAAAAATCAAAAAGGTTGTGCATAGATGGCACATTTTTATACATTTTTTAAAAAAATCAATGAAATATTTCCCTTCCTCCAGAGAAAAATTCTTCAAAATAGTAATTATTCTATTCCTGAATTTCATGAGTAACACACACACACACACACACACACACACACACGTGAATAAAAATCATTTTTTAAAGATTAATGGCTTCTTCCCAAAAAACTGTTCTCCTCTGCTCAAATGGCATATCAGAAGTGAGTCTAGCTGTGCTTGATTGGCCACTTTCAAGATCAGAAGATTTTCCTTTTTTTCTTTTAGACAATGCATTAGGAAGCCTGGATGTCCTGTAAGTTTTAGGGGATAGATCTGTTTTCTTTGGGTAGAGGAGACTAGAATCTGGTGTAGAGCCTAAGAATGCTATGAACTTCAGAAAGGCATTCTGAAAATAAACACCGACTGAAGAGTCTCAGGCATTTTTGACCACACAGGTTTGCTTCATTCACCATGGCCTTCTTGGGCTGGCTGTGGTGAGGGCAGGCTATTCTGTGATTGTGCCGCTTGAGTTCAAGAGCTGCTATTTTAAACATTCAAACAAGAAACCTGGGAGTTGAAATGCACCAAACCTTCGGCGAGAGGTCAGGCCTTCCAATGAGCTCTCAGATGTCAGCTTTCTTTCTTCTTTTGTCACCTGATCTGATATGAAACTTCAGTTACACATAAGGAAAAAGAAATGGAACAATGATTTTTTTCCTAGGTTCCATTTTAAAATTACACCTAAGTCTGCTCAGAAAACACCATAGATTTGGCACATACTCGTACATATTCCTCAAGACATCTTTCCTACCTGGTTGAATTCCAGTTTCAAGAAAAAGAGTCTAGACCTAAAAACAACCAAAATCACTCCACCTAAGAGAAGCTGTTTCTGAACTGGAAGGTAAGGTCAGTGTCATATACATCTGCACCATTTATCATCAATTGCCTCATTGGGGAATCCTCTGGGCCAACCATAGTTGCTTGAAGAGGAGGAATGTGTCTTCTATTCAGCTGGCATTTTAGGCTCTGGGCTGTTTGCACTGATTTGGAGATCAGATTAGTTTTGATGATGATGTGGTGGTAGCTAACCCTTACTCAGTGTATATTTTTGTTTTAGTCACTGTTCTAGTCACTTTTCATTTGCTAATTCTTTTAAATCTCAGAACAATGCTCTGGAATGGATTAGGTCAGTGGTCGGCAAACTCATTAGTCAACAGAGCCAAATATCAAACAGTACAACGATTGAAATTTCTTTTGAGAGCCAAATTTTTTAAATTTAAACTTCTTCTAACACCACTTTTTCAAAATAGACTCGCCTAGGCTGTGGTATTTTGTGGAAGAACCACACTCAAGCGGCCAAAGAGCCACATGTGGCTCCCGAGTCAGTTTACCGATCACAAGGTTATGTCTCTGGGCAAATGAATTTAGGCTCTGCAGCTGCTAACTGTGAGACTGAGGGCAAGACAGTCAACTTTCCAAACCCTTCATTTCGACATCTGAAACATAAGGATTTCAACCTCATGAGATGATATAGCAAGGCTCTCTTCACAGCCTGGCACATATGTAGTGCCCACCAAAGGAAAGCTGGCAGTATTAGTTGAATGCCTGGTGCAAAGGGGTACCCATCCTTCTCTCAACAGCTAAGTACCACCTCACATCATAGCTGAGGCTGAATTGGAGAGATGCTGGGAGTGACTAGTAAGGGTAAACTTAAGATCATTCAGGTGATAGAAATTCTCTGCAGATCAATGAAAAAAGTAAAAACATCTCCCAAGTCCAAAGGAGAACAGTATTTGTAAAAATTAACTGACTTGCCTGCTTTGTTTTTGTCTTCCAGCTAGAACAAAAAGGTTATCCCTAGTCACAAACATGATCCCTCTCCCTATCTCTTAACATGTTCTATATTAAACCTGTTCTAGTCATTTCTCCAAGTATATGTTACGTTGTGAAAGCACACCTGTTGTGTAAAATACAATGAGTGCTAAGATGCATCTTATAGATGTAGAGGACGAACACCTGCTATGTAATACACCAACTGCTAAGATGCATAGACACAGCCAGAAAAAAAAATAGAAATGAGAAAGTAGGGGCTCAAGATTCCCCCTTCTGTCCCCTGAGAGAGAAAATCATTTTTAATGCAGTGCAGGATACTGTGAGAAGAAAGTTATCATTTTCAACATCTTGATTACAACTATATCTGAATACCAGAAACTGATCTTGGTTAATTAACATTTTGACTTGAAATAATTAACTATTAATTACACCAATAAGTGGATTATCATTCTTAGCAATTTTTTCATCTATAATTCATTCTATTTTAAATCTTGTTAAGCACTTATTTGATGGTTTATTCATGTAAATGATTCTACAAATCTACTCTCCAAACATATTTAAAGCGATATATTGATCCATAAAGGGGGTCTTCTTTATCTTTCTATATAAAACTACATATTTTTCAAAGACATGATCTTTTTATAGGATTATGTGGTATATTTAGCCTTGGGGAAAGGTACCTGGCTTTATAGAGATCTAATGCCATAAATAGTGAAGTAACACATTTTTCTTTCCTGCCCAGTATATCTTTTAGTAATTTTCCAAAGGACAAGTGTTAGCTTAAAAACAAAACAAACAAAAGGGTGGAGAAAGAAAAGAAAGGCATCTTATCAGTGATTGGCCAACTTCTCTGAATACCAGGCAAGACTAGCATCCCTGAGGAAATATACTTTAGTAACTGTAGCTGGCTCTCTCCAAACTGGAAAAAGACCTGCCCCAAGAAGGCTCTATTACATCAAACAAACTTTTAAAAATATACTGGAAGACATATTTATCTATTCTAACCTAAGCTTAAATTCTCTTACTTAGTTTCAGGTGTGAAGAGGGATAAGCTTGATAAGTGCTTGAGAGGAGATAGTTTGGCTAACCCTGTGGTTTCTATGGCAAAAGCCTTATTTGATATTCTTCTGTGATGGAACCTTGGTAGATACTGTTTCCGATCTCAAAAAATGCAGCTGTTACAACACTGCTGGGAATGGCTCAGTTGGTCCGAGTGCCCTTCCATATACCAAATAATGGTGGGTTCCATTCTGTCAGGGTACATGCCCAGGTGTGGATTTGATCCCAATGTGTGGTGGGGAGGGGTGAGGGCATTCAGGAGGCAACCAATCCATGTCTCTCTCACCTACTTCCTCTCTCTAAAATCAATCAAGTTCTTTTTTTTAAAAAAAGAAGAAGTCTTCAGCCTTACCCTGTTTGGCTCAGTGGATAGTGTCAGCCCTCAGACTAAAGGGTCCCATGTTTGATTCCGATCAAGGGCACATACCTCAGTTGTAAGCTCTATCCCTAGCCCTGATCCAGCCCCATATAGGAGGCAACCAATCAATGTGTCTCTCTCACCTTGATGTTTCTCTCTCCTGTCTCTCCCTCTCCCTTCCACTCTCTCTAAAAATCAATGGGAAAATATCTTTGGGTGAGGATTAATAACAGAAAGACTTCAAAAAAAGTGCAGCATTTACAAGATAGTCATTGGACTATAAGTACAGTATGGGAATACAATCAATAATATTGCAGTAATTATGTATGGTGCCAGGTGTATACTAGACCCATGAGGGGATTACTTTGTAAGTTATAAAAATACTACTATTCTGAAACTAATATATTTAATGTTAACTGTAATTGAAAAAAAATTTAATTAAAAATAAGATATCAAACTGTAAGTTTTGTATTTCTTAGTTTTGAAGCAGCAATATGTTGGTACATGTATTAACAATTCAGTGAGCAGATGATGTGTGGAGGGAAGGGTAAATAGCACATGCCAATTTCCTTGGTGCAAATACATTCAACATGGCTGATTTCAGGCTATCTAGGTGACATCATTGAAAGTATAGCTGGAAAGAGCTGTGCCCTATTGGAGCTGGTATGAGCTGGCTTCAGCACACCACTGGAAATAATTACTGTATCAGCAATACCAGACAGCTCTAGGCCAGTTTTAATTTGAGTTACACTAGAAACTACCTCATCCAACTTGAAAATTTTTAATATTTTATTCTTATAATGTCTGTCAGCAAAAGATTGATAATGTTTGGGCACAATCAATTGCATACCCCTTGAACAAAAAAACAGGGTAAAGAATGGAATGGCTCCTTAAAGAACAAATCCTATCATACTAATCTCCAATAACTCAGGGCCAGGCCTGAAAGGTATCATCATCCATCGTGATGTCAGAAAGGCTTTGGGTCTTTCCCACACAATGTAGTCATTAATAAACTTGTGAAAAACATACTTTACGTGGTGATTAAAACAAGGCACCCAATTTCAAGAAATGTATGAGCTAGACAGGCATCGTTATGAGCTGCAGAAAAAAAGAATTGTCCTCAGTATACTGGTTGAATGGCAATCCCAGTCGTTGAAAGCTATCATCGGTAGGGCCTGACTATTAATTCTGTAGATAATGTGGGAGCAGTAGTAGTCAGAGCTCTGACAGAAAAAAGGTTGGATGACTTCTTAAAATTAATCATGAAATCTAATGACTCATCAGAATGACTGCATGCAGTCACAGTACATGGAATACCAGACGCTTGTTCATTTTCTCAGCTTTAAAGAAGACAAAATGTGAAGCCACCAGGGAACCAGCCAAATCCAAAATATCTTCCTATACCACTTTCCTCCGAATTGTCAGGTTTTTCCTCACATAATTTTAGCAAACCACTTGCATGAAGAAGATGGTTTAGTGCTTTCAAGGAAATGACTGATATGCTAATTCATGTTTGCATGTTCTTATATTACACCTTACCGGGTGCTTATGTACAACAGTGCTATTGTATTTATTTTTTGTTGAAAGAGCTCGTTGTTTTGGGGGAGGAGGGGGGAGACAATCCTTTCATGTACAGTTGAGAAAGAAACACCCTATACCAGTGGTTGGCAAACTGTGATTCGGGAGCCACATACGGCTCTTTGGCCCCGTGAGTGTGGCTCTTCCACAAAATACCACAGCCTGGGTGAGTCTATTTTGAAGAAGTGGCAGTAGAAGAAGTTTAAATTTTAAAAATTTGGCTCTCAAAAGAAATTTCAATCGTTGTACTGTTGATATTTGGCTCTGTTGACTAATGAGTTTGCCGACCACTGCCCTATGCATACTAGGGAACATATTATCTCAAAAAAAATGAATGACCCTTTCATCTCCCCTCCCTTAGTCTCATAGAATTGCAAAGAATAGTAACATATCTAAACATCTCCACATTTATCAAGTATTTAATATCAGTGTCTTTAAAAACCCCTTTGATTTATAAATGAATATATGCTATTCTTCAGGGTTTTTAATAAATAGTTTGATACCTAAATAAAACAAGGAAAATTTTTATACAAAGGTGAATTGGCTGAAAATAAATACTAGTTCTGGCTCCAGCTTTCACTCGCTCACATTCGAAACTATTTTTTGCAATTAAAGAACATCATTTCTCCATTGCTACATTAGAAAATAAAATTCTACATTTTTTTAAAAATTCAGAATTCTTGGAATATGTGTTATTATTTCAGAAAACATACACAATGGCAAGGTTTGGTATAAGATAGGCATTTAAAGGCTCTGAATTTGTCAAAACAAAATAATTATATCAATTTAACAATACTACATTGATGGTAAATTTAATTCTGTAAAAGCTTAACTAAAGGAATTAACAACAATCAAGTTGCATATTGTTAAAATCTGGAATGAGCTAATAAAAGAGATTATGTTGATTATATCTGGTTATCTAAAGACAGAACGATTTGTTTTGGATGACTTAGGATATCACCTTGCCAGGAGCTTGGGGCCTCACCCTGGAGGGAGCCTTCCCAAGCTCAGATCTCATGCTTTAAAGAATATTGACACAACCACTAAGACATACGCAACGTCACACAATGACACAAAGCAACAACGAGCAGAAAAAGCTTCTAATGTAATAAGAAAAGCAAATAAAAGTGATACATTAGTATGTGATCTTTTTTGTGGATGTGCCTGTTGATAAAGATTTATGAAGCTCTAAAGAATCAAAAACAAAACATAGGCATTGTCCCATAATTCAATAGAGAGTTATGAAAATATTTTTCCCAGAACATAAGAAAGCATGGAGTAACTGAAGCTTTTTCAAGAGAATAATAAAGACATATATGAAATGGTCATGAGCAGAGGGGTCAAAGCAGTTTATAATCTTTCCTATTGAAAGGTTTATATTTTCATTCTCTATTTAGGATACACTTAAACAGAATAGTTATCTTCTCTAGAAATTTGTGTGTAGTTGTATACAGTCATGTGAAATATACCAAAAATTACATAGCCACTTATAAATACAAGTAGATTTCAGCCCTGGCTGGTTTGGCTCAGTGGATAAAGCATCAGCTTGCTGATTGAAAAGTCCCGGGTTTGATTCTGGTCAAGGGCATGTAACTTGGTCAGGTTCCTGGACCCTGGTCAGGTACATGCAGGAGGCAACCAAACGATGTGTCTCCCTCACATCGATGTTTCTCTCTGTCTCTCCCTCTCCCTCCCACTCTCTCTAAAAATCAATGGAAAAATATCCTTGGGTGAGAATTAAAAAATAATAAATAAATAAATAAATAAATAAATAAATAAATAAATAAATACAAGTAAATTTCATTTAAAAGAGGATGGATTGCAACAAAATTTTACCTTTACATAAGAAATTTCTGATAAGAGAAATTTTGCCTTCTCTTATATAATTAAACCTGCCTTTTATGAGGTAAGAGAGGCTTCTTCTAAGTAATAAAATGAAGTAAAGCTTTTTAAAATATCACACTTTTAAAACTACCACTTTCAGATAAAACATTCTCACTTATTAGTAATATATATTATGATTTCAAATAAATCACAAAATAAAAATGATAAACATTAAAATAGAGTATAGACAGTACCCAACTATAGAATGCTCTGTATTCTAAAAGCTTATTTATGAATGAGTTTTATGGACCTTGGAACACCTTTTTCATGAAACAATGTTATCAGAGGTGACTAAGGGTATCTGTCAATCCACAGATTTCCATTTAGCCCACAATGTTCCTAAAACATAGTACTTACAGTATTCAGGCCTGAAGAACCTTGGCAGAGATTGTGTATTGTTAGGAATAGAATTGTCATCACTCACTAATCACATAATCTCAGGTATTTCCTCAACTGCAAAAGAGAAGCAGGACACCTACCCTAGTTACTGCAGATGTTTGCTCTGAGCATTAAATACAGTACACAGATAGAATACAAGTAAATTACATTATAAGCTATAAAGGTGCCTTGCTCCTCTCCAGGTGGGTAAGTCTTCATTTGACAGATGACTCAGAAGCAATGGGGAAGTTTGATGACTTCTCCAAGGTTACAATGTGAGCTCGAGAAGCCAGGACATTGGACTTCTGGTCTACTTCCCTCTGCACCAGATGTGGCATCTAATACACTCTTAGGTGGTTAATCTTTATCGAACACACACTGGGCAGAGTACCAAAAAAAAGATGACAGTAATAACGGTACAATTTTAGATGACAAAGCTGAACTCAGGAGAACAAGGTCCCAACCCTGACCTCACCTCTGACTCTAGGACTTTCATTAGACAATCACAGAGTCACTTTCCATTTCATAGGCTCTCTCTCTCTCTTTGAATTGGGAGAAATACTGTGGTTTCTCCAGTCTTCTTCTGTTCTTTGGGTTTTGTGTTATCGAATAAATAACGGAAAATCAATGAAATTTGCTGTAAAGCTCCGTGTCCCTTAGGCAAAAATGGCACAACTGCTTGCTTTTATTAAAATATTATTGGCAACTTGAAGTATTTTATGAAAAGAGAATAAATAGTAACTAAATGTTTCCCACATGTTTATATGAGGTTTACATTAGGTTTTACGTTTATGGGCTTTTGACTGATATGTTAGGGGAGGAAAGAAGAGAAATGACACTAGAGACAGGACAGACCCTGACCAAGAGCTCGTTAACAGTCCATGTTGTCACCGGTACCTGACATTATGGTATATACTCATGTCATTCAACACCTGAATTTCTGCATTATCCAAATGAATGCTCACGTTAAAGCTGTGGCTCTCAACTCCTTAGTCTGAAGGTCCAGTCCACTCTTAAAAATTACTGAGAACTCCAAAGAACTTTTATATAGACCATATTTATCCAGATTAACCATATTACAAATTAAAGAGACTTTAAAAATATTTATTCATTAATTTAGTTTTAAATAACTAACCCATTCTATGTTAACGTAAATATTATATTTTTATGAAAAGTAACTTTTCCAGAAAAAAAAAATTTAGTGAGAAGAGCCACATAGGTTTTACATTTTCACAAATCTCTTTTGTGTCTGTCTTCATGGAGGCCAGCCAAATTCTCAGACCTCAGTCTATGGCGATACGCTCTTTCAGTTAAAGTACATGAAGAAAACCTAGCCTCACAGAAATGAAGTTGGAAAAGAAAGAAGTATTTTAATAGTCTTGGCAGAAAATTGCAATATTCTTCGATATACAGGAAAACTCAACAACTACTTGTTTCTTTAAAGGTTACTTGCAACATGGAATCTGAATCCTTGTTGACAAACTAGTACTCTGTAAATTGGTGAGATAATCCTATCTAATAAGAGGGTAATATGCAAATTAACCATCACTCTGTCACAAAGATGGCAGCATCCACAGCCACAAGATGGCGGCGCTCAGTCCTCTCAGCCCCACCAGAGTCCCCCAGTCCCAGGGGTGCAGCTGCTAAGAGCAGGCAGTGTGAGTGGCCTAGTGGAATGCTTGCTTCATCGCCATGGCCATGAGGCAAGCATTCCACCCCAGCTGAGGAGGGCTTCTGGGCAGTGGGCACGGAGCGGCCAGGAGGGTTGGGGGGGAACACTTGCATTGTCACCCCAACGATGAGACAAGCATTCTGCACCCAGCCGCAGATGGGCCTCTGGCCAGGCCAAGGCATAGATGGGCTTTGGGCCGCAGAGAGCCTCTGGGCAGCGGGCACGGAGCGGCCAGGTCCCACAGAGAGCTACTGGTACATGGATTTGTGTGCAGGGCTACTAGTGTGAACAGAAAAGGCAAATAACCTCTTCGTATTATTGTGAAAATACATTTCACCTTGCATATCCTCTGCCTTTGGGTTGCACACTCTGCCAACCTCTGCTTGAAAGATATCAATCATTCTCTGATGTACAATTGGTGGTGTGAGGGAGATACTATGTGAAATTAAGACACAGGGGGAAGTAACCTCACAAAGGAGTGGGAGAAAGATCAATTGCAAACACACCATTCACTCCATGGTCCATCTTCATCTGGACATGAGAGCCGGAAGTCAGGCACTGTGAGGCAGGAGCACTGAGATATGGCCCAAGCTGGATGCTTGCAATAGTAGCTGCACCATAATGAGCCAAATATTTCAGACAGTAATATGTGCAAACCCCTGGGTCCATTGTAAGACATGTTTTATTGTATCGTGACTGGTGACAACCAGCCCTCGCTCTTTAAACCAGCCTAGCATGCACACACATCGCACCTACCAACCAGCAGAGGCAAGCAGGACCACAGTTTGGGTCCCAGCAATGCCTGATGCCTGCTTCACTCCATCCCAATCCGCTCCCATCTCCTCGCATCTCTACCCAGCTCCTGACCCAGGCCTCCTGCTCCATACACATCCCTGCTCTTGTTAGAGTTGGCAAGCATATTTGCTTCCCTTGGCTTTCACTCTTTCTGAGGATTGTTGCTCTTTCTGTTCCTGCCTGCCTCAGGGACACCCCACACACTCCATCCTCTATGCCAGTTTGAGCCCCTGACACCCAGGTAGATGAGGGTAGGTGCAGCTCCTTTGAATGAGGGAGCTAGAGAAAATGGGTGCATTTCATTTTTCTTGTAAAAATTTTTCTTTTTGTCTGTTCTGTAGCTCAGCACGACAGAGAACATGGAAATAAGTCATTTTCAGGCTATTAGCACATTGAGGAAACAGGCTCCCACAGTAATAAAACTAATGAAGATGCCCCTGGACTGAAGAAACAGCAATTAGAGTTGACTACTGAATAAGCATTAGGGGAAATAAAGACATTCACATTCAGAGAAAGATACCAATTTTAAATAAGAGGTAAAAAATTAATAGCAGCCCAAATTCCACTGAGCAGGAAAGAGCTTCTGGTGACTCAAAGAAGACTTGGAGACATGCAGAGCAGTCCATCATATTGAAGTGAATACAATAATGGCATCCGATCATGAAAATATGGACAATAAGCTTTTTACGAAGATGGCGCCGAAAGCTAAGAAGGAAGCCCCTGCCCCTCCCAAAGCCGAAGCCAAAGCAAAGGCTTTGAAGGCAAAGAAAGCAGTGTTGAAAGGAGTCCACAGCCACAAAAAAAAGAAGATCCGCACATCACCCACCTTCAGGCGGCCAAAGACACTAAGGCTCCGGAGACAGCCTAAATATCCTCGGAAGAGCGCACCCAGGAGAAACAAGCTTGACCACTATGCCATCATCAAGTTCCCCCTGACTACTGAGTCAGTCATGAAGAAGATAGAAGACAATAATACACTTGTGTTCATTGTGGATGTCAAGGCCAACAAGCACCAGATCAAACAGGCTGTGAAGAAGCTCTATGACATTGATGTGGCCAAGGTCAACACCTTAATCAGGCCTGATGGCGAGAAGAAGGCATATGTTCGACTGGCTCCTGACTATGATGCTTTTGATGTTGCCAACAAAATTGGAATCATCTAAACTGAGTCCAGCTGCCTAACTCTAAATATAAAAATTTTACACTGTAAAAAAAATATATATATGGACAATAAGTGATAGGCTAAAGGAAGTGGAAACATCAGCATTGCCTAGCTCTATGCAAATGAAGCACATAAAACAATTTTTCCAAGGTAAATTTTAGCTGTTATTTTCCACCCATAAATAATCAACTTTTAAAATAATAATTTAATTTAAATTCTGTGTTACTCCGAAATGTAATTTGGAAACCAATCAAAACCCTGCTCCAGTAGTCAAGGTACCTGCTACCACCCACTCAGCTCACCTCAGCAGAGGGCTCTGCACGTTAGGGTCAACCAGGAAAGGTGCTTGCTCCAGAGTTCCTATCCACAGGAACTATGTTACCTATGACAACAGTTACTTCTGGTTTATTTCCCATCAACCTGTCTGTTCTTAACCACAAAGGAACCCAGAGGTCAAAACCAGAGGGGAAAAGATTGGATCTTCAAATGCCTCCTCTAAAGCTATTATTTCCATGGAAATGTTGGCCAAGTGGTTTGCTAGGGCGGGAGCTACCCAGGGAAATTTTGCCTGTCTGCAAAGCAACTGATACTCTGTGCACCACCCAGCATGGAGAATCACTTGTAGGGTAAAGAAGGAATGTGTGCTCATTATTGTTGATGCTGTTACTATTAATAAATGGGGCTTTATGGATAAAAAGGGAAGTGAGGTATGACTATTAACTCATTCATAATTCCTCTTTGAATTTTTTAGTTTCTTTTTCTTTAAGACCCATATGCCCAGCTCCTAGATTCAAAGGCTTCCTTTTATAAAACTAAAGTATACTATTTTTCTATGCCATTATTATATATAGCCTTGAGTAATCACAATTATAATAAGATTCTTTTTTATAATATTCTTAATTCACAAATGAAATGTGCTATAAATTCTAGCTATCACCATGCTGATTTTTATTCATTATTAGATGAAACATTAGAAAAAATTAGACTGTCCTGGCTGGTTTGGCTCAGTGGATAGAGCATTGGTCTACAGACCTAAGGGTCTTGCAGGGATTCCAGTGAAGGGCACATGCCCGGATTGCAGGCTCGATCACCAGTAGGGGGCGTGCGGGAGACAGCTGATAATAATCCTCTCTCATTGCTGTTTCTATCTCTCTCTCCCTTTCCCTTCCTCTCTGAAATCAATTTTTAAAAAAATGTGGGTGTTTTTTTTTTTATTAAACCTATCATGTATCCAAACAGATTCTTATTTTAATTCTACAGTTTGGGGCATAACTGCTGTAGAGAGGATGAGAAAGAAAGCAGGGAGGAGGAGAGCGTAACAAGGTGGGAGGGGGAGAAGGGAACTCTCTTTTCCCATCTGGCCACAAGTGCCTTTCATAGCTTATTTTTTCAACACTCACCCCTAAAAAATGCACTTGAGCTGAGCTATTGTAAGGCTGTGTCAGAGTCAAACTATTATATCACTGACTATCAGCTATTTCATAGGAGAACTGACTTTTTTTAAAAATCAGAATGGACTTCTATAGTTGTAAGACGTTATCAACAGTGACTGAGCGTTCCATACAACTTGGCTCAAAAAAAAAAAATCAAAAGCTTCAGAAATTAACCTTATCACAGAAAACATTTAGCTGTGAGCACTATCCAGCTGTAGAAGCACAGACCCAAAAATCAGGAAAATATGCTCAAAAAGAAATACTTTTCAGACGCCTTAGGAGAGAGAATAGTAAGGACTGGTGTCAGCCAGCCGCAGTGCCAGGCCGGGCTGGCTGGTAAGTTCTCCGGTAAAGAAAACGCTTTTCTGGACGGACTATAATGGGGACTCTGTGCGCTCTGGGGCCAGGCCTTGCTTTTCTATAGATGACTTTGTTCCTTCTTTACATTGTAAAGTTCAGTGTATATCTTTGTAGAAATACATTGTTGTCATTCCCAATGAAGATGCAGATTCAGCCTCATTTCCATTTCGTTCTCATTGGAAGAAATGTGTCCTCCCTGGTTTGGAAGAGAAAATGTTACCAAGGGCTCTGGTTTCCTTTTGAAATTCTTATTTCATATTCAGAACGAAATGAAAGTGATCTAGTTCTGGAAGGGACGGGTCATGCTTACAGTTAAAAACAGAAACCAGGTTGCAGAAAGATCAAAAGACAAAAGGAATTCACTAATGAGTTGAAAGTTAGAAACATTCTCTCTCTCTCCCCTCCCCTTCCCTCCCCTTCCCCCCTCTTTCTCTCTCCCCTGGAGTCACCATTGGAGATACTGTAACTTAATATCAGCAGTCCCAGCAAAGGGAGAACCTTGCAAAGGTCCTCATGGGCCCCTATTTTCAAGAGAGCAAAGAAATTCCTTCCTGGGAAAAGAAAACCACAAAGAGATGGCGATTTTACTTTTATTTCAAAGACTAAATAATGCCTTAGATCCTGAAAGCAACTTTAAACACTCCAACAAGTATTCTGAGTGATTCTACTAACGCCCGCTATCACTCTGACTCAGGAAGGACTTAACTAACTTCACTTTCTTTGACAATGTTCACTTAAAATAGTCATGTGGCATGGACTAGATGTACAGTATGGCAAAAGGAACCTTTTGTAATAATGTACCAGTCAACTACAGCTACTTCTTTCAAACCTGTGTCCTTTTAAAGGCACCTCCCTCTCCAGAGGCATAAATTAGCCCCCTACGAAAGCATTGGGATCTCAAGGAGCTCTGGAGCTGAGCTATTGTAAGACTGTGTCAGAATCAAACTATTATGTCACTATCAGCCCTTGGAGGTTTTCCAAGGAGTAGACAGAGCCTGCCTTCGGTGACCATATTGGGACTGTATTAGTTTCCTGTAGGCTGCTGTGACAAATTACCACGAATTTAGGATTTGAACAACACACATTTACGATTTTATAGCCCTGGAGATCAGCCCAAAACGGGCTTCGCTGGGCTGCAATCAAGGTGTTGGCAGGGCTGCATTCCTTCCGGAGGCTAGAAGGGAGAGTCTCATTTCATGCCTTTCCCAACTTGCAAAGGCTGCCCACATTCTTTGTGGAATCGCCACTGGGCAGGGACACCCAGTCCTCGAAGCCACCTCTGCCTCCTCCCCAGGCAGGAAGACTTGCACAGCCCTGAGAGGAATTTCCTTCTAACGCAGACTCGGGGTCCTCTGTTTTCTTGGATAGCACCAAAGACAGTGTTGGCAAATAAGTGAAGGTGGGCTGACCACCCATACACCTCCCACAGCATTCCCACAGGGAAGAACATAGCCAAGCCACAGATCCCCTGAGCCACCGAACGCAAAGACTAAATGAGGGAGGTGGTGAGCATCAAAAACACGGTGCCAAGAACCATGCAGCTTCCCTCACATGATCGCACTCATTGGGGGATAATAAAGAACATTATAAACTGATGAACAAAAGGATAGATACAGAGACAGTAAAGCTTCAAACAGACTGTGAAATTACAGCAGGAAGATTAAAGTTAGGTGAGGTAGATAAGAGATCAATCAAAGGACTTGTATCTATGCATATAATCATAACCAATGAACACAGACACTGGGGGGTTGGGGTATGCCTGGGAGGGAGGGGGGCAATGGGGAGATATGTATAAAAAATTAATTAAAAAA
This sequence comes from Lasiurus cinereus, assembly GCA_011751065.1. Taxonomy (NCBI): domain Eukaryota; kingdom Metazoa; phylum Chordata; class Mammalia; order Chiroptera; family Vespertilionidae; genus Lasiurus; species Lasiurus cinereus. The sequence continues at coordinate 28,755,839 of JAAGEH010000076.1, forward strand.
AAAAAAGAACCATGCAGCTTCCTGAAGGAAGAACTCTCTGAATGACTCAGTCTCCCCAGACTTTGAAAACTAAGCCTTTAAAACAGACATTCTGACGAGACATTTCACAGAACTTCCCCCGCCTCCCCCCCCCGCCCCGCCCTCCCCAAAATGTGCTGAGTGAATGCTAACAGCTTAGTGATTTCTGGAACATGGAGACCAAACAGGGCCTGTGCCCTTCATCTTTTGAGGTGACTGTGCCTGCTGCTCTGAGAAGCAGCCTCACGCCCGGCCTGAAGGTGCAGAGTACACGCCCGCCCCTGGCTCAGCTCGGCCGCTCACAAAGGGATGAATTAGAAGCAGGCACATGCCACAGATTAAGCAGCACCAAGCAACATTTTGCAAACAGCTCGTAAACATGAATGACATACAGATCTGTGATGGCCAACCAGGATGGCAGGGTGCTCTCCAATCTTGAACTCTCACTATTGGAAACCACATGAAGTGAGAGCCCGTGGCATGGAAGCAACACCAGCATTCATAAACACACATGCACATGCACACACACGTACTGGCATATGGAGGTCTGGCTCTTTTCCCTTCAGCAGAAAGGACATGGCTTCATATTTCCTAAAAAGGAGGGGCTGGTCCTTAAACTTCTGTTTACAATTTCCTCACCCTCCTAGTACTTAGAACAGTCCTAAGGTAAACATAGGCACCTAATAAATACCTATTGAAATGAATTCAATACTGTTTTATTCTAAGTTAAGCTCTAGTCTTTCTCCACCAGAGGAATGACTTGCTTTTAACTGCTTAACAAAGTTGTTGTAAAGACATGGGTTCCTTTGAAAGTTAGTCACTGAGGAAAGTGATGATTCTGTAACATAGTTTTTTTAAAGTTATATATACACATATGTGTGCTCAATGCCCCAATCTATTTTAAGAAAACACAGTTAATTCTCAAAGATATTTATGAAAACATTAAGTTTAATAGTCAAGTATCAAGCAATGGAGCAATATAGAAATTATTAGAGGCATTAAAATGATATTTATGAAGATAGTACAATTGTAAGGCTCAGATAATCATTACATTATCATTTTAAGTGTAAAAGGATGCAAAGTTGTTTGTACTAGAAGCCTGGTGCATGCAGGGGAGTCCCCCAGGTCCGGGCCCCCTCAGGGGGGATGTCTGACTGCCAGTAGTCGGACATTTCTCTTGCAATCCGGGACTGCTGGCTCCTAAATGCTCACCTGCCTGCCTGCCTAATAGCCCCGAACCACTCTGCCTGCCTGCCTGGTCATTTCTAACAACCTTGCCTGCCTGCCTGCCTGATCATCCCAACTATCTCTACCTGGTCCCCCACCACTGTGGCTTTGTCCAGAAGGAGGACCGTACAACTGGAAGATGCCCAGTCAACCAGGTCTAATTAGCATATTACCCTTTTATTAGTATAGAAGATTATGATTACAATGATATTAAAAATAGCACAGAAGAAAACAGAACATAAAATAAAAATTCATTTTGGAGAATGGGATAAAGTCCTTACCAGTTTTATTTCTATTCATTTTCTAACTGCTTTATAACAAAAATTATTGCTTGTATAAAAAGTGAATTATTTCTAAAATATTAAAATATTTAAGTAGTCCCAGACTTAGAGAAATGCTCAACACTGACTCTTTTTTTTTCTGGCAATCAGTTAGACTTTCCTAAGCATTTACTATGTGCCAGGCACTGGACCAAGTATTTCACAGTCATTACTTCTTAATCCTAAGCACCTTCCTAAATGGAGGGCAAGACTATTATCCCTGTTTCACGGATGAGGAAACAAGCACACAAAGGTTAAGTAAACTTGCCCAAGATCACAGAGCTCATTAAGTAGCTGAGTGTAACGTGAACCCAAATGGTCTGCCCCACAGCTCATCCTCTTAACCACTGTGCAACGCTCTCTCTACAGGATTCTCTACAGAAATGCTGATTAAAATAATGTAGTGCTGGCAGGTGCCGCCAGCTTCTGTGGGCCTCAGTTTCCTATGGTACTACCCACTTGGTGGCGTTACTGTGTGATGATACACGTGGACAACGTGCTTAACACAAGGCCTGACACAGGGTAAGCCCTCAGATGGGGCCATTTCTAAAAGAGAACCAGGACCTCTGGCCGTGGGCCCGAACTCTCAGCAGGACGGGCATTCCATGGGGGCCTCCTGAGAATTGTCATGTTCGGCATCAGCATCACTGAGAGGTTCCCTGCCCATCCTTAGAGGATGCAATTGGGTGTCTTCTCAATGTCGTTCACTCTTACTTCTTCAAAACTCGGATTTTCACCAAAGCACTGATTTTTTAAAAGTATGCATCCAATCATGGCTCTTGAGAATTGAAGATGGCAACCAAAAAAAAATCCACATCAGAAATGCCTCTATCAGGCACCTAGGACATAATGCCACCTTGTGTGGATTGAATGTTGATGACTTAAAAGATAGTTTCCCATAGTTATGCTCACTGGTCTTCCACGTCCTACGGGGCCTCGGTAAATTTTCAATGTACAGACACCTGGCCTTCTCCATCACGGAAGCTCAAACTGCCATATACTCATCCTGGGCTCAGGGAAGCTCCCACTGCTATAATCGTCATGTGAACCAGAGAACTAAAGTCATGAACAATGCTATTATTTTTAAGCAGGATAATTAGCTTGTTAAGGATGAGTTTCTAAGTGGAAAATTCAATTGTTCCTCAGTCCAATATCAGAGAGATTAGAAATCTAAAGAGAGTCTGTAGATAAAAATGGCTGAGCCGGTCTCACTTGATACTCACTGATATTAGTGCTTACAAATAGAACACTGGTGCACAAATCTAATACTGTAAAGCAGCCCAGAAATGCACATTAACAGACAGCTTCAAAGTCACTCGGAATGTTCTAGATCTTAGTCTGGGTGGTAGGCACAGGAGTGTTCCACATCGTCTTAATCTTTAATGGTACATAAAACGTGATATACTCTTTTGTATGTGTGATAGATTTCATTGCTTAAAAAAAAAAATCAGAAGTGCAATGGGAACTCAACCTTTAAAGGTGCATATTAGTTAGAAACTAAAACCAGGGAGCCCCTTTTCTCTCCATTTAGGATTTATAAACAACATTTATGAGAATCATAAAATTTCAGACTACAAAAGACTGAAGACCATCTAATCTAATGGGTTTCCAATGAAATCCCTGAAATAAAATTTCATCTTGCAAAGAGGCCATTGACTTCTTATTCAGAACAGGGAGTTTTCTTATACCAGAAGCTCACTTTGAACGCCTTAAGAGTGGCCCTAAGTCTCTCTGCATTTGATATCACCCCTGGTTCTTCCTTTCCTTTTTGATTTGAGACTCTCTTTTCCACACCTGAATTGCTTCAATAAAGATACAGATTTAATCATGTGTCTTCAATAAATTCCGAGAGAAATGTACAATGTGCCTTAAAGAGAAAAATTCTGTTTAAAAGGCATGTGTTAGCTGAAGAAATCCAAAATACCAATTTGAAAAGATATATATGCCCCTATATTCACTGCAGCATTATTTACAACTAGAGGCCCGGTGCATGAAAATCATGCACTGGAGAAGTGTCCCTCAGCCCAGCTTGCCCCCCTCTCACAGTGTGGGAGCCCTCAGGGGTGGGAAGCAACCTCCCAACACACCTCTGCCACTGCCACTGTCAGAAGCACAAGCCTTGGCCAGCCCTGGTTACCTGAGCTTCAGGTAGCCCTGGGCGGCAGGGCAGCTGCCATCTAAGGCTTGCCTGCACCTCAGGCTGGCCCTGGGCGACTGCAGGGCAGAAGGGGGGGGGACTCCAGAGGGAGGCATGTGGAGCAACCAGACCCGCCTGAGTGCCCCAGTGGGGCTAAGGGGACTAAGTGATGCCATCTTGTGGCTGTGGACACCACCATTTTTAAGGCGTGGCAGTAATTAGCATATCCCCTCCTTATTGGCTGTGGGTGCCACTATGCTTGTGAGGGCATATCAGTCAATTAGCATATTTCCTCTTTATTAGATAGGCTAGCCAAGTTATGGAAACAACTTTGGTGTCCATGAACAGATGAGTGGGTTAAAAAGATATGGCATACACATAAGCACACATACAAAATGGAATATTACTCAGCAATAAAAAAGAAAGAAGTCTTGCCATTTGTGACAAAGACCTAGTGGATATTATGCTAAATGAAATAAGTCAGAGGAAGACAAATAATACCTTGTGATTTCACTTATACATGGAATCTAAAAACAAACAAACAAATGATCAAACCAAACCAAATAAAAACAGACTCATAGAAACAGAGAACAAACTGATGATTGCCAGAGGGGAGGGAGTGGGTGGATGGGAAAAAAGGTAAAGGGAAATAAGAGGTACAAACTTCCACTTAAAAAATAGAAAGTCATGAACGTGTAGTGAATAGCACAGGGAATAAAGTCAATTTTGGGGTAATAGCTTGGCATAACAGATGGTTATTAGAATCAGTGTGGTGATCATCTCGTAATGTATATAAATGTCAAGTTGTCATGTTGTACACCTGAAACTAATATACTATTGTATGCCAACTCTACTTTAATTAATAAACCGAATATACCCGGACAGTGTGGCTCAGTGGTTGAGCTTTGACCTATGAACCCAGGGGGTCACAATTCCATTCCTGGTCAGGGCACATTCCCCGGGGTGTGGGCTCAATCCCTAATGAAGGACCTATAGGAGACAGCCAATCAATGATTCTCACCATTGGTGTTTCTATCTCTCGCTCCCTCTCTCTTCCTCACCGAAATAAATAAAAATATATTACATTTTTTAAAAATTAAATAAATAAAAGGCATTGTGGAAATCCACCATTCTTGCTGGAACTAAGCAGAAATAAATCAGCACCTGAAATACCAAAAACTAGAACAGCCAAGCAAAGAGCAAACAGCTAACCATACTTGAAACAATTATGCTTACCAAGGGCCAGCTCAGGAATAAAATATTCAACTAAAATAATACTGTGTGTGAGGGGGGGGGGGTAGGAATATATGGGAAATCTTTTTACCTTCCCCTAAATTTTTCTGTGAATCTTAAACTGCTCTAAAAATGGTCAAAATAAAAATGAAGTTTTTAAAAGTAGAACAAGGAATATTTTAAAATAAAATAAAGTAGAAAACACCCTCCCCCCCTTCCCCTTGTTTTTAAATGCCTTCTAGGATGTGGAATGGAACAAGTTGTAAGAGAACTGTAAGTGTCCCGGGAATGACTAGTTCAGGCACACCAGTCCTTGAATGGTCTCACTGCTTACTCACAGAGCAGTACGGAAAACAGGGTTCCCTTGCGCAATCATGCAGTTGGCTTCAAGCCAGATGTCTGTACAACCATTAAAAACAAATCAATTTCATAGGCTAATGAGCATGATGGGAGCCAGAGCTATGCACACTAGACTCCAGACAGAGCTGGGCACCACCAGCTTTGGAAGGGCTAGCACTGATCAGTTTCTGCTGCAAGCAGGAGGTAGCTATTGTTAAGTCACCAGAGAGCTCATTTATCTCAGAGATAAAAACTCATAGTCATACAATGGCCTAAATGGTACATATTCAGCAGTATTTTCAGGTTTAATTATCTCTTGGCTAATGAAAAGTAAGATACAATTAAAATGACATTTAAAAGAGCAATGGCATTTGTTCGGGTAAACGCCCAGAAGCGGGCTTGGTGGGTCATCTGATAGTTCTATGCTTAATGTTTTGAGGAGCCTCCATACTGTTTTCCACAGTGGCTGCACCCATGTGTAGCCCTAGCAACAGTACACAAGGCTCCCTTTCTCCACCTCCTCCCTAACATTTGTTTGTTGACTTATTGGTGATAGCTGCTCTGACAGGTGCGACATATTATCTCATTGTGGTTTTAATTTGCATCTCTCTGATTATCAACATTGAACATCTTTTCATGTCTATTGGCCATCTGTAATTCCTCTTTTGGAGAAATGCATATTCAGGTCCTTTGCCCATATTTTTATTGGATTATTTGTGTCTTTTTGGTGCTAAGTTGTATGACTTCTTTATAAATTTTGGATATTAACACCATTCAGATGTATCAGTGGTGAATATTTCATCCCATTCAGTGAATTGTCTTTTCATTTTGTTGGTTTCCTTCACTGTGCAAAAACTTTTTGGAAATATATACCCATTCCTATCTTCCTTGCATTATTTACAATAACCAAGATATTGAACTTGTGTTCATTGTTAGAAAAATGGATAAAATAAATGTGGTACATATATATACAATGGAATATTACTCAGTCATAAAAAGGAATGTAATCTTACACCCTTTTCAACAACATGGATGAAGCTGGAGGGTATTATACTAAGTGAAATAAGTCAGACCGAAAAAGACAAAAGATCCTATGATTTCACTTATATGTGGAATCTAAAAAACAAAATAAACAAGCAAAACAGAAACAGACTCATAGATACAGAGAACAAACTGATGGTTGCCAGATGGAAAAAGGTGAAGAGATTAAGAAATACAAATTGACAGTTACAAAATAATCACGGGGATGTAAAGTACAGCATAGGGAATATAGTCAATAATATTCCAGTAACTATAACTAATAGTGCCAGGTGGGACTAGACTTACCGAGTGGACACTTTGTAAGTTATGTAAATGTCTAACCACTATGCTGTACACCTGACGCTAATAACCATATTGAATGCCAACTATAAATAAGAAATGTTAAAAAAAATTTTAAAGATGGCATAATGGGAAGAAAAGTAATGGCACTACAACCAGCTTCATTCATTTTTAAAAAGAGGTGTGGGTCAGTCTCCTGGCAATAAGCAAATGCACTATTCTAGGTTAAATAACAAAGCAACAGCAAATAGATGTGCTTCCCCTTTGAACAGTAATTTTCCACTCCTAAGGCAAAGCTCCACTATCCCTCCTCGGGTCTAGCTGAAACTCAGTGAGAGAAGAGGAGAGGAAGTCTCTGGTATCACCTGCTTCCCAGCATCCTGCTGCCTCTGTTTGTTTCTATATTGTTTTCCTTGATGGTCTCTCCACCATTATTTCCAAATGCCCTCAGTTTTCTTTCTACTCCAATGACCCAGAATCATCACTTCATCCTAAAGTCTTGGAGTCACTCCAGCCAGGCTTGTGGCTTTACAACCCCAGTATCCTTATCAATTCTCATGGATACTGACATAAGAGTGTCTGTCTGAGATGTGAGCATCTTCTCTCCAAGTCATTAGCCTACTTTCTGCCTCAAACAGCAACGCCTCACAAGGACATGAGATTCAAATAAAATGTACTTTATAAATTCTAACACGGACAGTCCACTATTTAACCTCAACCAAGTTCACTAAGGAATTACTCTCTTTTGTGTACTGTGTTTAAGACAAGCGATATATTTTTGATTTACAATAAAAATGAAAATATTTGTACGGAAGGCTCTATAACTTTATACTTTAAGCTATAAAAATGTTGCTGGGATTCTGTTAGGATCATATTCCTCTTTTGCTCCTATTCCTGTTTTTCATTCCCAGCCACATATGAATGAATCCAAAAGGGTAAAGGAGAAGTTCAGAGGGAAGCAGGAGACTAACACCAAAGACAAATCAATAATGTGACTGTGACAATAAAACAAGCGATACCATTTTATTTATAATCTGAACCCTACCTACTTCCATAAGGGATTTAAAATTGCTTAAAATAAACACGTGTGCAGGATCATTGAAATAAAGAGAAGAGCTAATCCACAGGGAAGAAAGGGGAGATAACTACCAGGAAACAGAGATGAAAGTTATTGTAACGAAGCACTAATTTTGGCCCTGAGCTTAGGAACCCAAAGCTAGAAAGGAAACATGATAGGTTACAAATTCTCGATTTCATAAATGCGGAAGCAGATGGATTTGTCAGAAGAGACCATCCATTTTCTACCGCTGAGCTCTGAGAGGAATTTATGGCACAGTCCCTCCACAAAATAAACTGAGAAATAAGAAATGGAGATTTCAGTGGAAGCCAGGTGGCCATTTCTTCCTTCAACTGTTGGTAGCAGGCAAAGCCCAGATGCTGAAAGGCAGCTCAGAAAAGGCGATCTGTGCATAGCTGAGTTAATGTCGTCTGAGCAAGCTGCTTCCTGGCGCTGCTGTGATAAAAGGGTAGCTTCTAGAGAACCTGGAGGAACTTGTGACTCACCTGCCCTGCAAACTGTCTTCCTCACGGAAGAATTAAGGTTGCTGGTGGGCATCTGCAGCACTGCCTGTAGGTATTGGTGGCAGATGTTCTGTTAGCAAAACCAAGGACCCTGCCTTGAAATCCTACCACGAAAGGGGCTCTACAATGACTCCTATAAGCAAAACCCCTATAATTTTTCAGTAGCAAGCTTTTTTCTTTTTAATTTAAATTCTTCATTGTTTAAAGTATTACATATGTCTCCCTTTTCCCCCCATTGATCTCTCCCCAGCTACTCCCACCCTCTAGCACATACCCTCATCCCCCCACTGTCTATGTCCATTGGTTTTGCTCATATTCATGTATACAAGTCCTTTGGCTGATCTCTTACCACCCCTTTTCCCCCACACCACCACCACTACCCTCTCCTGCCTTCCCCCTGAGGTTGACAGTCTGTTCCATGCTTCTGTGTCTCTGGATCTATTTTTGTTCATTATGGTATTCCACAAAATGAGTGAGATTCTGTGATACTTATCTTTCTCCGGCTGGCTTATTTCACTTAGCAAAATGCTCTCCAGGTCCATCCATGCTGTTAGTAGCAAGCTCTTTTTAAAAAATTTTTTTAAATATATTTTTTATTGATTTCAGAAAGGAAGGAAGAAGGAGAAAGACAGAGAAACATCAATAATGAGAAAGAATTATTGATTGGCTGCCTCCTGCACACCCCTCTCTGGAGATCCAGCCTGCAACCCAGTCACATGCCCTGATCAGGAATCAAACTGACCTCTAGGTTCAACCACTAAGGATGCTGGTCAGGCCCGTCACAAGCTTTTAATAAGCTTTACATGCTAAACCATTACTCGAGAAATACCAACCCAAAAGTTCTGCACAACAGAGACAACCCATTTTAGTCTAGAAAGTTAAAGGCAGAGGTTATCTGGTGGTTGACTCAATCACAAAAACACTGCTGCATGGTTTCAGCAGAATAACAAATTCTGAGAGAAATTACATCCTGTTGACAGTTCACCAGATTGGGTCAATGGAAGCAGCTGGGTCAATGGAAGTACTGGATAAACATTAATAAAGATCTTTTAGGAACAAAACATAAAAAGAAAAAAAAAACCAGTAACAACCGTAAAACCCTGGGAAATGTCTTCCCAAGATCCTGTTTTCAGGTGTGGGCCATTTAACGCTGAAATATCGTTTCCTAAGGAGCTGCCGCCCCAGACTGCCTGGGTTTACGACAGCAATGTGCACAAATGAGGGGCCTGGCTTCCCTTTGCCCTGGCAGAAACCAGGCATCTAGCTTTCCTAAAAACAGAAAAGAGATTTCTAGCTGTAATTTTAAAAGAAGAAATGGCCAGGACAGAGCTCTGCTTCCTGGATTTTAACACTGAAATTTGATCTGCCAAAAGGTTATTAGTCACCCCCGTCTGGCGTTAGGAATGATGTGGTACAAAGTTTGGAGTAGAATTAGAAGTAGGATGAATACTCTGGGAGTCTGCAGAAATATGGCTCTTCTCGCAAAGACCCAAAACTACAAGTCCATAAATCCTCCTGAGTTTCAATAGAGAACTCCTAGTGTTTTAAGAAAGAGAGGCACAGAGTTTTAAGGAGATGCCCACCTGAGTAATTGATCTGTAATCTGAGCAGTGATCAGAAGGAACTATACCTGAAAATTGTAGGAAAAGGGTTACTATGGTCACTAATGATAACATATTTGTATATTGCTTTGTCTTTAATAGGCACTCTACATTTTCACCTACGTTATTATCACATTTAATTTCTTATTATTCATTTATTGAAGTAACATTGGTTAATAACATATAAATTTCAGGTATACAACATTATAATTCAACATCTTGGGTGCTCACCCCCTGAAGTCTAATTTCTTTCCATTACCATATATTTGACCCCTCTACCAATTCACCCTCCTCCCATCTTCCATTCCCTGTAGTAACCATCATTCCATTGTTTGTATCCATAAGTCTGTTGCTTTTTGTTTTACATCTCCCTCTATGAATGGAATTGTATGTTGTTGTTTTTTTGATTTGTTGTGGTTTTTTTTTGTCCTTTTCCATTGGACTTTTTTCACTTGGTATAATACCCTTAAGATTCATCCATGTTGTCACAATGGCAGTATTTCATCTTTCTATGGCTAACTAGTATTCCACTGTGTCTTCACATTCTTTTCAATCTATTTATCCACTGATGGACACTTAGGTTGTCTCTGTATCTCAATTACTGTACATAATGCTGCAATGAACAGAGGGGTACATGTATCTTTTTGAATTAGTGTTTTTGTATTCTTCGAATAAATACCCAGAAAAAGAATTGATGGATCATATGGTGGGTCTATTCTTAATTTTATAAGGTACCTCCATACTGTTTTTCCTTCATGGTTGTACCAATTTATAATCCCACCAACAGTGCACAAGTGTACTTTTCCCTACATCCTGTCCAATACTTATTATTTATTCCTATGTTTTATATAATAGCCATTCTCATAAGTGTGAGGTTATCTCATTTAATTCTTACAATAATACTGAGTCTTTTTTTTTTTTACAAAAATACTGTGAATGCTATTTCCCCCTACTGAATAGATGAGATTATTAAAACAAGACAAGTACCTGTCCAAGATCATATAAACAAAGAAACAACGGGGACAGAATTAGAACTAGGTGCTTCTAACACTTAACTCTTTTATCATAGAAATTAGAGCCCATTTGTCTTAACACAACCCAACCAGCTGAGCTTTTTTTTTTTTTTTTAATTTTCTCATAGTGCAGAGAAAAAAACTTTCCATGCAAAACTTGTGGGCTCTATCTATCTTACTTATAGTTTAACTAGAGGCCAAGTGTATGAAATTCCTGCACCGGGATGAGGGTGGTCCCCTCAGCCTGGCCTTTACCCTCTCACAGGCTGGGAGCCCTCAGGAAATGTCCAATTTACAGTCAGATACCTTTAGCGCTGCTGCCAAGGCAGGAGAGGCTCCCGCCACCACCACTGTGCTCGCCAGCCATGAGCCCAACTTCTGGATGAGCAATGCTCCCTCTGTGGGAGTGCACTGACCACCAGGGGGCAGCTCCTGCACTGAGCGTCTGCCCCCTGGTGGTCATTGCATGTCATAGCAACCAGTCATTCCGTAGTTCTGTCGATTTGCATATTATCCTTTTATTATATAGGATAAAACAAGTTAAGGTGCTTAGATTATGTTCAATGGATGGCACTAGCAGATAAAAATGTAGTCTCTTTCTGTCATAAACATCTAACAGGTTGCCTTTATGTGTTAAAAAAAAATGTCCTGATTTCAATCCTCACTCCTTCAAACAATGGCTATGACTCCAGATATGCAGGGCAATTTAATAACAGGAATTAAAGGTTTTTAAAAGCAGGCATACTATTTAGGAATGTCTATCAAAGATGTAAATGTGCATTATCTCAGCAATTCCTCTTCTAGAAGTTTATGTTAAAGGAATCAGGACCACTGCCCAAAAATGTAAGTACAGGATGTTCCTATAGTATTGTTTATATTAATAAATCACAGGTCATCTACTTTCTTCTCTACTTTGTCTTTTTTTTTTTTTGCCATGAGCCAGTATTTCTTTTAAAAATCAGAAAAACAAAGCAGTTTTTAATAAAGGGAATGAGAAGAAAAATAAATTTTGGCACAGCAAATTGACTGTTTTTCCTAAAGAAAAGATTCAGATGACTGTTCTAAGAAATGTATATAAAAGAGGTATAGCGTAGTATTTTATAATAGTGAAAAACTGGGCAAAACTAAATTTTTTTCTATCATCACAATATTAACATTTATATCATCATGAAATTGACCACTACAGTTATTTAAACTGTTGATACTTGCTTTTATTACTGAATAAAGGAAGCAAATTATAAAATACGATGTATGTAGTATACCTCACTGTGTATATGCATATAGTTAGATATGTATTTGCAGAGGAAAAAGCATTAGAAAGCTATGGCTATACTGGGGTTAGCCTTGGTGAACAGGATAAGGTAACAGTCATGCTAGGGAAGAACTCTGAAACTAGACTGAATGAGTTCAAACCCTGACTGCGGCACTCTCTAGCTGTATAATCTTAAGCATTTTAACCTTGTTTGTGCTTCCCTTTTCTCATCTGTATTGAGGAGAATAGTGCCCACCTCATAGAGCCATTATTACAAATAAACACGTAAAGCACTTATTTAGCAGAGTGACTAACATATGTTGAGGGCATCATACATGCTATTGTCATTACCATCGTTCTTAATGCTAGAGTCATCCATGGCTTGTTTGTTTGTTTGTTTGTTTTGCTTTCTTGTTTTAACCTGTATCTTCCAAGATTTCTACAGTCTGAGTGGGATGGGTTATGTAATATTTAAAAGTAACTGATAGCAGAGACTTGAACAGGTATTTGTGTACCTATGTTCACAGCAGCATGACTCACACTTGCCAAAAGGTGGAACAACCCAAATTCTGATAAATGAGTGAAGAATGAACAAACTGGGATATATTACAAACAATGGAATATTGTTCAGTCTTAAAAGGAAGGCAATCTTGGTATCTGCTGCAACATGAATATACCTTGAAGACACTGTGCCAAATGAAATAAGCCAGACACAAAAGAACACATATTGCATGACCTCAGTTATATGAGGTGCCCAGAGTGGTCTAATTCATAGAGACAGGCAGTAGAATGCTGGTTGCCCAGGGCTGGGGTGGAGGGAAATGGGAAGGAAGTACGTGTTCATCACATACAGTTTCTGTTTGGGAAGATGAAGAGTTCTGGAGATGGATGGATGGTGGTGATGTATTCAACATCATGAATACACTTAATGTTACTGAACTGTACAGTTAAAAAGGGAGAAAATGGTAAATTTTATATTATGTATAGTTACACAATTTTTAAAAATAACGTAGCTGGACAATCTCTGGGCTTAAGGACAGGAGAATTCTGAGATCCTGCACTCATGAAAGGACAAGGCAACACGTTAGAGAATGTCCTCTCTCTCATTAGAGAAAGAGGGGACCAAAGGGTGAAAAGGCTGCTCTCCCCATTTGCACATCCTCATCTCCCTTCTTGCTCTAAGTCCCCTCTGACCCACTTCAGCCTTCCTCTCTCCCTAATATGCCCTTGCAGTGAAATAAGGAATAAGCTGGAAACATATTCCATTCAACCATCTTTGTTCTGTGGACAAGAATGAAAAGTTTAAAGTTAAACTTGAGACTGATCTCAAGATTCAAACGGAACTTCATTTATCTATGCAAAGCTTTCTCCTAGCTAGTCTAACCAACACTCAGACTGTGGCCCCAGGGACCAGATTAGTCTCTATTCCCTTTGTGGAGAAGTACACCTTCCAAGAAAGAACTCATTCTCTTTCTAGATTAAGTATGACTCATCTGTCCTTCCTCCTCTAAAGTGCTTTGTTGAGGTCACAAACTTGAATATCTAAATAGATCAGGCAGAAGCAGTGTAGAGTTAATAGGGAGAGGTGGAGATTGAGGCAAAGTGAAGAGTTCCTATCTGTTCAAAGGGGCAGCTCCTACTGAGTTTAGCAGATTGTTCTCACATAGTAATACATGTTCAGTGCTGTCAATTTCCATTTGTTAAAAGGAGTATGAAACTCAGACTTTTGAAGGGAATCTCCCCAAAGACAATACAGGAGTATTTTTGTTGTTGTTGTTGTTTAGTTGGTTTGTTTACAAAAATGTTGTGTGAGCCGAACAAAACACTTCTGCATGGGGCTCCCTTTCCGGATATCTGATTTAGAAGTCGATCCTAACGAATGAGGTAATCACTTAACTCCTCAATGGACACAGAATACTATGAACAGGAAGGCTACTTTTCATAACTTGAAGAATGTCCTTTCTGACTGGATATTTCCCATTGCTCCTCAGATCTCCCCTCCTCACCCTGCTCTGGCCCCAGAAGGTCAGCCTTTTCTGACTATATCTCTTGGTATCCTGCTCTTTGGGGTTCATTGGAGTCATCCAGTGGGATGACCTGCAGGAAACTAAGGAAGAGGGAGGAGAGGAAGGTTGGGATGTTTATTCCCTTGGCTCCTGCCCTGCCAGGCTGTTTTGCCAAGTGACTGCACTCTTTCCCCAGAGGACTCAGCTCCCATCAGGTGGTCCTTTCCTACAGCTAAACCCCTTATAAGGTCCCAAGAGACTTTCCCTTTCCTTGCCCCTTAGGGCTAAGGAGTGGTATTGGCTAACTCTGCCAAGTCTTGTTGATTTCTCTGACCCCTGTCCTCAGCTTTGTTACCAGTCCTTTTCTTTCCCCCATTATCCCTCTCTCTCCTGCCAGGACCAAATTGATACATCTTCCCATATCACATACCATGATCTAATCCTGATACTAAATAAGCAAGATCATGATCCCTCCTTCCTAGACCTGGGAGCCTAATTCCACTAGGAAAGAAATCTGCTAGGTGAGGCTACCGTGACTCTAATTTTTTCTAGGTTGAAAAGATACTATTTCTTGAACCTTACATGAACTCTAATTTCTAAATCACAGTTCTGAATGACTAAAATCCTTAGCTTAGCAGTCCCACACTGGAACAGTTAACATGGAAGGCAAAAAAACAGTATACTCCACTAAAAATACAATTTGGAAAACATGTGTGCTCCCTGAGGCAAAGACCTTTATCATATATTTTCCTGAAATGGCCTCATAAGACAGTTAACAAATTTTTAATAATTTTGAATGAGATGGGCCATTAAGATGTTATATTAAAACTTTTCCTCCCTTTTAACCCCATTCATCAGTTTGAGATATCCTGCTTAATCCAAATACCTAAATATCCAATTATCAGACACTAACAGTCTACCTTAAGAGGGACATTACACTACCCCTGTACATCACTTAAGACTGTTCTTGACTCCTTGTATTGTAATTAGGAATGTAAAGATTTTAATTAACCATCATTACTAAATGATTAGTTCATGTAATCACTTATTCAACAAATGTACATCTACTATCTATACCTCTCTAGATAGTTAGCACCAACCAGGGACCCATTTTTACTCTGTGGCTATGACAATATGAGGACCCTGACCTCAAGCAACTCAACATCAATGCTATTGTGTACTTGTAAGATAATGAAATGACACTTTAGTGAAGAGAGTTCAAATGCGAGAAGCACATCGATGAGGGATCTGCTAAGTTAGACTACAGAGGATGAAAGAGAAGGAGGTATTCCAGATAGATGGGAAAGCATGTGCCAAGCACCAGAGAGCGACAGCAGCAATTTTACAAGTTTGTGCCTCTGATACTGAGAGTAGGCGTTTCAATGAACCAAGTGTGATTTCACATGGAAAAATTCTACTGTCTTCATTATTTAAGTACCTGTTACTGTAAGCAACACAAGTAATCATTCATGGTTACTGAAAATCGTAGACCTTATAAAATGCATTAGTTGTAGTGTTCCCAAAATGAAAAGAAAAACGTCCTAACATTAGCAACGCACACTCCTGTCACTTACATTCCAAAGCAAAAATTAGGCTCCAACAAGCTGCTGGTATGTTAGTAGGGCTGAGACTAGTTCAATATTTTAAATTCATTCATGACTTAGTCATCTTGTCATAATGACTATTTTAATGTGTTCCCCTGGGGGAAAAGTACAACCACCAATTAAATCTGATTCAGTGATAAAAATCTAACCTCTGAATAATAAAAATTGGGGCTCTTACTCCTTCCTTTCCTTCAGCTTCTCCTCCTGCTACCGTTTCCCATACCTGCCAGTTCCTTTCCGTTGTCTACACTTATCATTTTACCTTTAACCAGAAGAAATTGTAAGTGGCAACTGATTACACTGGCACTGGAAAGGTAGCATTTTTGTTCTGTATGTTATACAGATAACATATGCTAACATGGGCATAGAGAAAACCAAAATGGGCATATACAGCACAGCAACAGTGGACGCCTAATGGGGAGGGGTGTGGGTTATGGGAGACTTTTGCTTTCTATGTTATGAATCTCTATTATAAATCTCTGAAAATCTATGGCAACCATATTTTACTTTGTCAGAGAAGAAACAAAGACATATTCTTAGAGTAGGTAGCACATGAGTCATCTTCCTGTACAGGAATTGGCCTAGAAATCTCAGCAGACACTGCAGAAGAAATCCCAGCAGAACCAGGGCACAGTAATCTTCACTTCATTTTCACAGAGAACATGTAATGCCACTGCCCATCTGAGTCTCCCCCTCGTCCATCCCCCCATGGCTCACAAGGCCAGATGGAAGTAAACCATCTCTCTCTGTTGCCTGACATACCTCTTTAAAAGGGAAGCTGCACACAGGACCTCTTGACTTAAAGATGCTGGGTTTTGTTTTTAAATAGCAAATGTGTTTATTAAAATATAAACTTTATTCAGCTGGAGAAAAACATATACATGTTGATGGTTCAAGTGCGCCTTACTTTAGATGGTCTCTTTCAGCCTTTAAGAAGAGGCCATTTTCAATCAAAATTAAGCATTTGTGAAACAATTTCCATTGGGCAAAGTTTATAATTTACCAGATATTGTTTCTCCTGAAACCATTTTCTCTTTCCTTCTTGTGATTGCCCCTTCAGTTATCTAGAGAGCAAACGCCATCCTCTTACATTGCCAGTTTTTCAAGGGTTGATTATTTTCTCTTAAAAAAAAGAAAAGTGAATAGAAAAGCATGACTTGCTACTGTAATTCATTTGAGACCCATTCTGGCTAATCCAAGAAATACTTGATGGATGAAGAAAACAAAAATGACAATGAAATCAGCCACAGATATGAACTACAGTAAAACTCCTAGAATATAAAAATAATCAGAATGACTTAATCATGAAGAAATTAATTGGGTTCTCCAGGAAGCAAGAATAATAATTATGACCAGAAGGATAAAAACATAAGCATATTTCATTATAGAAAACTAGACATCATCTAAATTTTCAATAACAGAAAAATGGTTAAATAAGTTATGTGTCCAAAGAACAGAATAGTGTGCATCCATATAGTATGCATCCATTATAAACTACATATTCAGAATGGCAGAATATTGATAATTACTGAAGCTAAAGAAATGTTGGATATCTAGGAGTTTATTTTATTATTCTAATTTTTGTATGTCTAAAATTTTCCATAAACATGTTTTATATAAATATGTTTTCTAAAATTAGTAACACAGGAAAATGCTCATCATAAAACATTAAGTGAATTGGGGTAGAGGGGGAACAAAGTACAAACTATAATAAGGACATGATTCTGACCTTGTTAACCACACACATGTACACGGAGAAGACAGCCTGGGAGGAAATGCTCTAAAATGACAAGCAATGGCCCCACCAGTGTGGTTCAGTGGTTGAGGATTGACCTATGAACCAGGAGGTCACAGTTCGATTCCCGGTCAGGGCATATGCCCAGGTTGCAGGCTCCATCCCCAGTGTGGGGCATGCAGAAGGCAGCCAGTCAATGATTCTCTCTCATCATTGATGTTTCCATCTCTCCCTCTCCTTTCATCATTAAAATCAATAAAAATGTATTTTGAAAAAATTAAAAATAAATAAAATGATAAGCCATGCGTGGCTCTGGGTGAGAGATCAATGATGATGAATCTTTTCTTCTTTTGCTTTTCCATATCTAAAAATGTCCTAACAATAACTATGTTTTACTTTTGTAATTAGTAACATAACAGACAGCCTGAGAAAGGAAGAAGACAAGAACATCTAGCCCATGAGAGAGAGCTGGCTATATATGCTACATTCCTAGACACTACTTGGGTGGGGGTAGGGGTGGGGGGGCACAGCTAAGTCAAGTAAATCATCTGAAAGGAGCTTACAAGGTATTGGAGGAGACTTATATTTACATTCCTAATTACAATACTACCTTAGACCAAAAAAGATACCTAATACTACCAGGCTGTAAACAAGAGTTGAATGAGGAGTTCTTGCAAGTGCTGTCGCAGTTCAAAAAGAAAAAAGGAGAGGGAGTGAGGGAGGGAAGGAGAGAGAGGAGTCACAGAACTGCAGTAGTGGAGGAATGATGACCTCACACAAAAGGCTGCCAGGGAAATGGGGGTCCAAAGGTGGGATTTGTAGAGGTGGAGATGGAAGGGACTTGGACCTGGGCCAGTTTGAGTTGAAGGCACACCTGGATGAAAGGGAAATGTGAGACACAGAACAAGTCACTTTGGCTGAAACAGAGTTCATGTAGAAAGATGGTGAGAAATATGTGTCAGGTTAGGTTAGAGTGAAGGTTTTCAACCTCGTCAGACTCCATGCCCCTTTAGAATCCTGTCATGAAAATCACAGGTAATATAACCTAATCTATATGTAATTGTTCTAAATCAAAGTTGTGAGCAAGCTTCGGTATAAAGGAGAAGTAAAAGGGAAATCATTTACAATGATATAATATACATTATAATATGTACATTTTCAGGCATTAGATTTGTAGAAGATATAATGAAGAGGTCAGATCCTTGCCCCTATACTACAGTCACTTTGAAGCCAACAGCTATGCATAGAGACCAGTATGCCAGTTACAAACCACAAGTAATGGTGCCAATGTGGACAGCGACTTCTAGTCAAGTCCAGAAGAAAACAAAATACTGATCCCTCTTCATTTCAATTGTGTAGAAAACACCTTTGGATTACAGAGTTGTTTGGAGGCTCTGATAATTATCAATAGGGTCTTTCATTTTTGTTGCCTGGTAGATATTTGAAAGTTGAGTGGGATGTGGGGCAATTCTCCGTGGTGGGCACCTGCAGGCCTTCCAGCATCCTTGGCCCGCCCACTAACTGCCAGTAACAAAGCACTCCTTAACATTGTGAAAACTGACAACATTCCACAAGTTTCTAACGTACCCCCAGGGGCCATGAGGCTGGGATGGAAACAGCCTGGGAGCACAGCACCACTGGCATCTGGGCAGGGCGACCTACCTTGGACACAGCTGCCTCCAGTACTGTAGGATGTGGGGGATCCCTATCAGCCAGTACCCAAATCCAGGCATGGTGATAATCAAGAATAGCCCCTCATCTATCCTGTTCAGGAGCCACCACTCCCCCTTTGAGAGATACTGACCAAGACCTTGGAAGGTTTGAATGTCAAGCCACAGAGGTAACTGAGGGAAAAGAAGGTCTGACATAAAGAACTCTTAATTTGAGAAAAACGTTTTCATCTGAGGCATCTCTCAAAGAATTTAAGCTCAGAATCATCTGATTATTAAAGCAGAAAATGAAAACTATAAGAAAAGCACCCTTGAACTTTCACAGGCCTTTGATTATCTCTCAAGCCCTCAGGCAGCCTTTGGCTACTACAGGAAGGAGTGAGCCACTCGAAGGCATATTACCTGGGAGTCTGGGAAACACAAAGCTCGAGAGTTGATCACATCTGGGCTTTCATGTCACTCAAGTGGAAAGTCACATGGGGTAAGACATGAAAAGAATGCACTGTCACTCCTTAGAAAGTCCCAGCACGCGTGACAGAGTAGCTATGACGTGGCTAGAAGGACTCAAAGACACTCAAGAGAGAGGAAAGGGGGATGGGCTGCCTAATCAGTCTCTTCCCACATTCTGCAACCCCAAGCCCTTTGAAGATGGACGTTTTTAAGAACTCTCTCTCCTCAATCTGCTTTATTTCTCTTTGTAGCACTTATCACTTACAATGCCAGCCACATCGTAGGCATGAGAATGCCCGGTGAATTCACAAATATGCATTGCATTCCTGCTAATCCCATGTTCTGTTTCCTATGGAGGGGGGAAGCAACCAACAAAACTGGCATCACCCTTTTTTCATGGACCTCACAGTCTAGTGAGGGGGTTCAGATGATGAATAGATATGTAATACAACATGCTACACAGTGATGAACGCTATGAGTGAAATAAAATAAATCAGGCTAAGGGGTTCAGAGAGGGTGGTTGGGAAGGCTTCTCTGGGGAGACATAGGAGCTGAGTGAGACCTGAATGAAGTAGGTGAAGAAGTGAGCCACATAGACATGAAGAAAAAGAGCAATCAGAGGGAACTCCTGCCTTCTATGAAAATTAAAGTGAAGATAGCATGATGAAAACAAGTCAAAGCAATGGACTTTGCTTTCAAATTAAGGAAGGGGTTATGTCTTGTATACAGCTGTATCTTCAACTTCTAGCATTTTTTGTGTTCCTTCTCACAAACAAACCACAGTTCTAAATAAGCACAAAATAAAAATGTGTGAATGAATGAATGATGAGAACCATCTTATTACTTCCAGGAAAGATATATATCCTCCCCATATGGAGAATCACTGGCTCTAACCGATGTTAACATTGCTTGGCTTCTTAAATTGCTTTGCTTGGAGTTGAATCTTGCTACTCATATTGGTAACATAAATTTAATGCAGAATGTACCAGGAAAATATCAACATGGAAAATCCAAACCAAGTATCCATACCACATATGGCTAAAAAATTTCAACACACTGTAGTGAAAACATGAGGCTTTTTGACCAGTGGGTGTCTGTGAATCAGAAAACCATCAGCTTTCCTAGACCTATGGCAGTCAGTGTTTCCGTCCCCACCTCTAGGCATTCCTCATAGATGAGGATGCAAATTACTCCGTCTTCAAAAAATTTCACACATAATGAATCATTTTTCCATTTTAACTCTTGTTTCGCCCCTAATGTGTGTTAGTTAGTGTAAAGTAGACCGAACTCCAACATGAAAACTTTCTAGGATAAAGTACCAATTGAGCTCTTTGACATACTGTTCAAACAGCTAATGCAAATACGAAAATGTCTTGATTCTTAATACATTGTGTAAGCTTTAATAACTTAAAACTCTTCTGAGATGATTAAATGAAACTGAGCAGCAACCTCCTCCTTCCTGCTGAACACTAAATGTCCCACATAGGGGGAGAAAGTAAGCTTTTGACAGAAATACACTTGCTCTCAAAAGCCCTTTTCCTGCCAATAGAATCAAAATTTAAAACTTCCAGACATCAAATCACACCAAAATAGAAATTAAAAATGTGTGTTTGAAAACTGAGTGCTCCTGAATTCGAAAGCAAAAACAAATGCCCTAATGGAAAAGGAGACAGAAAGAAAGGATAAAAACTACAGCAGAAGCATAAATATAGGAAAGAGTACCGTCAAAGAAATGCACCTGAAAATAATAAGAACCTATCAAATAAAGGTTTCTTTTGTTTTGTGTGTGTGTATGTGTGTATGTGTGTGTGTAGAGAGGGAGGAGGAGGGAGAGAAACATCATTAATAAGAGAGAATCATTGATCAGCTGCCTCCTGCTCGCCCCACACTGGGATCGAGCCTGCAACCTGGACATGTGCCCTGACCAGGTATCAAACCGTAATCTCCTAGTTTATAGGTTGATGCTCAACCACTGAGCCATGCCAGCTGGGCTCTTTTGTTTGTTATTAATATCCAATGTAGAAAGGAGTGTACAAAAAGTAATATTTATGTGCACAAGAACATTCATTGGCCCGACTTACAGGACAATATGGTTAACATACTTTCCACAAAACTTGAAGGATGTGTGACCCAGAAATCGCCCTTGCAGGCACAGATCCCAAAGCAATAACCATGCTTTAAAGGCTGTTTTCCACAGCATTGTAAGAAACTGGAAATAATCTACGTGTCCAAGTGTAAGGGTTTGATTTAAGTAATTATATCATAATATAAATGTAACACAGCCATTTAACTCACTGTTATAGCCCAGCCGGTGAGGATCAGTGATTAAGCATCTGCCCACGAGCCAGGAGGTCATGGTTCGACTCCCGGTCAGGGCACATGCCTGGGTTGCTCCATCCCCAGTGGAGGAGCCTATAAGAGGCAGCCGATAGGTGTTTCTCTCTCATGAATGTTTCTATCTCTATCCCTCTCCCTTCCTCACTCAAAAATCAATAAAAACATGTTTTGAAAAATACTGCTATAAAAATAATTAGTGGTGATGCACCAAAATATGAATGACTAAATTAAGTTTATTAAGGCAGTTTAAATATATTTTTCACAAAACAACATATAAATACATATGTACCAGTGTACAACATGTTCATATGGTCTTAATTTTGTGTATTTGTGTAAAATATTGTTTGTGTATTTATGTTAAGAAAGAAGATTCTAAATATATTCAGTAAAAATGAGAAATAGGCTTATAGGAGTCACTTATGTGATTTTTGTTTTTTCAATCTTTCTACAATAGAAATATAATTCTTCTTATAAAAATGTTGTCTTTCAAAAAACTCTTTTACCCAATTTGCTAGGACCTAATTTACACAATTTGATAAATCCTTTCAGACACAGGAAAAAGTATGTTTAATAAAATAGACTTCTCAGAAATAGCTTTTGTGTCAAATTCTATTTCATCCATTTAATGTTCCCGATTCTTTATATTATAATCTTATCGAGTGTAAACTTAGATGGGAACATTTATTTTAATCAAAAAAACATGTTAATAGTTGTGTTGCCAAGCAATTTGGGTAAAGGACAGTGACTAAAAGATTTTCTATTTCAAGTAATTAAATCATATTAAAAGTGAAATGATAATCCAAATATAATTATCAAGTTCATTCTACTGAACAAACTTTACTTTGTGTGCCTACTCTGTGCTAAGCATTGTACTGATAATTAATTTGCCAGGGTCCTCTTCCATGCTTTGAACCTGAGATAAAAGGAAAAATTCAAGTCTGAAGAGTTCATCTGAGCAGTTGCCCCCCAAACCTCAAGCCCAGTAGAACAACAGATCCTCTGGTAAAAATTCCTCTGCCGCATAGAGATGACCCTGGACGTCTTACCCTTCAGCTGCTATGTCTTCTCTGTAAGTTCTCCAACTCATGTGCATGCAATAGACTCCACCCTGAACCCAAACCTCACCCCGGAAACGCAATTCCAAAAATGAACTCAGTCTAGCACACAATCATAATTCCAGTGATAAAATAATGTAATGCTTTCTTTGCATCAATTTCTATGAAAGCAGGCCAGCCAAAGCCACCTGTTCCTTGCACAGACCCCTCTTTGAGCAGCTCAACTAAACAGTATAAATATTCATTCTTTATGAAATTGCTCAAAGGTCACTTTTTAAGGAAAGGTTATCAATGGGACTGCTGCATAGACCAGCTGAATTGAGACTCTACCCCTGCATTTTAAAAGGCACTGGTAATTGAGAACATTGTAATGTACTATTACTACATTGGTGGGGAAATATTACTAAGTGTATATACTTAATCCCCAAGAGCATTTTATTTGATAATTTCACTGTGAACACCAAAATCATTTAAATTCTATAAAATACTCTGATGGAACAGCGTGCACATCTTTTCAAAAGGTTCACTGAATAATACCAGAGTTACAAATAACCTCTTTAACCTGCTGTCGCAACAGTGGAGATTTTCAACAGCTGTCAAAATAGATTCCAGTATCCATTTTTCCCAACTGTGTGAGAAGAAGATTTTAAAGCTCTCAGGAGGGTCAGGATGCAGGTAACGTAGTATAAAATGTAACCCAGCTGACTCCACCGACTACAGAGAAATGAAGAAAGCTGGGATCAGCTCAAAGAGAAAAGATAACCACAGGGAGAAAGACAAGGAGGAGATCATGTCCAAGAACAGGTAAGTCCCAGCTCCGAGCTCAGACACCATGGGTTTTGTCTAATAGGAGCTACAGGATAAACTTCTGGAAAGCCGTGTCATCCATTCCCATAGCAGAGGGACACCTCTTAGGTTGGAGATCAGAGAATAAAAGTACAGAACCCTCTCCCTCCCCCACCGTTAACTCTGATTGTGGATACACACAAATAGTTCTTTTAGGGATACTAGTGTGGCCCATTATTCATAGTGCATCTGCAATTTGCAGTTAACTGTGCACCCTGTGTTTTGTCTGGCAACCTACCTACTCAAGGCCCTTCCCTCTTGGAGCTAATGTTCCAGTACAGGATATTGATGTTAAAAAATAAACATTGTGAACTTTTTTATTTTAAAAAATGTACTCCCATATACATTTCACCAAGATTTGCCTATTCTTTTTTTTAAAATATATTTTATTGATTTTTCACAGAAAAGAAGGAAGAGGGATAGAGAACTAGAAACATCGATGAGAGAGAGACATTGATCAGCCGCCTCCTGCACGCCCCCCCCACTGAGGATGTGCCCACAACCAAGACACATGCCCTCGACCGGAATCGAATCTGGGACTCTTCAGTCCGCAGGCCAACACTCTATCCACTGAGCCAAACCGGTTTTGGCAAGATTTGCCAATTCTTAATCTTTGCCACCTTACATGTAGTAAGTTGCAAACATCATGTCCCTTCACCCCAAAAAGACTTCAGGATGCATCTCTTAATAATAATGATATTTGCTGATGTGACTAATATACACTGAATGGCCAGATTATAATCATCTCTGGCCACTCAGTGTGTGTGTGTGTGTGTGTGTGTGTGTGTGTGTGTGTGTGTGTACATATATATATTAGAGACCCGATGTATGAATTCCTGGATGGGTGGGTCCAGCCAGCCTGGCCAGGGGGAGAGGACATGGGCGGTTGGCTGGCCTGCTTGCTGGTCGAACTCCTGGTCGAGAGGACAATTTGTATATTAGCCTTTTATTATATAGGATATACACTAAGTGGCCAGATTATTATGCATTCAGAGATCATAATAATCTGGCCACTCAGTGTATAATGATAACATTAAGGAAATTTAAAATGCTATAATATTATCCCCTATAATGGATATAGTCCACATTTATATTTCACCAGCTGTGCCAATACTGGCAATGGTTTTTCCCAATCCAAAATCCAATCCAAAACGCCATGCTTCTTTAGGCTGTCACCTCTGTAGTTTCCTTTGCTCAGCTAACACGGCAATTACAATCCAGTGTGTTAAATGCTGAGCTGGTGGAGTGCAGAGGGGTGGGGGCAAGGCAACTCCTTCAGTGTCTTCTGCCCGAGAACTGAATGCCAGCTGGTGAGCAACCCTCACCATCCTAAAACCATTGAGGTGTTCAACAAAATCCCCATGTACTTCCTGGTGTGGTTTTCGTTTGTTAATCCTCACCCGGTGACTTTTCCCTTCTTTTTTTTCTTTTAATATATTTGCATTTATTTCAGAGAGGAAGAGAGAGAGAGATAGAAACATCAATGATGAGAGAGAACCATTGATTGGCTGCCTCCTGTATGTCCCTGGCCAGCAACCCAGGCATGTGCCCTGACCAGGAAACAAACAGTGATCACTGAGCCACACCAGCCAGGCTGACTTTCTATTTTTAGAGAAAGTGAAAGGAAGGGAGACAGGAAGAGAAAAACTTCTATGTAAGAGAGATAAAACAGCCCTAATCGGTTTGGCTCAGTGGATAGAGCGTCGACCTGCGGACTGAAGAGTCCCGGGTTCATTTCTGGTCAAGGGCATGTACCTTGGTTGTGGGCATATCCCCAGTAGGGGGTGTGCAGGAGACAGCTGATCGATGTTTCTCTCTCATCGATGTTTCTAACTATCTCTCTCCCTTCCTCTCTGTAAAAAAATCAATAAAATACATTTAAAGAGAGAGAGAGAGAGAGAGAGAGAAATCGGTTGCTTCCTAAACATGCTGGATTGGCCTGGGTTGAGGCTGCAACCGAGCAAGGTACCTGCCATGTCTTTGACCACAATCTAACCTACGACCCTTCAGTCCACCCAACACTCTAACCACTGAAGCAAAGTGGTGAGGCAAGCTTTCCTGTCTTAACTCTGGGAGTTTTTCCCTTTCTCAGTGAGAAGTGAGGAAAGTCTTAAAGAAAACCAGCCACAGCTATTCTGTCCTAATTATTCCTTTTTAAAATACTGCAAACTAAGCAGATACACACCGTAATTATTTCCATGTCACCCACCAGCAGTTTAATATCAGAATCACACACAAGATTCAAGTTTGACCTTACAGCTCACACTTTCAATAGTTTAACTGTGCTCAGATCATCTGCAAATGCCACAATAATATGGAAAATCTGCTCATTCTCCCACAAAAAGAAAATGTGAAAATAGGGAGGTTTTGTTAAAAACAAACAAGCAAGCAAGAACAATGACAAAAAACAACATTCTCCTTTTCCTACTTGTTCAATGAGAGGTAAAGGTGGAAATAATATTAAAAAATAAAAAGCAAGGCGTAATTATTTTCTTGTTTAGCTGAGGCATGCAAAAATACTCAAAGGTTTCCCACCGAATGGTCTTACGCTGGATAATAACATTTATGAAGTTACCTCTTTAATAAAAAAGTTTAAAAACTTAATTATCACACGTTTTTAAAGACTCCAGGCCCACCCGTTTATGTAGGGAACCCCTATGGCATGCTTTCACTGGCTCCGTGAACGTTCATACTGGAGTATTTGCAAACAAGGGGGTACAGTGGTCACAACACAGAATTTTGTGTCACTTTTCCCAAAGGAAGTCTTTAGCACTGACATCTGAGTCCTTCATACTCAAAGAAAGTGCCCTTAGTGATCTAATCAATGAAAAGGATGAAAGTGGACACAAAATGAACTTTGACAAATTACAGCCAGGCCTGCCTAGGGGGACTCTCCACCCACAGCTGCAAGTCCCGGCTGACTCATCAGATCCAGGCCTGGGTCCAGGCCCAGAGAACCGTGTGCCATTTCAGCTCTTGTGAATGAGCAACGGCTCTGAAAAAGAAGCCATGGTTATCTTTTCCTGGACCTTTTAAACACTCACATCCCTGAATGTTTTCCCCCCACTGTTTCAGTTGTTCATTCGAGAATAATGTCACCCTGCATTGATACAACATGATGCAGCTTACAAAGTACTTTACACATACAGAATCCCACTTCGTCCCGGTAACAGCTCTGG
This sequence comes from Lasiurus cinereus, assembly GCA_011751065.1. Lineage (NCBI taxonomy): Eukaryota > Metazoa > Chordata > Mammalia > Chiroptera > Vespertilionidae > Lasiurus > Lasiurus cinereus. The sequence goes on from JAAGEH010000076.1 coordinate 28,782,762, forward strand.
GACTTTCGCAGGGGTGACTCCATTTCACAGATGAGGAAACGGACAGTTTAAATAATTGTTACAAGGCGACACACTTCTAAGTGAGGATGCCAAAACCCCAGCCCCACTCTCCCATGCGGCACTGAAAAGTAACAGAATCTATTTCTCACATCTGGCCTTTATCACACACCTCTTGGTAATAGCACTAGGATTATCATCTTGTCCTGTTCTACTATGAAATCTTTATGCACTGAGGGTTTTTTTTTCACAACCAAGATGTAAACCCCTTGTGGATTAGCGTGATGAGTTATATTTATCTGTCCTCATTCACCCATTACTTTCAAAAAAAAGCATACTGAGATCACCTGTGAGCTAGGAATGGTATGAAGTTCTGGAGGACCAAAGTGATGAAGACAGAGACAAGTCTGGAAGGCAAAGGATGACGATGCCTCGTACTGTGACCGTGCCTGCAGGGCGCCACCGAACCTGAGGGGTCAGGACAAACTCTGGAGCAGTTGCAGTTGGCCCACCACACCAGGCATCTGAACACCCGGGAAGGAACTGCTGCAACAGCCTGAGAGTAAAGTCCCTCCCACCAGCCCGGGGCAGTCATGAATGACTCCTAGCTCTCTGCTGGGATTCAGGGTAACTCCAGAGTGGCTGAGTCAGATTCTGCATAAATCAAGAGGCCGTTACTGGAACTGTGATTAAAACCTGCCAAAATAAAGTCAAGCCTCCCTACACTAAACGACAATTTCAAAATATAAGTGGTAATCATCTTCCAATAAAAACAAATCTGCACTTTAGTTGAGTGAAGAATCACATAAAAAAGGAGGGGGTGGTCTGGAAAACCCTTTGAGAAGGTCATCCTGATGAGTCCTGCCTTTGACATTCAGAAAAGTAGCGCTTCACTCACACCCAGCACAAATAGGCATTCAATATGGTGACCACGATGGCCGAGTCAACCATGGAAGCGTTAATACATCTATGTCACAGATGGTTGGGGAGCGACTGAGGGTATAACACCAGCCCTTTCCCTACTAGCAAGTACCCTAGCTGACCCCAGTCTTCTCAAATCTTCAACAGAGGGGCTGGAGTAGGTAAGGTCTTCTCCACCTCCTTAAATTTCATGCTGCTAGAAAATGAAATTAGAATTCACTCTTATACCAGCTACAACCAATCTTCATAAATCCCACCCCCTCCCCTCCATTTATAAACAATGGGAAAGCTTGTTTTCATCTACAGCCCTCAAGTTGGGGCTTTGCCTAATTCTAGATCCTGACCCTGACATCAATTGCTAGTGTGTCTACATCAAGGAAACCATGAGCTATTAGGTAACACATTCCTCATTCTTTCCTCTCTATACATTGTAAAGCCTGTTTCCTTTCCCAAGTCCTGCCCGATCATGCAGAGGTGTCAGAAACCTCTGTTCCTTGAGTCTCCCTCACAGGAAGGAAAATGTTTGAATCAATGCCTTCACTTAATTAAAAAAAAGAAGAAGCCAAGCCATATTGAACTTCATAGGATTAAAATCTGATAAATAAGATGCACATTAAAATGGACAGGCTACAAAGAGTTCTTCCAAGACCAAATTTATAAAATGTTAGAGTGAAACATATTAAAACTGCGATTAAATATCCATAAGGACTTTTCTTGTAAATGCCAACATTTTCATTTACCTAAGAGCTGGAAGCGATCTGCAGCATTCATATAGTGGTAAGGATTCAACACAGACACACCCTGTCGTTTAGTGTAGGGAGGCTTGACTTTATAATATCTTTGTGGGATTTATATTATTTAGAAACCAGTTATGAAGCATTTACTATGTGCAAGAGTATGAGTAGTAATAAGCACACTATCTAATTACTAGAGGCCCAGTGCATGAAATTCATACACTTGAAGGGGGGAGAAATCCCTCAGCCTGGCCTGAACCCTCTCACAGTCCGGAGCCCTCAGGGGATGTCCGACTGATGGCTAAGACCTGGTCTCCAGAGAGGCCTAAGCCATCAGTCGGACATCTTTAGCGCTACAGCTCCTTAGGCTCCTGCCACTGCTGTTGTGCTCATCAGCCTTAAGTTTGGCTTCTAGCTGAGCAGCGCTCCACCTGTGGGAGTGCACTGATCACCAGGGGGCAGCTCCTGCATTGAGCATCTGCCTCCTGGTAGTCATTGCGCGTCATAGCAACCAATTGTTCTGCTGTTTGGTCGATTTGAATATTTGCCTTTTATTATATAGGACTGTATTTAATGTTCAGAACCATTAGTTCTGCTTCTTTGTATCATTCACCTATTTAATAACTGGAGATAACGGCTGTGTATATGTGCAGGTATCAGCACAGTGACTGGCACTCAAAATGTGCTAAAGAAAGAAAAGGCAGCTACTACCATACAAAGAATATCCTATGGTCACCTTTAAAACTACATGGAGGGAACAAAAGGATTCAGATATAGACTGCAATTCTGAGTTACCTTTGTTAATGAATAACTGATACTAAGGGCTTATCACTGCTGTTGGATGACCAAAAGAAGCAAGATTCAATTTACATACTTTCTTTAATGTGTGTGTGTGTGTGTGTGTGTGTGTGTGTGTGTGTGTTTATATATGGTTTTTGTTATGGTTATTTGTTTTTATTTCAGGGAGGAAAGGAGAGGGCAAAGAGAGACAGAAACATCAATGATGAGAGAGAATCATCAGATACCTCCTGCATGCCCCCTACTGGAGATCCAGCCCACAACCTGACCTGTGCCCTTGACTGGAATTGAACCCAGGACCCTTCAGTCCGCAGGCTGACACTCTATCCACTGAGCCCAAATGAGGGAGGGCTACATCTTTTCTTAAACGCATTAGCCCTACTCATCATAGTGACTTAACCTCACCTCACTGCCTACTTCAAAAAAAATTACAGAAAATCACTCTAACGTGTATTTCTTAAAACCTGTGCCCACACAGGAGGAATACACTGGAAATAATTTGAAGAACACGTTTAAGACCACCCTTATTCATTCACTCATACTGTCTCTCTTCTGCTTCTTTAGTCCTGTTTCAGAGAAGTCATAGAATCTTAAGGTTAGGAGGTACTTTGGAGGTCATCCAAGAGGTCACAGCTTCTTTTCTAAAGGCACGTGGAGGGGTTCTGAGATGAGACGGCTTGTTTCCTCCCTGACCACCTCATCACAGGGTGGCTGGGATGAATAAATGGGATAATGTATGCAAAGAACTCATGAAGCTGCCTGGCACAAAGCAGGTGCTCAGGGAACAGGAGCCAGACTTGTTTGGAAGTAACAGTCTGTGCCCTGCACAGTGCTAAATGCCTGTCCGCCTCCGGTGAACGCCAAGCCCCTGCCTTCAAAACCGTGTATGCCATTGTTTGGGAACTCTAATCGCTAAAGTTCTTCTTTACTTTCAGCTAGTATTGCAGCTTCCACACGCTGCCCTCTACACGGATACAGAACTGAACCCCTCAACTCCAAGCCAACCTTCCAAAGGACCAATGACAGCTGTCTTGTTCTCCATTCATTTTTTTCCTGCCGGTCTTCAAGTGGAACACCATGCTCTTCCCTCTAGCCACATCCTGGCTTGTCCATCTTCTTCAAAGCTTGTACCCAGACTCAAAGGCCAGACCCCGAATGTATTATTATTTGGGACAGAAGACCTGTTCTGAATATAGTATTATTATATAGTCTATCATCTATCTAATGTCTGATTAAAGGTTTGAGTGGCTTTGGGGGCAACCACATTGTGACATGATTCATACTAAACTGTAAGTCTACCGAAAGCCAAAAGTCCTGTTCATGCATGCTCCTATTGAACATGTCTCCTCTAAGTGAGATCTAGGAGATGCAATAATGGTTTAATAGTCACCTTGCATATTAAAAATACTATTTTGGATCATAACTCTGTCATCAGCCCTCAGCTACACCTTTTCAGCCCAGCTCACACTGCAGCCCTTGCTGTGGCCGCTGGCTGCCAGCAGGTATAACCTGACAGCATCCTGCCTCGTTTGTCCCACGTCTCTCCAGCTTTCTGCCTTCCACAATGCGGGACACACTGGAAAGGCTCAGCCTTGCAAACCTGCAAGTGCAGGGACTGAGCACAGAAACTCTTGGCCAAGGTGAGAAGGAGCCTGTGGATAAATGCCCACCTCGCCTATCTCTTGCCATAGTCCTCAGGCTCCTTCCTCCCGTTTCTCTCCTCCTTGCCCCCTTCCTACTCCCTGGGGTCAGTGCCCACGGTAAACTACCTGCATGTCAGGCCTTGCCTCAGATTCTGATTTCTTGGAGACGCCAGGCTAAGTCATACATCAATATGAATGATGATGTCGACCACAGGAGCCCTGAGCACAGCACCAAAGACCTTCCTCAGGGCTGACTGTCACTAAAGCCGAGCCTGTCAGTCACCAAAACCACTCTAGCGCCATGGAACTAGGCTCTCCTCTAGCCCCCACTCCATTGTACCCATCAGGAAATAAGGGGATGCCTCTCTGAGTTCCCGTGGTCTGCCCACAAGACAGAAGCTCTGTGCATGCTGTCTCCCTTCCTTCCCATGGCCCCATCAACAAAGAATGACATTAGTTCTCCATGACCCATCCTTCCTATTCTTAGGAAAATCAGGCTTCTTCCTGTTTCTTCAACCAAATGCTAGCAAATCCCGTTTTCAAGACTCTTCTGGTATCTTACCCAGGACAGTGTCAACCTCCCTGGTCCCTCTTGGCACAGAATCTACTTTCGCCCTCCTTCTTTCTTTTTCATACCGAGACCATGTTCTCTCTGGAGGCTTCAGGGGGCGCCCCTACTCCTCTATGGCTCTTCGGGAATGCAAAAGTGGTTCAGCACTGCCATTCTAGTCACACATTTAAGTCACATCGTTGGTGCCTGCACTCACACAGATCAGCATGTACAGGGAAAGTCAACGCTCTCTGTGTAGCTAAGCTGCACACACAAGCACTGGCATTCCACTGAAAGATGGATATGCCGCTTCAGAAATTCCGATGATTGTGCTGATGGGAGTGTGCTGGGGAAGTAGGAAGAGATCTCTCCCATCCGGCCTCTGGAATTAACATTCCTGCTCTTTCCAGCTCAACTTTACAATCCATAGCATCAGCAAAAAAGTAAAATAAAATAAAAATAAATTTTCCTGGAGCCTGATTTTCCATGGGATGCTGACCATTAGAATGCCTGGAAATTCCAGCAGGGACACGTCCAGAAAGCTTGGGGAAATGCTGCAAAAGAAGCCAGCTCTGCCTTCCTCAAACCCAGACTCCGTTCAGGCTATGAGAAGCTGTGAGAGACAGTTTGAATGTCTCTGAACCTGAGGAAAGCACACTTAGGCCAGAGATTTCCACACTGCTCTCCCTGCAGTTAGGGTTGGAAGGTGGAAATGGGGTGGGGGTGAGGGGCAGCTACCATCCACTTCCTATAAGCTTTCATATAAGTTTTCATTTGCAAACAAAAATCTTCTGATATGGCCGAGACCGGTTTGGCTCAGTGGATAGAGTGTCAGCCTGCGGACTGAAAGGTCCTGGGTTCAATTCCGGTCGGAGGCATGTACCTTGCTTGTGGGCACATCTCCAGTGGGGGGCGTGCAGGATGCGGCTGATCGATGTCTCTCTCTCATCGATGTTTCTGACTTTCTATCCCTCTCCCTTCCTCTCTGTAAAAAATCAATAAAATATATATTTAATTAAAAAAATCTTCTGATATGCATCCATAAAACTGGAAAGGTGGTGCACCAATGACCTCCAAGTTAACTTCCTCCCTAGTAGTTTATGATCTTTCTACTCAAAGTGTGGTCCACAGATGGCAGAGCACCACCTGGGAGTTTATTACCCATGCAGGCACTCGGTCCTCTCCCACCCAGACCTCCTCTATACAAGTTCTAGGTTAAGCAAGATCCCCAAGTGTTTACATGTACAGTAAATGTTGAGAGCTGGTCTAAAACACTTTTTTCTTTCCCTGTGTTTTAGATGTTCCTGGTTAACACTCGTTCTAATACAAAAGTATTTTACTCTGAGGAGTCAAGAGAACTATTCCAAGTCTCCTAATTTTATGGATACTTAAGAGGACTCAAAATACTGGGTAAGCAAAACTTTTTGCATTCCTATCTTTCAATATTAGGAATCAGAGGAGTGTTTACATTTTTCCTTCTTCCATTCAAGAAATTATTCCTTATGGACAATATGCATCATGCTCCCCTCACTCTAACATACTCATACTCATCCTTCAGAGGTCCAGGAAACTGCCCCTAACACGGTCCATGCACCCAGCCTCCTATATGTGTGGTTTCCTTAGTGAAACTTAGTTTACAAGTACTAAAAAGGCAAGAACTTGCAAGTCATAAAGCACCATTTCAAATGATACACTCAAGTTTACTTCTCCCATTCATTACTTCTTGGACTACCCAACCCATCCTGTCCTCTCCCTTCCCCTCACTCCAGTATTGTTCTCTCACCAGAACCAGAGCATTTAGCAACTACTTATGGTCAAATCACACACACACACACACACATACATAGGGGGGTGGTTTGTTTTATCTCCACAGCTTGAGTGCAAGCTCCTTGAGAAGAATCATTGCAGCAGCTTCACCTTTTGACACTGCACCCAGCTTTCTGCCGGTGTACTTGGTGAATATGAACTTGGTCCCACAGTTTCTTACAACATACTCTTTGCCAGGTACAATGTAATGCTATGTATTATCTACTCTGTAAAAGTAGATAATTTGACTGATTGTCCTTAGTAAACCAAGACAAGGAGCAGTGTATTAAAATACTGATACACAGAGTGGGAACAAAACCCTAGAACTAGCTTATGAGTCCCAAGGAGTGACATGTTCTGAGCCAGGCTAGTTCCTCAGAACTTCGATCTGGCTCTTGGGCTACAACCTTCAGAGTAAAGCCCGAGTCTAACAGAGAGAGAAAGCTTGACTCCTGTTCTGAAAATTCTGCTTTGTTTGGGAGATTCCTGCCTCAGGCAGCTTCCTTGGAAGCAAAAAATAGCTCAGAGGAGACATCTAATTCTGCATCTTAATCTACAAAATTGGATGAACTCAGGAAGGCCTTGGAATGATTACAAGGGATGGAAAGAAAGGAATGGGCAAAAAATTTAAAGTAGTAATTATATTTTTAAGAGAAAAAAAAGATTTATATGAGCACCACACCTTTCCTAGAAAATGAGTTACACAAGGCACTTTGCTCATGGCTAAAAACCTCCCAATTTCTCCAGGTCAAGAAGGAGAAATATTTTCTCTTCTCTTGTGTTGCCAATTCTCTTTAGAATTGCACCTCTACAGGATATGCTGGGGAGTTTTCAGTTATTTCTCAGTCCTTACGACTCTCGTTTCACCCTCATTTGTTTGTTTAAACATAAATAAACTAATCTGGCTGCTGTTAAGTTTGTCTGCCTTTTACTTGCTTTGATGGGACCTGTTTATAACACACTCAGTTGCTGAAACCCTTGAACACCCAAGCTAAACAATCAAATCCAAGTTATTCACAACAAAGATTATGGATGTGTTTGACCAATCCTAAGAAAATTACCTGGCCCTAAGTAAAACTATTTCAGGCACAAAGTCCCAATATATATTTCATTCAACAAAAACGACTTCCTCTTTTCACTTTCACCAACTAAAGGGAAAGAAATGTTGACAGGTAATTTGGGAAAACTGGGTCAGTGCTACATTTTTTTAGAACCGGACATGATAGAGAACAACAAAACTGTAAGCAGAAGGTGGAACAAAGTAGGCTCGTACCTTTTCAGGGTTCCAAGCCCCCACCCCCACCCCCACCCCCAGTGCCCCATCTCTCTTTGATAATCCTAAAAGAAAAAGATTTCCAACCATTTAAGCAAACATTTTAATATAAATTCTATATTCATCAGAAGCAATGTTAAACCTAGGGAATAGAATAGATCATCATTTGATGATTAATAAGTAACTTCTAGACAATAACACGGTTTGATTAGCTCCATATTACAGGTGACAAAATGGAGGCTCAGAAGTTAACTCTTGTAGATATAAATGGCCACCTGGACAATATTTTCTTTTCCTCTCCATCTCAATCCTTTCTTCTTCCCCTCCACATCAATGCTGACAGTAACAAAGCTACCTTGAGCTCATGATGCCACCAGGTGGCCAGTGGAACCTGTCTGAACCGAACTGCTGTACTTCTTCCATTTTTGCCTCTCAGAAGAGCATGCATATAAAGGAATTCTCTTTCCCCAAAGTGTACACACACACACACACACACACACACACACACACACACACACACACACTTCATCTTTTAACTCCTTTCTAAAAAGTCTTCTTGGGTTTTCTATCATCTCTGCAGGATTAAGTCCAAATACCTTAGTTGACAAAGTTCTGCATACCCATTGCTTCTGTTCTACCTTCTGCCTCTGCGAGCTCATTCTACACTCTTCTAGGTACCCTAAGCTCACCATTTCCTGCACACAACTAGGCCTTTTCATAAAGCAGCATTTTTATAAATATGATCCTTTCTGCTTATAAAACACCTTCATGATTGTTCTCTACAATCCTTTTCACATACTGAACCATCTCCTATTTACCCTTCAAAACTCAACTCAAACATCTCTCTGTTTCAGTGAAGTCTTCCTTGACTCTGCCAAGCAATTAGCTTCTATGTTCACAGTGGGTGTAGAACCACTGCTCCTGCCCATATCTATGCTTGAGTACCCAGCATGTTGTGTACCAGACACTGGACTATATAATAAGTTTCCTTTGTATTCCCACTTCATAACACAGGGCCAGGAAAATAGTTAGAAAATGCATGTGGAATGAATAAGTCAAAGAAAGCACTACATATAAGATCTTACCCAGCATCATTAGGAAAATATCTATTCTTCTGCTTTCTTTTTATTCCATTTGTGATTTAAAAATGCAACTCAGGGTATGGCATACTTACACTATGAAAATTAAAAACCATAAAAATTATAGAGCCAACATCTTCACCCTCTAATGAGAGTAAATACGCCCACAAGTCCTTTGTAATTTTCAAGCACCACCATTTCAGATAATACTTTCTCCTGTATTTACTTGTAAGTAATGCGACCATCTTTCTGCCACTTACTTACTGCAAACATGCAATATCTCCACAAAACATACATTGTGTTTGTCAGTAACTCGCTGTGGATTCACTAGCGAATTTCCACTTATTACACTATTTCCATTGCAAAATATATTTCAAGTCCAAATAATAAAAGTCAAAAATAAACAATGCCACACAGCCTATTTTTTGGGGGGAGAAACTGCAGGCAAAGTTGGTGTGTTCCATTTTTGCCATTTTTAAATATTGAATGAAATATCAGCTCCAGAAACAGTCATTTACAAACTGAGACTGGCTAGAAGTCTCAATGTTAACCTGGCCTGGTGGCTGAAGGGTACTTATCTAAGGGTACGAGGCTTCTGAAAACAAACCTCTACTTAAAGAGCTGATCATGACACTCATAAATCCATGGAACAGATTCAACTTTTTTTTTTAAATCTCAGATGGCCATGAATCTGAGGCAAAGACTGAGCTAGTGAAGCACTAGATTCTCAATAAATGCTAAATTTAAGAAAATGAAAAGTTAATATCAAAATATATCCCACAGATTTCAAATAAACTAGGTTTAATGTGAAAGACTCTATTTAAAGTCAGCCCTGGAGAAAACAAAGCCAAGTTCATACTATTATTTACCTATTACTAATGTTTTTAATTATACTGAGATCAAGCCCCAGATATGAAATTGATCCCCATTCATAAAATTTTAAAATCTCTCATTACAGAAGAAATATGTATGCTTGTTGAATTGATGAATGCTAAATAAAATAATACACGATGATGTGGTATAGGACACCTCAGCCAGCCAATGAATGAGTCATTTATACACAAGCCTAGTTTTCTGAATGGGTAAGAGTTTTACAGAATGAAACAGCTTGGGAGGTCAATTATCTTGAGTGTCAATATCTCCAAAGTTTATGACCTATTTCCCTCCCTTCTCAAAGAGTGCATGTAAAAATGTATTCCTTTGGTAGTTCACTCTCATTAATAGTAAACAGCAATTACTGACTTACGTTGTTATAGAGTAATGCCCACAGGGTCCTACGCTAGCATTCCCAAAACTTTCAGGGCTTTTGCCCTGAAAATTTTTGTCTCTTCCTTGGTTGTCAAGCTGTCAGGGATCACTTTTCACTCCTGGTTACAGCAGCTGCTTACTCGTTCTAAATGTGCTAACCATAATATGCAATGATTATTCAAAAAATGTTAATTAATGTTAGGATTGTTGTCTAAAATAAGAGTAACTATGTCCCCAGAAAGGATCTCCCAGACATGATGCAGTCTATTCTGGTTGCTGAATGGACATTTTTGCCCCTTTTATTGTTCTTGGCTAGGTTCCAATGTCCGTAAGAGAAAGGCATTCCACACTCAGGTATGTGTGACACATATTGATGCTCTTTGTGGTCCCCACGCTGCAGAAGTAAAGCAAACCATCACAGGACATCACTAATGATGTCCTGGCCACACAACATATCCAGTACAAAGGTTTCCAAGGAAGCAAACTGTCCAGGTTGAAAGGTTAATCCAGAAACTGGAAAACGGTCCCTATCTTACGTAACAGTTCTAGAGGCTGTAGGTCTATAGCACTTAGCAGCATGAGCAGGTAGGTATCTTACACAAATAAGTATGGGGAATTTTTTTTGAGGGGGGGGAAATCACTAAATGACATACTAGTTCACAGGTCAACATTTTCTTGGCTTATTAAATGACAGGATTGTTAAAGTAAGCACTTCTTTTTAATACCATATGTTTTAAATATCTCCCTTTCTAAACCACTGGTCTATCGGGGAAAGTCTTCTTTACTCAGAAGGACAAAAATGTTGCTCTAACATTTGAGTAACCTAAAGATTATCATTTTTAAACAGTCCCTACAAGCACTGGAGTCGAGCATTCAACATAAATGACTGTACATCAATCCTGTGCATTCCCCAAGACGCTGAAGTTTATGTAACCTTGTTTGTCAACCTGAGAAAGCAAACTCAAGCAGGTGAAACAGGCTACCCTGTCACATTAAGGATGGGAATAAAGAGAGTGGACATCACTTAACCTAGTTACGCTCCCACACCCTTAGGAAGGAGGCTAGCCTTTTAGCTATTCATAAATGTGGGGCTGAGCAAAGGGACCCTGCCACCACCACCCTGTTGGGCTCCAGAGAATCCCAGGAGGCCTGTGGGATCCCCCTCAGTTTGCCCCCCATCCTTGGCAACAGGAGATCCTCGGGGCGCAGGGACAGTGAGGATTTCCAGTGGTCATCTCCAGCCTGGGATCTATATATGGAAACATCCCATCCTGGTGTTTGCAGCATCATGAGCACCACACCAGGAAGGAGAAGTAAGGTGGAGGCCAGCCCCCATGCCTCCTCTTGCTGCCCTGACACACTCATTTTCTTGCCTCCCAAGCCCTGCTGTCCTGGACTGGACCTTGTCATCAAATGGCAGCCCAGACCTCTGCTGAGGCAGGCAGGCTAGCGGCCCTAACATGGAACAGCTGGAAGAGGACCCTGCATTCTTTCCTCTGCATAAACACTGGGGGCTCTGTTCAACCTCCTGCTGCAGCATGAACTAAAGAATTTCCTCTATCCAAAATTATAAGCAACAGACCTTTCCCCATCCCCCATTCTCACCACCACCACCCCCCCCATCTCGCGCCCCCCCCCCACACACACCCCAGGATATCATTTCATTCTGTCACCACCCATGCTAGCAAAGAGCAAATCGCTGGACCCTTCGTGTATATTCACTTTCTATACTGGTTGAGGTGTTCGTAAAATATATCCGAAGCAATTCTGTTCTATTCAATAAAGTTGCCTAAGAAAAAGCAGCCAGAACTCTGATTCATGCCTGCGGTCAGGCATCTACAGGATGCATATCCACATGAATATCAGCAGCGTAGAGGAGCAGACCCCAACAGTATAGGAACTGCGAGTATTATTTTTATGGTCAGTAGCATCACCAACATATTATTCAGAAGACGGAGCTCTAAAACTGTACTGCCCGAGGGGAGGGGTGGGGAGGGTTAATAATAACATTAGATTTTCATGTATTGCTCCTACAGCCTAATCAAAGCTTGGCTTCCGAAGGGCAGTCCCGGGCTGCCTCGTGTGTTGCTGAAACCCAGAGAGCCACGTTGTCCAAACGAAGAAGAAGAAGAAGGAGGAAAAAAAAATAGCCCAGAAAATCCAGACTCTACGTGACCTGACTTACTTATTTCCCAGGAAACTGCATGAGAGAAAAATCAATCATTCATGCTACCGTAGCTACCACACGGAACGGGCTGCAGGAGGTGACCGCGGCCACACACCCAGAGCGGCCAGCGGAGGTGAGTGGGCGGCAGGGGCGGGGACGCGGAAGGGGTTGGGAGGCCAAGGGCCCGGGGGACGGCGCGGTGCGTGTCCCCTCGGAACCGCGGCCGGGGGCGGGGCCTGGGCCCGCGGCCGGGGATGGGGCGGTGGGGGGAGCGGGCGGGACGGACCGGGGCGGCCGCGCACTTACCCGGGCTGTTGGCCTCGCCCTCGAGGACGTGCAGCTCCGCGCAGTCGGCCAGCGAGTGCTCCAGGCAGAGCTGCAGGAAGCGGGCCTGGGTCTGGCTCACGCGCTTGAGCAGCGACAGCAGCGCAACAGTCTGCTCGCACTCGTTCCAGCCCTTAAACCAACCCGCCAGCACCCCGACCTGGTCGCGAAACATCATGGTTAGGGGGCGGCCCTCTGTCTACGAAGCCTCTCGGAGCCCCAGCCCGGCCCGCCCGCCCCAAAGTTTGGCGGAGCCGCAGCCCCGCGGCCGCCGGAGGCGCGTTCCGGTTCCAAGGTGGCTCTGGCGCTCGGACGCTGCAGGTACTGCCTCGGCGGCTGCCTTTCTCGTCTGCTTTCAGTTACGTTCCGGTGGTTCTGGCTGATTTCCCCAGAGATGATGACAGACAGTAGCACGGAAATGTTTCTTTTTTTAAAAAAAAAAAAAAGATAACGATTTTTTTTTTTAAAAAAAATCCCCACAAGGCACACAAACTGAATGAAGAACGCTCTCTTCCCCCCCTTCTCACGGCTTCGGGATGGTGATTTCCGGCGTCCCGGGGTCTCTTTCCCGCTGGGCGGCAGCTCGGACCCTTTACGCCCGCATTCCCGAGCGAGCGGCGATCACCACTGAAAGGAGAGAAAGGGCTGCAGTGAGACCTCGGCCGGCGAGGCAGCTCGCCTGGGAAACGAGTGCATCAGGGGGTGGGGACGGGGGCGCCCCGCGAGCGGCTCGGCCGCCCCCCAATCCGGCCGCCCCCCCCCCCCCGCACCCGGATGCGGGAGACGAGCTATTCCCGTTCTGGGAAAGGCAAGACACCTCCTTCCCAGATGCGGGAGGAGACCCCACGGCTTCCTGTTGCTGCCGCCGCGAACGGCTGGTGCTCCCCGCACACCCCACCCGGGGTGGCCTCGGGGCTGTGCCTGCGAACGCCAGCACCAGCAACAGATTTTCCTCGCGCAGAAAACTTGCAATGCGGCTGCGAGGGGCGCGGGGGTGGGGGCTAATGCAAAGCAGAGGCGGAGGCAGCAGCAGCAGCAGCCCGAGTTCCTTCCTCCTCCTCCTCCTCCTCCCAGAGAAGCAGCCGAGCGGCTGCAGCTCCATCTACAGCAACAGCCAGCATCTCCACCGCCAGGCGCCCCTCTGGATTTAGGCCGTGAGCAGCCAAGGCAGCAGCTCGAGACAAAAATAAACTCTCCCCACCCAAAGCTCCTCGCCCAGCGGGCGGAGGCGCAGCCGGAGCCCAGCTCCCCCGCGCCTCGCCGCCCCAGCCCACGGAGAGGTCTCCGGGGCCTGCCGTGCCCGGAGCGACCCGAGGCGTGCGTGCCTGTGTGTCCGTGTCCGCGTGTGGACGCGCGTGTGCGCCTTGGGCATCCTGCCTCCGCCGCCTCCTCCTACGGGAGGGTCTGTCCGGCCGGCCCAGCGCCTCGTCCGCGCGTCCCGGGCGCCGCGGCCCCGAGCGCACGCCGAGCCCGGAGCCCCCGCGGGTCCACGGCACTTCTTACCCGGCGGGCAGGGCGGCTCCGCCGGGACTGCGGCTCCGCGGCCCGGCACACGCCCCTCCCTCACCCCTCACCCCTCCGCCAGGACCTCAAAGAAAGTTCGGCTTCTGGGGCTCCCCCGTCCTCTCACTGTCGGGGTGGCCGCCGCCGCCGCCGCCGCCGGCACAGCGGAGAGCCCAGCGGCGCAGCCCTCGGAGAGGCGCCTCTCTCCCAGCATCCCGCTTCCCGGGGCCCAGAACTTATCTAGCAGAGAGGGAAGTCCCCCCGGGAAGGGGACCCCAAGGCCGGCGGGTCCCCTGGGGCCGGGGGGGACGGAAGGAAAGGGGCGCTCACCTCGGCGCGGCTCATACCGGCGGCTCGGGGCCCCGTGCGCGGGTCCGGGCCCGCGGCGGCTGTCAGCGGGGTTGGGGGCGCCCGGAGCCCGGGCTGCGGGCCATGCCGTCGGGGCGGGCGGCGCTGGGAGAGTGCGGCGCTGCGAGTCCCGGCCGCCGCCGCCGCCACCGCTGTCTCCCGTGTCGGCTCGCGGAGGACTGAGCCGCCCCAGCCGGAGCTCTCCACATGCTACTGATTAACATACACCATTACATCATGGGCTTGGCAGGGAGCGCCCGCGCGGGGGGAGAGGAACCCGGGCGGCGGCGGCGGCGGCGGCAGGCAGGCAGGCAGGCAGGGGGAGTCGGGGGAGGATCCCGGACCCGGCCCGCGGCGGGGGGGTGGGGGGAGCGGATTCCTAAGTGGGGACCGGGAAAGGGGAGGGGAGCGAGGTGGGAGGAGCCAGATGGCGCAGAGGGGTCGAGTTGGAAGAACCGCGGCGCGCGGACGGAAGAAGTTTGGGGAAGGGGAGGGTCCGGGTGAATGCCGCTCCCCGCCGCCGGCCGCCTGCGGGTTCTGGGGGCTGGGGCGCGGGAGCCGCCTGAGCGCGGGCAGGGGCGGTGCAGCCACCCGCGGCTCGTCCTGGGGAATGTGGCGCGCCTACCCTAGTGACCCTCGGCCTTCCGGGGCCCCGGGTGGCGGAGCGGCTGGGTCCGCGGGCGGGCGAGACCGGAGGCCGCTGCGGCCGGGAGCGCGGACGGGTTCGGGGGGCGCAGACGCGGAGGGCGCGGAGGGGGACGAGCGGCGGTGCGCAGCGCTGGACGTGCCCCGGCGCCAGGCTCCATGCTCCCCTCGTGGGAGGAGCGCAGGGAATGCCCGGTCCGCGCACCCCCTCGCCGTGCCGGGCTTTGGGTGACCTTTGCTCCTGTGGGCAGCCCCGCGCCCCTCTCGGGCCTCCGTGGTCCCGGGGGAAGCCGCCGACTTCCGCGGCCAGCCTGGGAGCTCCGCCTGGGGCGCGGGCGGCGGCGGCGGCGGGCCCGGAGCGGAGGCCAGCGTCGCCCGGAGCCGCCGGGAGGAGGGCGACGCCACCTGTCAGCGCGTCCGAGCCGCCGGGCCGGGGGGGCGGCCTTACCTGGACCCGGCGACGGCGTGAGGCCGAGGCCAGCGGGGGCTCCCGGTCCTGGGGGCGCGGAAGCGGGTAGGAGAGGACGTGTCGGGGCGGAGCAGCACTAGATGGCTCCTCTCGAAAGAAGAGAATTGTTGAAAACATACCCGACCACCTACCTTCTAATATTAGTTGACTATTCACAGATGGAGTGCATGAGAAAACCCGGACTATCTCCTGATTTCCAGGGAAAACACCGGGCTCTTGAACATAGCAACTTTGTTTATTGAAAAGTACTTCTGAGGGACCAGTGTAACGCCTGCTTCAGAGGCAGCCTTCCCTGTTCTTTCAAACACAGTATTTTTTTTTGAAGATAAAAGTGTCTGAGATATTATTCCACTAATTAACACATCTGTCTTCCAACTCCAACATATGTCCGTGGACTTGCAATCCTTTCTTCCTCAAACCTAGTATTGACATTTAATTCATGTCAGACATGGGACAGCACCTAACCGTCTGTTGAGGTATTGAGAGGTCATGTACAGTGGCAAAAAGGTAGGTGTTACCATTGAAATAGGGTGTGCGAATAATTTTTTAAGGTTCAATATTAACCACCCAGGAAAGACATCTTCGTAGTTCAATGAATATTTTGCCCTACAAACAAGAATTCTAGAGTCTATGTATTATTTTACCATTATAGAGGCAGGAAAGCTTGGCATGTTCTTTCCAAGACATTACATCAATCAGCCAGTCTTTAGAAGTCACTTCTATCAGGAAACGGGTAGGAGGGTTACAACACTGTCTACCTCCTCATACACCTTACTATTGAATGTAGCCAACGCATAAATTTCCCCACCTGGGGCGTTTGGAAACCTCCAAGAGTGATTTTTTTAAAGACAGTGAAAAAAAAACATAAGTTTTATTAACTTGTTTATTGTCACCTGCAGTTGACTAAACAAATAGTAAAACAAAAACAAATTCAACAAACCTTGAGGCAAATCTTCAAGCATTCTGCTTATGCTGAAGAAAGAAAATACTGCCACCTACTGGGAAAATGTAGTCCTTACAGAAGCCTTTGACCCAGGAAAGGATCTTGTTTTAGCTAAATGTTTAGCTATTTTTTAAAATATATATATATATTTTTTATTGATTTCAGAGAGGAAGGCAGAGGAAGAGAGAGATAGAAACATCAATGATGAGAGAGAATCATTGATTGGCTGCCTCCTGCGTGGCCCCCCACTGGGAATGGAGCCTGAAATCCACGCATGTGCCCTGACCAAGAATCGAATTGTGCCCTCCTGGCTCAGATGTTGATGCTCAACCACTGAACCACACCAGCCAAGCTTTTAGCTATTTTTGAGAAATACAGTTATGAGGCTGACATGAGTTACCAGTCCTCTTTGTTTGTGGGTTCCTAATATTGGTGATGTCTCTTGCCTCTTGGAGTGGAGATAAAATCCGATGATGCTGCTTCTCTGTTTCTCACAGAAAGTGAAGTCAGGACTCTGAAGGAAGGAAAGTAATACCTTCAGCTAAATACATGTTTTTGTATTAAATGTGGATTTTTCCTATGTGAACTTCCCATTTTTATGGGTAATTAAGAAGTAGCTGCCAAGACCGGTTTGGCTCAGTGGATAGAGCGTCGGCTTGCGGACTGAAAGGTCCCAGGTTCGATTCCGATCAGGGGCATGTACCTTGCTTGCGTGCACATCTCTACTGTGGAGCCTGCAGGAGGCAGCTGATCAATGTCTCTCTCTCATCTGATGTTTCTGATTTTCTATCTCTCTCCCTTCCTCTCTGTAAAAAATCAATAAAATATATTTTTTTAAAAAAAAGAAGTAGCTAACAAGTGCTAAATATCCACACCACTTGGAAAGGAATGAAAAGAATGGATAAAGGCAATTATTAATATATCTATGTTCACTATATTACTAATTACTCATTTTTAAAATACCTTATTGTTCACCTATGTTGTGCCAGACACTGGATTAAACAGTGAGTACACTGGGTACAATGCTGAGTCCACAGTGCCTACCAACCAATAGATCAGATTATCAAACAATTAACATTCTCAGTATTTTTGTGCTTTTCTCCTTCCTAGAATCTGGGGATGAGAGAAATTGGTGTCTGCTCAGTGAATAACACTTTTGGTCAAATAAATCAAATGTTCAAACGTTTCAAAGGTGACTTATTTTAGATAAATTAGTGTTTTGTTTATAACCACTGCTTAAGAAGATGTCTAAGATTTGCTTGCATCAAAAAGGCACCTCAAGGAGCCCCTGTCTATATTTTACCATGTTGAAGATAGTTGTTTTTTATTTAACATAAAAGCCTATACATTATTAGTATATGTATAGACTTTTGACATAATATCTAAATATAATATATTTAACTTATAAGAAAATTTTAATGTTAAATGTAATATTTATTTTCATTAAATTTAATATATAAAATACATTTATAAATAAATTCATAGAAGCTTTATATTTTAAAATATATATGTTTATGCACAGGCAAAGTTATGAAAAGACTTATACCCAAATGGTAACTTCTGGTGCTTTTCCCTGTATGGTAGAATTATTGAATATTATTATCTTTTTTTCTTTATATTTTCTAACTTTTCTATCCAAAATAAAAAAGTTAAAACAAAGCAAGCAAAACACTGCATGTGCACAGGACCACTGATTAAATTTAGAAAGTATCATAAAGAAACTGCATTATAGCCGACAACGGTTGTTTCAGTGGATAGAGCGTTGTCTTGCAGACTGAAAGGTCCCAGGTTCGATTCCAGTCAAAGGCATGTACCTTGGTTGTGGGCACATCTCCAGTAGGGGGCGTGCAGGAAGCAGTTGATCGATGTCTCTCATCGATGTTTCTAACTTTCTATCCCTCTCCCTTCCTCTCTGTAAAAAATCAACAAAATACATAGAAGAAGAAGAAGAAGAAGAAGAAGAAGAAGAAGAAGAAGAAGAAG
>JAAGEH010000076.1:28801202-28905432 GCA_011751065.1 Lasiurus cinereus
AGAAGAAGAAGAAGAAGAAGAAGAAGAAGAAGAAGAAGAAGAAGAAGAAGAAGAAGAAGAAGAAGAAGAAGAAGAAGAAGAAAAGAAGAAGAAGAAGAAGAGGAGGAAGAGGAGGAAGAAGAGGAAGAGGAAGAAGAGGAAGAAGAGGAAGAAGAAAGAAGAAGGAAGAAGGAAGAAGAAACTGCATTATAAAACTTAGGTCTTTGCCCTAACCGGTTTAGCTCAGCAGATAGAGTGTCAGGCTGTGGACTTAGGGTCCAGGTTTGATCCAGTCAAGGACATGTACCTTGGTTGTGGACACATCCCGAGTAGGGGGTGTGCAGGAGGCAGCCGATAGATGTTTCTCTCTCACCAATATTTATGTCTGTAAAAAAAATCAATAAAAATGTATATTTTTTAAAAACTTAGGTCTTTGACTCCCAATAATTGCTTATTAATCTTTTTTGCTCCTTACCTGAGTCTTGTCCTCACCTCCTACTGTATCTCTCTGCCTCATCTCTAGTCTAACCACTCATTCCCCAGCTTAGACCTTTCTGTGGTTTCTGATTCAACATTAAACACACTCCAAACTCTTTGGCCTGAAATACAAGCAGTCCATCATTTGGCCACTATCTGCTGCTCTCAACTTCTCTGTCATACATTTTATTTACTAATCCATTCACTAAGAAGTATTTATTCAGTATACATCACTGTGCTAGGCAAATAGGGGATAAAATAGAAGAGGCATGGTGTCTGCAACCTCTATTGGAGAATGCAAAATATGTTTTTTTTTTCTCTCTTTCTCTTTCTCACACACACACACGCACACACACACACATACTTCACTGAAAGGTACAATAAGCAATGGGTCTAGGGGGAGGTCACACACAATATCAAGAAAAACCAGAGGAAACAAAAATTCTGCCAGAAAACCCAGAAAGATACAATACATTTTGAATTGGCACTCACTGGATGAAAAGTTTCAACAGATGTGCAAAATTTTAAACACAGATAGCATCCAGGAGACTAGGATGTATACATGTATACATGTTTGTCTCAATAAAGCAATCTGAGAACACCATGTTTATATTTTTCAGTTCATATTTCTTCTAGCAGTAGTAAGATAAAACAGGAGAAGAAATGCAGGCCTTCCCAGATTTTTCTGGTGGTGATACACTAGTGGGAAGAGATCCAACAGTATGCACTAAATTAGGCATATCTTTCAAGCTGATGGTTTCATTTTTAGGAATCTATTCTACTGAAGTAGAAGCATCATTACTATAAAATAAAGGCTACTACAGTATAAGAATAAATATGAGAATGTTAATTTCAGCATTGTCTGTAATAGCAAAACACAAGAATACTTATCTGTAGAGGAATGCATGAATAAATTATGAAACCTCCTTTCTATAAATCCTATACACCTATTTTAAAAAATGAGTTGTACTTGGAAAAATGCATCAGAATATGATAGACTGATGGGTGGGTACACAGATTAGTATATGATAACATAAGTACAGCAAAATGTTAATGTAGGATCTAGATGATGAGTAGGTATTCACCATTCAGTTCTTCCAACTTCTGTATGTTAATGTTTATAATAAGTTGTTGGCAATAAAAAGGATGAGTCAAATTTATATGTACATACTGGCCTAGAAATAGTGTTTTTTTTAAAAGATGTAGAATAATGTCTGTGCTATGAGTCCATTATTATGGATAAGAAAGCCAGCTCCTGAGTCTTGGTACCCAGCCCCATCATTTACTAGCACTTTGACCTTTTACAAGTACTTCCCACTCTGTGCCTCAGTTCCATTGGTAACAAACATACCTCACTGTTATTATGAAGAATAAATAAGTTAATACATTTACATTTCTTAAAACAATGCCAGGCATATAATGTGTTCAATAAATGTTATGATTAACTATGACTGTTCAAAAGGGGAAAGGGTTATGGTGATAGGAAAGAGCAAACAAACGTGTCTCTCTCTATAAATATAAAAATTTAGCCCGGCCAGTGTGGCTAAGTGGCTGAGTATTGACCTATGAACCAGGAGGTCAGGGTTTGATTCCTGGTCAGGATACATGACTGGGTTGTGGGCTTGATACCCAGGGGGGAGTGTGCAGGAGGCAGCCAATCAGTGATACTTTCTCATCATTGATGTTTCTATCTCTCTCGCTCTTTTCCTCTTTGAAATTAATAAAAATATTATCCTAATAAAAGAGTAATATGCAAATTGACCGTACCTCTGCTACACTCACAAGCCACGCCCACCAACCAATCAGAGAAAGTATGCAAATTAACCCAACCAAGATGGTGGTTAATTTGATATCCTAATGCAGAGCAAAGACTGAAGACAGCACAGAAGGTAGCCAAGTGCTGCAGAAGGGAGGAAGCTGTGAGAAGCAAGTAAGTATATATTTTTTCATATATATATGAAAATGTTTGTTTGTTTGAATGTTTAGTATAACCCCATCAGGAAATAATCAGACAATTCCAGAAAGAGGGAGATTCTCCAAGACAACTGGCCTGGAAAAAAATGATGGAAATACTTCTAGATTAAAAGAGACAAAAAGGCACGTAACAACCATATGCAATGAGTTACCCTTGATTGCATCCAGGTTTGAAAAAATAGCTATAAGCATATTTGGGGACATTTTGAAAATAGACTGGGAATGAGCTGATCTTAGACAATAGTAGAGAGCACAGACTTAACAGAAGGAGAGTGCCCAATGCCATGCAAGCTCCTTCGAGATGAGAGACAGCCCCTTTCTCTTCTTGGGAGCACTCATCCATCTCTGAGTGCCCTCGTCCGGAGAATCTGATCAGAAACTGTCTTCCCACATGGAGTACCTCAGATGGAAATGTGCTGGCGTGGTGTGCAGGGTTTGGTGCCCTGGGTGTTAGAATTCTCACTGTCGATTAATATTCTGTCATGCTGGATGTATACAAACATCTCACAAATTTGTTGAAGATGTGTCAACCCCTGAAAGATGGACCAATTATTTTATTTTATTTTATTTTATTTATTTTTTGTCTGCAGAAAGGAGAGTCCTGGTGCATTTGCTATGGAGAGTATGTCCCTTTGTAAATAACCAGACATCCTCTTCAGACAAAGAGAATTATCTGTCACTGAAATAAGGTTGTTGTAGCGGAATAGTGGACTCTCAGCCAGACACTGGAAATATGCCTTGCCTGACCTCGCCTGCAGTGCCTCCCTGCCTCATTAAGCAAGCTGCTGCCCCCTGGCCTGTGTTCGCTTTCTCAAATGTGCCAAATTCATTCCCTTCTCGAAGCCTTTACACTTACTATTCCAGGAAAATTACGTCTTTCCAGCTCCTCATCCAGCGCTCCAAAAGGCTGACTCCTCCCTCAGGTCTTAGCTCAAATGTCACCTTCTTAGAAATGCCTATTTTGACCACACTATCTAAAGTAGTGGCCCTTTCCATATGGTACCACTTACCACAAACAGAAATTGTATTGTCTATTCATCCATTTATCTCTTTGTTATATCTCTTCCTTCCCCAGATTTTA
This sequence comes from Lasiurus cinereus, assembly GCA_011751065.1. Classification (NCBI taxonomy): domain Eukaryota; kingdom Metazoa; phylum Chordata; class Mammalia; order Chiroptera; family Vespertilionidae; genus Lasiurus; species Lasiurus cinereus. The sequence goes on from JAAGEH010000076.1 coordinate 28,804,714, forward strand.
AGATCCACAAGTGCAGGGATAGGACCTGTGTCCTTCACTCTTAAAACCCTCAGGATCTTGCTAGAGCCTCCCACACAGGCGTGAGCAGTAAATATCTGTGAGGTGAATGAATGAATCTCAAGATTGGAAGGTACTTCAGAAGATCCTAGATCCAACTTCCCATCCTGTACTTAAACACCCTCGTACAGTGTTTAGACCCAGTCCATGGACTGCGTGTTTTTAACCTAAAGTGCAGCAAATGAGAGACATGTGTAATACTGCCAGCAATAAAAATATATATATATTTAAAAATAAAATATAGCAAAACAAGACTAGCATGAACAATGCTTTTTCATTTTCTGAATTTATTCAACTTCACTCGGAGACTACGCTTTTCCTGTTTGGGAATAGTAAAGTATCTATATTAAATTATGGTGATATAAAGTGGCATTTGGCTATTGATGTCCTTATTTGGAAAAATTAAAATTAAAACTTGGCCACTTTAGTTGGTTTCCTGTTTCTTCCAGCCCATGAAATTCAGGAGTCTAGAGGTCACAGGTCACAGCCTTCTCTCTAAGAGGCTATATAGATGGTGCTGCAGTGGCCATTGCATCCCTGGTTGGCACTGATGATTAAAATATGCTTTCTTCAAAAAGCCTCTGACCTATCTCTCTGTAGCTTCTGCTCATGCCAGCCGGAGAAGCATATTGAGCAGCTCTCCCTCAAGATTCTGCTCCAGCGTGGTGTTGCCAGCTCCAGCTACCGCCTCTGTGCTCCAAAAGGTGTTGTGGGCCTAGGCTCTTCCTACCCAATTCTCCCCTCTCCTTTCACACATCCTAGTCTGAAGGCTCTCCCTGCCTGGTTCTGCTCCCTCTCCATTTAACCTTCCCTAATAAATGGCTTGCACATCTACTCTTGTCTTGGTATCCATTCTTGGAGTACCTTCTTGAGCAGACATACTACCCACTGTCTTAAAGTGACCCTGGGAATTGGGCAAGGCATTCCAAATGTGATCAAAGCAACTATGTAACCATGGGTAGGTTATGTAATCTCTCTTTCACCATCTATAAGATGGAGATAATGCTACACATCTCAGGGTTGTGTGAGACTTGAGGGAATAACTTATGACGTGCGTTACAGTGTCTGATATTCAATAAATAATCATCTTTCTCCTACCCATTGCCACTGTGAGAAAGCTGAAGTGCCTGCTCAAAGGCTGTTCTGCCCGTCCACAGGGACTCAGTGGTTGAGCGTGGACCTATGACCCAGGAGGTCATGGTTGGATCTGGGGTCTTCTGAGGTACCTTCCAAACTTGAGATTCATTCATTCACCTCACAGGCCCAGGTGGCGGGAGGCAGCCCATCAAGGATTCTCTCTCATCATTGATGTTTCCTATCTCTCTCTCCCTTCCTCTCTGAAATCAATACAAATATATTTTTTAAAAGAAAATAAAACAAAAGCTGTTCTAATTTATTCAAAAATACTTAACAGGTTCCAAGGAAAAGTAAACAAAAGCATAAGTTTTTTGAAAGTTGCATAACTTAAAGGGCCTGAAGGCCTCCTAGGGTTATCAGTGTGTAATATCAGACAATTGAATGTAAAATAGTTTCAGTGTAAATTTTGACTTTCAAAGAGTAGATGATTAGGCAGAAAGCTTGGAGAAATGATTGAGGTGAGCCACCAATATGGCTGGCAGGTGGGGAGACCTTCCTGGCTGAAGGACACCAACCCTCAGATGGTTCTGTCCTGTCCTCAGGAAAGGTGCAGAACCACGGGTGTGCATCCAGGCAAGTGCAGGCTATTCAGGTCAAGTAGAGAAGGACCTGACTATTAAAAGATGAGACTTGAGTGGCTGAACAGAGGTGCCCAGGATGGAGGGAATGTGAAGACTGATTTAAAGTGGGCCAAGTTGGCATGTGCATCAGCTAGAACTCTATATTTGCCACTAGGATCTAGTGTGCTTCCTGAAGAGTAGGCACAGCTATGGCAAAGCAGCCTCTGGATTAAAAATATTATTTAAAAATAATTGCAATGCTGGCTCTCGTATGCTTGTTAGGCGCACATAGTAGGAACTTGATAAATATTAATTTTCTTTATTTTTATGCACAGGTTAGAGTGTGTCAAGTTGGCTAATTTACATCTTGGGTACATCTCACATAGAAACATGCTTTATTCACTCTTCAAAGACATGCTTTCTCAAAAGCCTTGTAATACGGTCTAGGACAGGATTGCCAGGGCTTGAGTCAGGATTCGAGGGGATGAAGAGAGAGATGTGGAGGAAGGAACTGAAGAACCGATGACAGATGGAATGTGGGAAGGCTAAATCAGGAGTCAGGTCTGTTAAGATAGCAACCGTGAAAGGCAAGCTGGGTAAGGCCCCGGAGCGGCGGCTTACAGAGACTAAACTTGAGTTCAGATCTCATTAGAAGCAGCCCAGAAATATCTGTGTTGGCAGGGGCACACATTCAGATAGGAAGCTGGCATCTGTTCGCCAGGGCAGGGTGGTAACTGCCTGGCCAATTCCCTCCACCCCTAGCACATTTTTACACGGATGGAATCACCGCTGAGGCTGAGCCAGAGGCTGGTGCAGGGTGAACCTGCCATGCGAGCGTCAGGTGGAACGGGAGGACTCTTGAGGACTCTGCTCTCACTTGGCACTAAAGCTCTCACCACACTCAGGATAGTTTTCAAATTTTCTTCAGTTCCTCAGTTTAGAGCAGTGGTCGGAAAACTCAGAGCCCAATATCAACAGTACAGCGATTGAAATTTCTTTTGAGAGCCAAATTTTTTAAACTTACACTCTTCTTACACTGGCATTTTGTGGAAGAGCCACACTCAAGGGGCCAAAGAGCCACATGTAGCTCGCGAGCCACAGTTTGCCGACCATGGGTTTAAAGAATTCTAAAAAGAGAGAGAGAGAGAGAGATTTCTGAACTCCAGTTTTAGGTACATAGAATACCACCACCCAAATGCCATGAGCAGTTAGGACTATTCATCCGGAATCAAACTGGAATGCCAATTGGACAAGGGTGCTGAATTCCTGAAGAAAATGTTTGTTTGTCTTTTAATTGGGGTAAAATATACATAATTAACATTAAATTTACCCTTTAACCATTTTTAAGTCTGAGACTCAGTAGTATTAAGTACATTCACATTGTTTGTGCAACCATGAACACTAACCATATCCAGAACTTTTCATCATCCCAATCTGAAATTCTGTATCCATTCACAATAACTCCCCATTTCCCTATCCCCTCAGTCTCTACTACCCTCTATTCTACTCTTGGTCTCCAGAAATTTGCCTGGATTCTTGGTACCTTACATACATGAATCATATAATACTGTCCATTTCTGTCTGGCTTCTTTCAATTAGCATACTGTTTTCAAGGTTCATCCATGTTGTGGCATGTGCTGAAATTTCCTTCCTTCTTGAGGATGGATATTCCATAAAGAAAATTTCTGGGACAGCTTTCTCCAGAATGGAGTTAGATAAGAAGGGTTAACTCTAGTTTTCAGAACACCTAGTCGGGTACACTGTATTTTTATCTGATTTCTAAACAGTATAATCCAAACCAATTAATTGGTACAGTTATTTAAATATACTTTAAATTCAAGCTAATGATTCACAATTTCAAACACAAGTACAGATGGGTTCACACTTCTTAAAAAGAAACAAATATGTTAAGTATTAATTATAGTTTTTTACAGTAAAACATCTTATAAGGTGTCATAGATAAGATTTCAAATAAATCCAAAGAAGGTTAAATGCATGCATTGCAAAACTAGTCCATTACAGGACTTATGTGGGTCAGGATTACTAGTACCTTAGGCTTTTGGAGAGATAACTTGACCCAGATTGGCATCAGAGGGAAAAAGTAAAACTTACTTGTTCTTGAAATCATCAAATCTTTACTCTGATCTTGGTTACCAATTATCCTGTTCAACTGAAAGTGCAATTGAAATGTGTCCACAGGTTCACAAGTATAAGATCATATTTTAGTAAACTAAACAAAGATCAGAACCGCCTTCCCCAATATTGTTTAAAGCCACTTCCGTATGCACCCAAAACTGCTGGCACTGACATCTTTACCCTAAGCAGGCACTACTGCTACACAGGATACATTAGGTTAGATATTGATTAATCCCACATTTTGCACATCCTTGGTATGTTCCTAGTCAAAAAGTTCACGAAAAGCTGCAAAACTTCTCAGAGCCTTTATTATGCTAATGTTTTCGCTGTGGCTTTTCTGGTGAATACAGTATAGGGCAGGCTCCAGACAGGTCTTGGGGATATGCGTTGGGAAATGCTGAGTCTGATAATAGGCTGGAGAGAAGCAATACAAACGATGAAAGAATTTTAAAATTGTACCTATAGTTCGATGTTGAAAAACTATGTGTTTTTCTGTAGGAAGGTGACTAGTGATTAAGAACACAAGCTTCAGGCAAAACAAAGCAAAGCAAAATTGGATTCAAATCCCAACTCGACCACCTCATAGCTGTACAATATGGGCTATTTAACCAAAATTGGTCTCAGTTTTCTGTCTACCTTAGCAAAGTGAGCCAGGATTACAGGAGTTAACATCCAATTGGATCAATTTAGGGTAGTCAGGAGACTGAAAATACGGTGATTATTTTATCTGAGATATTAATATAGAGTTGTTTACTGAAAAGTGGAAAGAGGAACATGAGGATATCTCAGAGGCAGCAATGCAGGAAGCAACTACCATCCACAGGGCTGGGGAGACAAAGTGAAGAAGTTGCAATTATAAAAATTTAGAAGTCTGGAGGAGGGGCCCTACAGAGCTGGAATTCTTGGACCTCTGAGGTCGGGGTGCTGCTGGTGTCCTGAGGTGGGTGGGGATGAGGAAGCAGGTCCCACCCTGGATTCAATCTTTGCTCCTGGAATCAACTGCCACTGCCAAGGTAAAGAAGCCAGGTTGGGGTGATGTTCACAGGAATTAGAAAAGCCACAGGAGACAGGAAGTAGTGGATCTCTTCTTCCTCCTATCTTCTCTCTCCTATTGCTCTGATTTGCAAAGCCTCATAGGGAGAGGGCTGGCAAAGCATAAGTGTGGTTTGCAGAGTCTACCCCAGCATTGGAGAGTATAGAAGGGTGGGTTTGGAGCTGGGAGACAACAGCTTAATCGCTGGCACAAATACAGAGTTTAGAATGCAAAAAGTATATGGCAGCTAGTCCTCCTCCTAACCTGACTGACTCAGTCCTGTGCTTGGTATATGTTTGCAGAATTTCTGTAGGACATGGCTATGGAAAACACAGAAGAGATTAAATGCCTGCAAGTTCAACTAATTAAATAAAACAAGGCAGGCTTAACATCACATCTTAAACTTGAAATGTCTAAAACTGAACTCTTGCAACCAATGTTCATAGCAGCCTTATTCATAATAACCAAAAAAGCAGACAAATCCAAATGTCCATCAATAGTAAACACAATGTGGTATTGGTATATCTTATACAATGAAATATTTTTGGGAAGTAAAAAGAGAATAAAAATTGATTCTTACTATAACATGGATGAACCTTAAAAATATTGTGCTAAGTGATGTTTGTGGCCAGATACAAAAGGCCACATTGGGTGATCCCATTTGTGATTCTACATGATTTCATTCCATGAAATGTCCAGAACAGGCAAATCTATAGAGATAGGAAGTAGATTGGTGGATGCCTGGAGTTGAGAACATGGTGGGGGATGAGAGCAATTGCTAATGTGCACAATTTCTCTTTTTAAGAGTAATTAAAACATTCTGAAGTTGACGATAGTGGTGATTGAAAGACCCTGAGTAATTAATACTATTGAGTGGTACATTTTGAATAGGAAATTGTATGGTATATAAACTGCATCTCCATTAAGCTGGTAAAAAAAAAAAAAAAGACCATGCAGCTTTTGCCTTGTTCCCTAGAACACTTGCTCTTGGAATTCCGAGCTCCCACTTACATACTACAGCACAAACCTTGAAAATACTGTACTCAGTGAAATAAGCCAGGGAGAAAAGGACAAATACTGTATGATTCCATGTAAAGGAGGTATCTAGAAGAGTCAAGTTCATAAATACAGAGACCATCAGGCTGTGACCAAGACCAAGCCACGTTGAGAGGCCACATGTTGTCCTAGCTCAGCCCAGCTTTTGAGTCTTCACAGCCCCCACACAAAATACATGAGTGAACAAGCCTTTAGCTCTCTTAGTCAATCTGTCATTTGAATCCCAGGTAGGCCCAACCCCGCTCCATCAGTTCCCAATATCTGAACACAGATTCTATGAGCATAATAAAAGTGCTTGTTTTATATCATTCCATTTTGGGATGGTTTGTAAAGACCACTCTTCTGGTTTTCTTCCTACCTGTCTTCTCAATCTACTGGTTTCTCCCAGTCTCCCGGCATGTTGGTCTTCCCCGAGTCTGTGCTCACTCCCTTGGCAATCTCATGCAGACTTAGAGCTTTAAATACCACACTGACAACCCCCAAATGTGTAACGTCAGCCAGACCACTCCCCTGAACTTAAGATTACTATATGCACCCATTTGGCATTCCTACTTGTATTTTTGGAAAGTAACAACTAATTGATATAAACCAACTATCTAAAAATACATTCAAATGCAATGCTTTTGTTGACATTCTTGCAGAATGTCACTCTTCATCGTTATTGGGAAAATTCTGGCATAAGCCTCTAAGAGTCAGTTTGCTTGTTTTTACTTGACTACCTACCAAATCCCTCAGATTTCTGAGAGCAGGAAAGATAATTCTTTCAACTGCAACAAGAGAAGCTAAGAGCAAATCATCTTTAAGAGTTATGAAAAATGATGGGTGAATGAACATAATGTGCTATATTTATACAACAATAATATTCAGCCTTAAAAAAGAAATCCTGATATATACTATAGCACAAACCTTGAAAATACTGTACTCAGTGAGATAAGCCAGAGAGAAAAGGACAAATACTGTATGATTCCATGTAAATGAGGTATCTAGAACAGTCAAGTTCATAAACACAGAAGAATACTGGTGGTTACCAGGGGAAAGGGAATGGGTATTGGGAGTTATTATTTGATGGGCATGGAGTTTCAGTTTGGGTTGATGAAAAAGTTCTGAAGATGGATAATAGTGATGGTTGTATACCAATATGAATGTACTTAATACCACTGAATTGTACACTTCAGAATGCTTAAAATGGTAATTTTATGCTACACTTTACTACAATAAAGTTATGAAAAATGGAGTAAGAGTACAGGTGGACAGTTTAGGTACAAACAGATCTGTAAAGGGAAGCAGGATGGCTAGGATGGAGGAAGTGATCTCTGAATATTCCCCATTTTACACCAGAAAGTGAGTTTCTCAGATGAACAGTTACACTGGTTGCTAACCACAGAGGGGCTGTGGCCTCTGACCGCCTTGCTTCCAGTGGCAGGGTTAGATCAGGCATTGGGAATTTCTGAGATGGGATGTGCTTCTAATAAGCTACCAATGTTCCTCGGAGCTTTCCTGATTCTTTGAAGCCCAGACTCTTCAAATGTATCTGGCCCCAAGAAGGTATTTATTACATAGCTGTTGAATGCAGATAACAGTTTGATTTGGTTTGTAGAATGGAGATTGGGTAATGACTTTTTGAGAGTGCTATATCTGATTAGAATGAAATGATATTATGTAAAAACGCTAACACAACGATAAGGCATTATTCTTAATACAAGCAAGATGAAAAAAGGCTTAAAATTCTTCCTGAATGTCACAGTTTATTTGCTATGATCTGATTTCTTGGTGAATTGAAGGCAATTTCTGCTGAAGACACAGGAAACTCTGATTTACCTTTTTCTTCTTAGTCATATTAGAAGGAGTTGGGGATGGGCCTTTATGCCCATCAAGTTCCTTAACTCTTCTAAGAATATAACAAAGAATAAACAAAATAATTTACCATTCAGAAGGGGTGGGGTTTATCTATATATATAAAACCTTAATATGAAAATAGACCGAACAGCAGAATAACAGAACCAGTTGCTATGACGTGTGTTGACCACCAGGGGCATGTGTGGAATATGGTGGGCCTCGACAGCAGGCAGCAGAGCACGGAAGACAACAAGCATAAGTCACAGCGGGATGGTGGAGCAGGTGAGCAGGGGCGCCAGACCAAGGCGGGGCACCGGTTGTTGTCATCAGGACGAGCCGCTGGTGGTTACTGAAAATTCTTTGCTCCCACACACCATGGTCTCGCCTGGCACTCACATCTGCTGTCAGAGCCAGCCCTGCTTGCACCCGTTACTGGCATCAGAGTCACTGCCTGCACCTGCTGCTGGCAGCCAGTGCCAGCCCCAATTGCTCAGGGCCGTCAGTGGGTTCAAGCAGTGGCTGCTGGCCCCAATCACCCCTCAGGGTTTCTCCACCTCCCCCTGCTCCTGCGGGGTGATCGGGGCCAGCAGCCGCCTCTTGCACCCATTGCTGGCAACAGCCCTCCTCACATCCACTGCCAGCACTGGCCCCACTCGCACCTGCAGCCTGAGCCGCCACTCACACCCCCTAGAGGAACGCGGTGCCGGTCTCAATCGCTTGGCGCTGTCAGCGGGTGCGAGCAGCAGCTGCTGGCCCTGATTTTCCCCTGAGGGTTTCTGCACCTCTCCCTGCTCCTGAGAGGTAATTGGGGCAGCAGCTGCCACCCACACCTACTGACAGCGTGGCATTGGCCTCACTCACACCCGCTGCTGGTGCTGGCCCCAATTGCTCCGCACCATTAGCGGTGCGAGCGGGGCCAGTGCCGTCAGCACATGTGAGCGGCAGCAGCGGGAGCGGGGCTGCCTGCAGACAGGGGACTGGGGGCTGCAGTGGGAGGGGCTGGGCGGGGGCACAGAAGATGGGCTGAGACCCAACTGTGTGCCCACAGCAGCCTAGTGGCCCACAGTTTCAACTGCACGAATTCGTGCACTGGGCCCCCAGTTTGTAATAAAAACACACTAGGAAAAAATAGTCATGTGTTTCTGTTAGTGATTTTTCTGGCTCTAAATCCCTTGTTTTGGATGGATTTGTTGTACAGGAGGAAATCTAAGGTAAAGCACTGAGAGTCTCACAAATCTTCCACGGTAGGCCACAGCCTGCTAATCTAATCCTATTTGGCAGCAAATTTAATTATCCGAGAAATGTTGTTATTCTTGTTTTATATATCTGCTTCCTATAAATGAGCATCATTTCAATCTATGACACACTGAGAAAAGTCAAGAATTGTATCTTGCATTTATAATTTAAGAAGCTATATTTAAAAATTAAGACTTGTGTTTATGTGGCTATAAGAAAAATGGGAAATCAAACAGATGGATATTTACAAAAACTGCTATTTCAGGAAAAGACTTAAAGTTAGAAGCCCTTTCCAACTCCTCTGTAAACTGGGGAACATACAATTACTTTAAGAAGGATTCAATTTTTCCCCAATTGCACCCTAAATTATAGCAAAGGGAAAATATTCAGAAAACTTAAGACTTTTAATTCCTCCAATTTTAGATGGTCTGTTTTTTAAAAATGTTCTAATTAATATTACATGAAATCCCCTAGCTGATAGAAGGCCAGACATTTACTTTCTTCTCAAGAGCTGAATGCATTTTTATGTACAACACAGATGGTATTCCAGCATTTACCATATGGAACAGGAAGGAATAATTAAGTTTCATCATCCAGGTACCGTACAAATATGAAGTTAAAATAGAATTGTCATTGACAGTCAACACCGTACATTCCATGTTATGATTAATTCCAAGAACACAAATTTCTGCATCTTGAGTGGTAATTATACTTTTCAGTTGTAACAACATCCTCAAAGAGTTTTCAGTTTGTCTTTATCTTGCTCCTTTTGACTGCGAAGTGCAAACGACTCCTGAACGAACTGTCTGCACATCGGGCACCGCTGGAAATACCTCACACAGCCATCGCACAAGCACGTGTGCCTGCAGGGCAGGAGCACCCAGTTCACGGTCCCATTCTGGCAAACAACACAGTCCTTGCCACTCTCCTCTGGAGGCTCTACCTCACTTTCAGAGAGTCCAGCCTTTTCCAGCAAGCTTCGGTCTGTGCTTTCACCTTCTGGAGAGGAATTGCTGGAAGGAGTGGCATTATTATTTGCAGACATGAAGAGTTGCTGAAAAATCAAAGAAACAAGTTTAAAGATAATTACTCTTCGGAGGGTCATAAGAGATGCTCAAAATTTACGAGCTAGCTAATAATAGCTAACTTCTATGGGAACTAACTGAAAAATATTATCCCTTGATAAATGGTCATTCTTTGAAACTACAAACGAGAGATAAAGATAAGACTACAGGGTACAACTTACCTTAAGATCATGAAATTGACCTTGAGTCAGGAGTAAATATTGACATAATATTCTACAGGACAGTTTATAAGTTTTATCAGGAATATGAATTACTGACACCATGGAAATCTAAAATAAAAATTGAACACACCAATCAGTACTTAACCTCTATATTATTTCACAGATATATGAAAATATGTAGCAAACAAAAATAAGCTGATAAATTAGAAAACTTACAATAATTTATTCAAATCAGTCACTACAGAGAAAGCAGTTATTGACATATTTTCATCAGAGTTTTTAAAATTATACCAGTTTACAAATTTAATGTGATCCCAACAAAATAGTTGAGTTGACTCTAAAATTCTCAATATGAGAAAATAACACGTAAGAACAGCTAGGAAAATATTGAAAAGAAAGATATGGGAAGGGGATATTAAGCACAGTCAGATATTAAAACATACTACCAAGCCTCTAGAGTTAAAACAGTGTGATACTAGCACATGGATAAACACATGTCTGAAACAGAATAAACCATCCAAAAACAGACCCAATCACATATACAAATATGATAAAGGTGGCATTTCAAATCACTGGCAAAACGAGTCTTTTTAATAAAGAGTATTAGGACAACTATATAGCTACTTGAAAAAACAAAAATTAGATTTATTCCTCATATCATATACAAGAATAAACTCCAAAAGCATAAGAAATCTAATTGTAAAAAATAAAACTATACAAATACTAGTAGAAAACATGTGCATTTCTTCCTAGTCTCAATTTAAGGAAAGACTTTCTAACTATAACTCAAACCTAGAGGCAGATCAATTTGACACATTTGACTACATAAAAATTAAAAACCTGCATAATGATAAAACATCATAAGGGAAGTTAAAAGACATAATGCAAGCTGAAATAAAATATTCACAATGTATATCACAGACTTAGGGCTAATATCCCTAACTTATGAACAACTTTAAAAACTGAAGAGAAAGCAACCAAATATCCCATAGAAAAATGGGCAAAGACATGAATAGACAATTCGCAAAAGATATAAACATGGTCCTTAGCCATATTAAAAGATGTTCAATTTTACTCACAACCTGATAAATGCAAATCAAAAATTTACGGAGATATTTCTCATACATCAGATTAACAAAACTGAAAAGCTTGTCAATACACTCTATGGAGTAATAATGACATTTATATATGGTGGAAATGTAAAAATAAATAAATAAATAAATAAGTTCAGCCCTGGTTGGTGTGGCTCAGTTGATTGTCATCCTGTGACCTAAGGGTTGCCAGTTCAATTCCTGATGAGAGCACATACCTGGGTCAGGAGTGGGCAGGAGGCAGCTGATAAATATTATGCTCTCACATTGATATTTCTCTCCCTCTCTTCTTATCTCTTTCCCTCTCTTTTTAAAAATCAGGAATAACAACAACAAAATCCTTAAAAAAATGGTTCAGCTCCAAAGGCACAACCCCAATAGAGGGAATTTGGCAAAATGTAACAAAAAAACATGCATTTACCCTTGAACTATTCAACCTCAACTATATTAAAATATACACACACCATTTATTCCGTGCAAGATTACTTGTTAGTGCAGAATACTGGAAACTACCTGAATTTCCAACCATAGGAAATTAAATAAATGGTACATCCTACATACAATGGAGTGCTATGCAGATGTAAAAACAAAACAAAACAAAACAAAACCAGTGTGAGGAAGATCTCTATGAACTGGTCTAGACTGATTTCCAGAAGATATTGTGAAGTGAACAAAGCAAGAACATATCCTATATAATAAAAAGGGTAATATGCAAATTGACTCCAAAGGCGGAACTACTGGTTGCTATAATGCACACTGACCACCGGGGGCAGATGCTCAACAGGAGCTGCCCCTTAGCAGTCAGTGTGCTCCCACAAGGGGAGCTCCGCTCAGCCACAAGCCTGACTGATGACTGTGAGGCAGTGGCAGTGGTGGGAGCCTCTCCCTCCTCCTCGGCAGCACTAAGGATGTCCAACTGCAGCTTACGCCCGCTCCCTTGTGGCCATCCCTTGAGGGTCCCAGAGTGCAAGAGGGTGCAGGCTGGGCTGAGGGATCCTTCCTCCCCGAATGCATGAATTTTTGTGCACCAGGCCTCTAGTATAGTATATACAGTCTGCTATCTTCAGTGTAGGAAAGAAGGAAAAATAAGAAATATATACATATATATCATTGTTACAACATGAAACATAGGAAAGATAAACATGAAAATAATGTACCTGGGTATCTACAGGACTGGGGAGGGGTGAGAATGGGAGGAGGGTATGTGGAAAACAGCAACACCTTGAGTATACTACTTAATATAGTTTTTTTACTTTTGAGAGAACCCAAGTAATTTATGTTTGACTATAAACTTTCAATCTTTGGCAGGAAGTATGAAGACAACAGTTTGAGTACAAAGAATAATTAAATTCAGCAATTAGGCCACTGGGAAATAGATAAACAAAAAATATATGGTAGGAATCTTGCTTATAGAATACTGAGGGCTGACTGGAGGGTGCAAGTTTGAAAATAATCATTCTGTAAATAGCATGGTAACGATACAATCTGGTAAGAATCTCTATGGATATTCAATCCAGGGGGAAATGTTGATAAAGAGTGGGTATTTGCATGATCCTAAAATGCCTCCGTATAGACTACTTGTAATCTGCAAAGGAAGAAAAAGGAACAGTGGAGAAATCAGGTAACACCTTGACTAATAGGTCAAAATTAAAATCACCAATGACAGAAAAGAACCTCACATGCCTCTGAAGGTGATGTCCTAGACACATATATTATCTATCACCTGTGCAGTATACTGGCTGAAAATGCATAACTCCAATGTAATCATGGTGAAACATCAGAAAAACAAAGTGATAATTACTGTTTTACGTGTATGTGACTGTATTCTTCAAAAAATGCTAATGTCATAAAAGACAAAGACAAACTATGTAAATATTCCAGGTGAAAGGAGGCTAATAATACATGACAAATACAATATCTAGACTAGAATCTGTACCGGAGGGGAAACGTGTTGTAAAGTATACTGTTAGCCCTGACTGGTTTGGCTCAGTGGATAAAGCATTGGCCTGCAGACTGAAAGGTCCCAGGTTCGGTTCCAGTCAAGGGCATGTACCTTGGTTGCAGGCATATCCCCAGTAAGGGGTTCGCAGGAGGCGGCTGATCAATGTTTCTCTCTCATTGATGTTTCTAACTCTCTATCCCTTTCCCTTCTTCTCTGTAAAAATCAATGAAATATATCTTAAAAAAAGAATAATGTTAGATCAACTAACAAACTGGAATACAGGTAATAGACTAGATAAAATATTAGATCTATATTAGACATAAAGGTGATAACTACATTGTGATTATAAAAGAGAACATTCCTATTTTTAAGAAATATACACTGAAGTACTTAGGAGTAAAAATCATCATGCACATAATGTATTCTCAAGTGATTGATTTTAAAAAATATACATATCTACATATAAAGCAAATAATACTGCAAATATGCAATGTTAACAACAATAGATCTGGGAAAAGGATACATGGTGTTCTTTTACTTTTTTATTTTTGCAAGTTTTTGAAATTACATCTAAATAAGTTTAAAATAAACATCCTGCTATGGTTATTAACGTACAATATTCTTTACAGCTTTATAAGGATTTAATAATTTGGCAATGATTTCAAAGGCTTTTACTACTAAATCAAATTTGTACTAACAATTTTAATTTTATATTAGAAGACTCTGAAACTACTATAATGCTAGTTATAAATATAAATGTAGTTGTAGATATATATTTCATATGGAAAAGATGTTAATAATATAATGCTAAATGAAAGGGGGTCACAAAATAGTGTATACAAGTTGTGTACATTTTTTTTTTAATTACATATATAGCCCTGGTCGGGTGCTCAGTGGTTAGAGTATTGGCCTGCAGACTGAAAAGTCAAGGGTTTGATTCTGCTCAAGGGCACATACCTTGGTTGCAGGCTTGATCCCCAGCTCTGGCCAGGCATGTGCAAGAGGCAACCAATCGATGTGTCTCTCTCACATTGATCTTTCTTTCTCTCTCTCCTCCTTCCACTCTCTCTAAAAATCAATGAAAAAAATATCCTGGGATGAAGATTAATAACAACAAAAAATTACATATATAAGATCTAGAAAGATACAAATATTCATAGGGTTATATTTGGATGATAGAATAAAACTGATTATACTTTTCTTCTTTTTGCTTATCTAGCTTTTCTAAGGTTATTTCCTGCCATAAGCATATATTATATGAGTAATACAAAAAACAAACTGATATAATTATGTAAAAATGAAAAAGTTTTAAAGCCAAAATCTTGCAATAACAATCCCTGCTTTCCTTTATCTACTTATTATAATAACAAACTAGTGGCTAGCTATATTATCTAAATGTAATTTTTACTGTTACAATAGGAACAGGAGAATTTAATTTTTTTTTTTAGATTTGGAATCTCTGATTCCCAGATAAAATACTGAAAAACCATTTATGAAAAAGGATTATGAAATGCTAAGTTTGCTTTTAAAATTAAGAACAGAGAACATGCTCTGGCTGGTGTACAGTGTCATCTCAGTAGTTATGCAACCAAAGGGTAGAGAGTTTGATTCCAAGTCAAGGGCACGTACCTGGGTTGTGGGTTTGCTCCTCACCCCAGTCAGGGCAACAAGGGAGGCTACCAGTCGATGTTTCTCTCTCACATCAATGTTTCTCTCTCTCTCTCTCTCTCTCTCTCTCTCTCTCTCTCTCTCTCGAAAAGCAATATCCTCAGGTGAAGAGTAACAAGAAAAACAAACAAACAGAAAAGAACAGAGAACATTATTATAAAATATACTAACAATTATACTTTAGTTTTACCATTAGGCCCAATCTGAGAGGTAAGAGATAGAGAAACAAGACTTAACATGAAAAAAAGAGGAGAGCCTTCTCATAAAAGACACAGGGAAGGACCAAGGCAGGGAGACATAGGCAAAGAAAATAACTGTTAATGCTTCAGGGCCTGGGTCCTGGAGCCCTGGAGTCTTCATTCCAATTGGGTCAGGGACCAGATAAGCAAATCTTTCCCTATTTATAATGCCATTGAATTGTACACTGGAAAGTAGCTAAAACAGCATTTAAGTTATATATATGTTTTAGCATGCACAAACCAAGTCCTTCTGTATTTAGGTGGAGGAAGAAAAGTTAGAAAACAAAGACTATCAGTACCTCACGTAGATAGAAAGCACCAAGCCAGTGAGAAGGAAAGGAACCAAAGAGGAAGCTCGGAGGAAGGTGACTGAGAACTGACCCTTTTTTGCAATAAAAGAAAAGAACGAGGGGAGCTTAGAAGAGATTGGGAAGGCAGAGATATGAAACACCAACCTAATAGGTCTTATTTATCTTCAACTGAAAAGGGGGTGGGGGAGACCAGAAGATCTCTCATATACACTTCCTTACGCATGTGCAACTAAAGAGTTCTGCTACCAAGCTCTATGAAGCTCACTAACACTGCTTGGTATGACTTTTTTTCACACCGATTAAATGTATTGAGTACCTACTATGTCTAAGGAACGGTGCCAGATTCTGAAAATACACTACTGTTGGTATGTCTTTTTTTTTTTTCTTTAATATATTTTTTATTGATTTTTTACAGAGAGGAAGGGAGAGGAACAGAGAGTTAGAAACATCAAATGAGAGAAAAACATCTATCAGCTGCCTCCTGCACACCCCCCCACTGAGGATGTGCCCGCAACCAAGGTATGTGCCCTTGACCGGAATCAAACCTGGGACCCCTCAGTCCACAGGCTGATGTTCCATCCATCGAGCCAAACCGGTTTCAGCTGTTGGTATGTCTTTTATTTGGGAAAAAAAACAAGCTGATTTCAGTTCAATGAAACTTCAATTTGGTAAGATTAAAACCCCAAAACCTAGATTGGCTTAACTGCATATGAACAGATCTAGATTTCCTAGTAAGGGTCTAACACCTTCCAAAGCTCAATGTATACTTGTTTCAAGAAGATATTCCTGCCCTTGCTGGCCTGAAGACTGAAGGGTCCCAGGTTTGATTCTGGCCAAGGGTACATGCCTGGGCTGCAGGCTCAATCCCCAGTAGGGGGCATACAGGAGGCAGCCAATCAATGATTTTCTCTCATCATTGATGTTTCTCTCTCTCCCTTCCTCTCCCTTCCTCTCTAAAATCAATAATACTTTTTTTTTTTTTAAAGAAGATATTCCTGTAAAAAAGAAAGGGAGGAGGGGTTCCTGGCAAAGAACTACACAGGTTCAGGGTCAAGCCCATCTCTTATTTCCTGAATGATTGGGATTTTTCTAAGAACTCTGTTTCAGTCCTTTTTAAGAAGGATATTTGCCTAACACAATGTTGTTAGAAGGAATAAATAAGTTAATGAATGCACTTTGTATTTTACAAAATGCCATAAAGATGCTACCATTTCTTTATTAAAAACGTATCTATATCTTGCACTTCAGAAAATTAGTTAAATTGTGTATAAGAGCATTCTTACCATGATACTATTTCACCAAGTTTAATTCATGTATAAACTTCTACCACACTTAGAGGATTGTCAGGGCTCAGTTCTTCTTAGCTCCCTAAGATGCTTTTATCTTCCCAATAGGGATAAACTACCAGACTAAAGAAACAATTAGTATACAATGAGAAAAGTAATTATCACTATAATTACTGAAAATATAGGGACCAAACATATGTAAATTGTAGATGCAGCAGACACTATGATGAAAACAAAATGACTGCAAACATGGAAAGAAAAGAGTGGACACTGTCTTAAAATTGAGCATTTTGTTTCACTATTACAATGCTCATTTATTCAGTGCTAAAAATATTAAAAATATTTCTCCCAACAGACTTTTCTATGCAGCAAACATGACAGAATGATGAAATCAACTTAATTCAAATATAATATAGCTTTTATTTCCTATATATAATCATATTCTAGTAACCTTATGGGAAAAAAAGTCATACTCTAAAGGAGCTGTATGTATAAAAGTCATACATATTTCCCATGTATTCATTTTTTGGGGGGAAAAATGTGACCAGACCAAATGTATATCCTCAGAAATTAAAATAATACTTTTTTTCTACATCACCAAATAATTAAGACCTATTATCCAAATCACTTAAAAGTAATGGCTTCCAAAACTTTATAATTACTTACAATATCATAAATTTCTCGGTCATCCTCATCAGCTAGGGTCAATAGTGCTACCAATGGATAGCGAGATCTGGGCACTGTCCCAAAGTCTTCAATGTTAGTATCTTTTGGTAACTGGCAATATATTTCTTCTTTGCTGTCCTTTTTAATACTTTTTGAAAATGTAAAGGTAAATTGTCACTATAAGCAAAAAATACAATAAAATACCAAAGGGAATAGTAACTTAGCAACACTTTATCCATAAAAAGTCTAATGTCTAAAATTCTCATGTTCTAATAGATATAAGATAAAGGATACAAATACTGTTCTCGATGGAGATATTCGCTATACAAAGCATCTTCCAGTGTTTGGGGAGTGCTTATTCGGAAGCAATAAACGTGCTTCTGCAGAGCCTCGTACAATTTTTGAACACTGCACCCCCAGTAGCATGTAAGGAGGCTATCTTCAAGGCAATCTGTTGTCAAAGTTATGCCAGCTGTAGAAGATAAGTAAGACAGAGAAGAAAATTACCTGACGTAATTTCTATTACAATTATACATAGCGAGTAATAAAAGCTTCTTTTTGGATGCTGGCCAGGCTGCTGGCAGTTCAAGGAACTCATTAAAGGGTATGTGCCTATAAACGAAGGAACTGGTCTCTAAAACAGGAGATATAAAAAAACCTCAATGTCTACACAATTTTGAAGCACTACCAGTAAACCTGATTATTTATGCATTTATGCTTGGAAGTGATCAATTTAATGTTTTTGGTGACTTCAAAACTTTTCCCACAAAGATTTTACAAACTGAAATACAGTTCACTATTGTTAGCCTATCTCTCTAATAGTGTCTATAATTCTACAATAGATCCGTACAACCTTGTAACTACCAGCAGAGCAGAGCTATCTCTGAAAGTGGATATACACCACCCATAGCTTCACAAGATGATCACTGGGGTAGGACAAATATTAAAAAGAAATTAAGCTTTACTAATATCAATATACACACTGACAACATTAATATACATTCTTGTCACAAAGTTAATGTCCCATGTAATATGCAAAATATCCCGAGGAAAGAGTGAAGATTCCAAAACATGGAAGTTTAATAGTGATGTCCTCTTTCATTTGTTTGCTTCCAGCATAATAAAAGATATTATGATTTGAGTAAAGCCGATTAAGGGGGCATATAAATTACAAATGGACAAATTATAATATATAGTTTTATTTACTTGCTTATGGATTTACTATATGCCATCTATGTGATTTTTCCCTCTCCCTTGTAGCAATAAGTTCAAAGGTAGCCACATCCAGTGGCGCAAGCTGCAACATCTAGTGGTGAGTGGCTGTGGTGTACTTGCTAAGCCAAAAGGAAATATTTGTGTTCATTGTGAGGCCGGACAGTAAGAAGCTGGGAAAATTCCTTGACAAGTGGAATGAGAGAAACTGAGACAAGATAGTTAAACAAGGCTAAGCAATTAAGAGTCTGCTAGTAAATCACAAGATCTTATCTTCCCTAACCAAGGACACTTAGGAGCAGATGGTTTGTATCTCTCCTCCCCAACCAGAGAGAATAGCTTAAATCACCCAAACTCCAAAATGGATGAAGGAAGGAAGATAAATAATAAGAAAAAACAATTAGTCAGACAAATCCAAGATAAAAATAAAGCAGTGAAACTGACCATAGAATGATCCCAAACTCCCCTACAGGCTCATTTTGATATATCACCATATTAAAGGACTCACCTAGAAAGCTGCTGAATAGTCTATTCCCCTGAGATCTCCCCTAAAATTCCCTTTAGAAAACAAATAAAACTTCTTAAGACAAAAGACCCAGTACTGCTTCAGCACTCTGGCACCATTTCTTCAGGCATGTACTTTTACTTTCTCTCCCCTGAGCTCTAAAGGTTTCCAGGAGACCTGCAATCAGGTGAGCAATGAGCGGCAGCAACTAGTCCTGGCTAACCCTGTCAACTGTCTCCAAGGGCCCTCTTTTTGCCTCTATGACTTTACTTCCTGAGTCCACACAGTCCAGCCTAGATCACTTCTGTTACTATAATTTGTTTCCTGAATCCCGGAGGCCCCACATGACTCAATTTTGTTACTGTGACTTCCTTTTCTGTCTCCAAACAACCCAGAGTGACTCAATTCTGTTCCTGTGACGTCCTTTCCTGAGTCTAGGCAGGCCAGTGTAGGCCCACTGATCTTGACTCTTCTATCTTAAGCCTACCCTTTGTTTCACTGATCCCAACTTTAAGAAAGGTACTCTCAAAATCATCTGGGCGTATGTTCTGAGCCTTTTCCTACACAAAGTCAAGAATCCATACATTTGCCAAAACCAGTTTGGCTCAGTGGATAAAGCATCGGCCTGCGGGCTGAAAGGTCCCAGGTTCAATTCCCGTCAAGGGCATGTACCTTGGTTGCAGACTCATCCCCAGTGGGGGGTGTGCAGGAGGCAGCTGATCGATGTTTCTCTCTCATCCATGTTTCTAGCTCTCTGTCCCTCTTCCTTCCTCTCTGTAAAAAATCAATAATATATATATTTTTTAAAAAGAAAAGAAAAAAAGAATCCACACATTCCAGATCGTGCCTGGGCAGATCTGCTTCACCCCGGTCATCTTCGGAGAAAATTGTTCCTGAGTGAACAACCTTGGTCTTTCTTTTTTTTTTTTTTTTTAATATATTTTATTGATTTTTTACAGAGAGGAAGGGAGAGGGATAGAAAGTTAGAAACATCAATGAGAGAGAAACATCGATCAGCTGCCTCCTACACGCCCCCCACTGGAGATGTGCCCGCAACCAAGTTATATGCCCTTGACTGAAATCGAACCTGGGACCCCCCAGTCCGGAGTCTGACTTTCTATCCACTGAGCCAAACTGGTTTTGGCCAACCTTGGTCTTTTGATTTTGGCTTTCCAAACCTACTGGCAAGTCTGTATGCTATTCAAAATCCTCCTCCCTCCCATTTTATTTATTGTTGACAGTATTACAGATATTCCCCATTTTCTGCCTTCAATATCCTTTTATTGGAGTCGTTTCTGTTGCTTGCTAATAGGAATTCTGATTAATATATTACCTACTTTTAAAGGTGATTAAGAAAATGTGGTGGAAGGAGATACACAAATACAACCAGACCATTCATAGGATGTCAAATATTGTACTGAGTACGAAGTGTCAGATTCTGTGTATGTATAGCAGCAATGATATAAAGCAATTTCTAATGACAGTTAAGCAAAAATTTTAATTGACAGAAGCTTTACATACATAATTGATACCAGATTTGATTTCACATTTTTGATTCTATCAAACATTAATTCAATTAGCTTTATTTTTCAATTAGCTATTAAATAGGTGAAGAAAATCACTCCATTAATACAATTTAAAATATATGTATTAAAAAATTATACATAATTTTCTCTGTCACTTTAGAACCACACAAAGTGAAGCAAAAAAAAAAATTGAAAGTATATGGGAAAGGGGGAAAAATTTAAAGCCTACAAAAAAAAGTAGGGGGCGAAGCGAAGGACCCAGAAAAGTATTACTGGCAAAAATGTAAAAAGATGTATAAATAGGCTATTCATTATAGCACTAGTTATATCAAAATGCTGTATTCCACCTAAATGTTCATCAATAGGAGATTAAATTAATAAAATATGAAATACTCTCCAAGAAAGTACTATGAAGCTCTTCAAAAAAATTGAGGTATACCAAGATATCCGTGTATAGTACTACTGTGGAATGAGCTTCAGAATATACCATTAAGTGAAAAAAGCAAGATGTAGAAAAGATTTCAGGGTGGGGCAAGAGTTGGTTTACAGTTGTGAGTACGCAAAATAGAGTTTACTCTTGTATTATTATTTATTATTTGTTGTATTATCTTCCAAATGAACAACTGTAAACCCATTTTTTCCCCACTCTGTATATAGTATGCTACTGTTCATCTCACAGGAGAGGCTATCCAAATATATGTGTTTGTTTACACTAAAGAAAGAACAATGGAAGGATAAGCCTTAAAAAACAAACGCCACTTTACAGAACATACATAATATCAATCTAACTGCTTTGTAAAAAGAATCAGAGTTCCAGAGATTCAGAGATAAATAAAACTTGTTTATAGATTTTGTATACTTGATTAAAATGGGGCAGATCAGACAACTGATAACAATATTAATCAGATTTTAATATGTCTCTGATATTAATATTACAAGCAAATGAAAAAGAATTACAGATTCTATAAAACTCTGCCCCCCACAATCTTTCATAAACTTGTCTTTTACATAGACTGAGGAGAATATATTGATTTACACGAAGGGTTCAAATACCCTTAGACAAAACTATTCTCCCTTTACTTTCTATGAAATATATTTTATTGATTTTTTAGAGAGGAAGGGAGAGGGATAGAGAGCCAGAAACATCGATGAGAGAGAGACATTGATCAGCTGCCTTTTGCACAGCCCCCACTGGGGATGTGCCCGAAACCAAGATACATGCCCTTGATCAGAATCGAACCTGGGACCTTTCAGTCCACAGGCCGATACTCTATCCACTGAGCCAAACCGGTTTCGGCTACTTTTTATCACTTCTTCTGCAAAGATCCTTATATTCAATGCCCATTCTTATATTTTTTTAGTCTTCTAAAATTCAACGTGCACACAATAACATCTTAGATCAATAGCATTAACAGAATTGGAAGAGAGAGATAATCCAGAAAATTCAGAACCCAAATGAAGTGAAGCAACCTAGGTAGGATTTCTCTCAACCTGCTTACCTATAACAACCAAATAAAGAGACAGTGTAAAAGATGGTTTTGCAAGAAATTGAAAAAAAAAAAAGTGGGGCTATAGTCAAATGAGTTGAGCCATTAATAAAAGGAGAAACAAGGGGGCAGTAAAGCCACACGCCTTCTTACAGAAAAGTCTCTGTGAGAGAAGAACTAATATACAAGATACTAAAATATTGGGAGATGAAAATTTTGGTTGTAAGGAACAGAAGCTCATAAATTCCTCCAAAAATGCTATGTCATTTTGCTTAACCCTTTTGCTTATATTGGCTCTTTCCATGGTAAATAAGTCAAAACACCAGAAAGCTGTTTACAAAAGGACAGAATTCCTGAATTGAATTAATACAACGCAACTAGTATGTTCTGAGTACCTACTTTCAATTTCATTAAAACCTCTACATTGAGGGCATGGAAACATCATAAATCAAAATACAGTATCATTACAGAACAACAAAAACAAATCCCCCAAACCCAACTCTGGTAAACAGAACTAAATGACTAAGCTTAAAAATGATTCTCCAGCCCTAGATGGTCTTGCTCAGTGGATAGCGCATCGGCCTGTGGACTGAAGGGTCCCAGGTTCGATTTCGGTCAAGGGTACATGCCCAGGTTGCACGCTCCATCCCCAGTAGGAGGCGTGCAGGAGGCAGTCTATCAATGATTCTCTCATTGATGTTTCTATCTCTCTCTCCCTCTCCCTTTCTCTCCGAAATTAATAAAAATATATCTAAAAACAAAACTGATTCTCTGGTTCATTTTCAAGTAAATCAATCTCTATATGTTCTCTGTCCCTCCCCTATGTGCCAGGCACCTTGGGAATAGTGGTTTAATAAACAAAACAAGCAAACAAAGACCTGGATTTTTAAACTATTTACACACCAAAAGAAATAACTTTTTAAAATATCACAATTATTGCTCAGAATATTATTTCAATATCCTGGTTAGACATCTCTAATGACACCCAACATTCCACAGTTTAAGCAAATGAATTTTATTCTGCTGAATAAAGAAGAATTCCTACCAAAATTCTTCTCCTTATTTCCCCATAGAAAACAGATAATGAGTAATATACATTGGTATTTAAAAATTAAAATACTTCAATAAGCATACTATAAGTACACAGATTTAAAGTTTTCTTTGTGTACTTCAGTAACACTACTGTTGGTTAGAATATAGTGTGTGGACATAGCTGAGAGATTTCCAGCTTCCAACATTTACAGGGCAGGCGCTATTTTGGACTATTCCCATCTTAATAACGACAGACTAATGGATTTCCTGACACTTTCTAGTTCACAAGTGTCCTGCATTTGTTTGCTCACGATATATTTTTATTGATTTCAGAGAGGAAAGGAGAGGGAAAGATAGAAACATCAATGATGAGAATCATTGATTAACTGCCTCCTACACGCCCCCTACTGGGAGTCGAGCCCAAACTCAGGCATGAGTCCTTGACTGGAATTGAACCTGGGACCCTTCAGTCTGCAGGCCGATGCTCTATTCACTGAGCCAAACTAGCTAGGGCTCTATTAGAATTTTTTGCAGGCAGTCCTGCTCAAGAGCCAGATGTGACATTATAGCAGGTCCAAGTGCATCGCCACAAAGGTCGGAGATCACCAAGCCACCACTATTCTGTACATTTTATTCAGGCATGTTTCCTAAATAAGCTAGTCTTCTCTGTCATATCTTGAAATTTGGCTTTCCCAAATGAAAAAATGTCAGAATGAACTCCTTATCTACCACTAGTGGAAAAGAAAAAGGTCGTTATTTCCTTCAAGTCATAGGGGTTACTATACATATAGTGTCCCAAAAATGTATACACACTTTAATAGCTGATAGCTCAAGTTTGAAAATGGAACGTATTTTAATAAACAATGCCTTCAAAGTATGTGTATACATTTTTTGGGACACCATCAAATACACATCTCCACACTTATACCGTATAGTATTTACTGCTAAGGAAGAAGAAATTCTGTACTTTTTCATTGTAAATAAAGATTTACTCAAGATTAATAGTATAACTAATTTTTGACAAGTGATTCTGAAAAGTCAGAGGCAGGAAGATGACTATACAAAGTTCACAGAAGACAAGAGAGCAGGATGTCAACAAGGAAGGACTGGTCAACTCTGTTAAACCTTGCAGAGAGAGCACTAACTCAGGCCTGAAAATGCGCCCAGGAAATTTATAACTGCCGGGAGTTAGGGATAGAGGACAGAAGTGCTAATCAGTGATCTTGGGGAAAGCCATTTCAATAGAGGGATACTGGTAAAAATAAGGCTACACTGCTCTCAGGAGTAAAAGGAAAGCAGGCTAAGAGGAGAACGCAAATGCATATCGCTTTTAAAAAGCCTAGCTGTGGCCAAGCTGGCGTGGATCAGTGGTTGAGCATTGACTTATGAACCAGGAGTTCATGGTTCAATTCCCAATCAGGGCATATGCCCAGGTTGTGGGCTTAATATTCAGTATGGTGCATGCAGGAGGCAGCTTATCAATGATTCTCTTATCACTGATGTTTCTCTCTCTCCCCCTTTCCCTTCTTCTCTGAAATCAATAAAATATATATGTATTTTAAAGTCTGGATATAAATGGAAAAAGAGAAATAGGACAGTAGCTAGAATAAGATAAAGAGCCGAGAAAGTTTAGGGTTGTTTTTAAGATACCAGAAACGTGAGCAAGCATAAAAAGTGATAGGGTCTCAGCCCAGAGGACCTGGTAGAGCTACAGAACTGTACCTAGAATTACATACTCTGTATTTCTGTTTAACTGACATAAAAGCATTTACATGTCCAGAAGTTCAAAACTGAATTCATTTCCTTTCTTCCCAAACCTGCTTCCTCCTGTATTTCTCATCTCTATAAAAAGACCCATCTATGGAGGACCCAAGCAAAGAATTTGAGTCTTCCCTTATTCTTCTGTCTTGTCTGTGCCCAGCATCCCCTCTCTTTCATGCCACTGGTCCCTAGATAGGCTCTCAATTTGTTTTCCCAGTACAGAAACAAACAATTGCCATCTATTATTACCATCTAACAAAATAATTTTAGACCAAAATATCGTAATTTCAGACTGACAGCTGTTTTTTAGAAGGTAAGCAACTGTATATTAACTGAACTCACACTATATCATTCTTACCTTTCTCACTGTGCTGAAGACCAATAAAAATGGCACTCTGTCCTAACAGACTTCTCTTATTAACACCTGTGATACTTCATTTTAGTGTAAACAAACACATATATTTGGATATCTACTCCTGTGAGATAAACAGTAGCATACTATATACAAGTATACATATTTATTATTTTCCATATGAACAACTGTAAACCCAAATAAATGGGTTTACAGTTGTTCATATGGAAAATAATACAAGAAAATTAAAGGGCTAAAACAGGGACAGAAAAAGAGAGAAAAATTTTGGGAAAATAGCTACCAACTTGAAATCGAAGCTGAAGATGGATTAGCGATCTCTAAGCCAAAAGGATTCTTGACTTGTCTCATTTGCTTTTTGAAAACTCTTGTTTTGAACTGGGTCTCTTCAGAATTTCTCAGAATTACTGGAACATCCCAACCAAACCTGAAGGTGAAAATAAAATACATTATTTTAACAAATGTTGAAACTCTGTTATACTAATAGCCCTGTGCACAAATCTATGTGCCAGTAGGTCTCTTCTGTCTTCCTGTAGCTCTCCTGCTGCCCCCATAGCTTGCTCCCCTGCCCCCACCTGTAGCTCTCCGCTGCTTGTAGTTCGCTGCCCCATCATCCTACAGATCCTTGATCCGGTCATTAGGCAGTCGGTCATTACGCCTCACGATGTAACTGATAATTAGCATATCCCTCGCTTATTATATAGGATGTAGAGTATGTTATGCTTCATTAGTTAATCTTCTGAACATATCAGAAAAAAGAAATGTTATTCAATTTACATTATATTTGAGAATTAATCTAGAAATAACAGAGATTAGCAGTCCCCTAGAATTGCAATATATTGTTAAGCTGGCTGAACCGACATACTCTTGAAAACAGAGTTCTAATGTTAATAACAAAGAAGTATACTGATTAAAATTGTACCTAATGTAAGAGCAAAAGCACGATAGAATTATTAAAATTTTAAATGACATTATAGACAGATACATATATTTAAAAATATATTTTTTTGATTTTAAAGAGGAAGGGAGAGGGAGAGAGATATATATAAACATCAGTGATGAAAGAGAATCAATGATTGGCTACCTCCTGCACACGACCTACTGGGAATCGAGCCTGCAACCTGGGCATGTGCCCTTGACCAGAATTGAATCTGCAGGCTGACGCTCTATCCACTGAGTCAAACTGGCGAGGGTAACAAATACATATTTAATATGCAGACTATTTGATATTATTTATGGGATAAGAGAACTTTTAAACACCAAATATAGCCCTTCATTTATATAGCACATTTTCTCATTTTAAAGTTTATGCAAAAATGTGATAATGCATATTGAACAGGCTTAGAAGAAAAATGAAAAGTACTAAATTCAATTCTTTATAAAATTAGAAAGCAGCTAAGTTTACTCAATTTAAATAAAATAACTGAAAATGAATACACATTAGTTTAACGAAGAGACTTTAGATTAAGCACGCAGTTAGATTCATACTTGGATGCACTCTCTTCTCTCCAAACACTTAGTAGTGATAAATAAAAAGACAAATCTAAAAGACGCTGCTGAAATGAACAAACTGTGTTTAAACAAAGGAATAGAAGAACTCACCAATGAAAAGGAATAAATTATTGCATAAATCTTAAAAACAACATACTGTGCAAAAAAAGTCATGCTATGATTCCATAAAGTGAAATTCTAGAGTCTGTAATTGAGTAGAAACAAAAAACAAAACAATGGTTGCTTCTGGGGTGTAGGAGTATGGGCTGACTGGGAAAGCACATAAGGAAATTTTTTCTGGTGATGGTAACATTCTATATCTTGACAGAGGGTTAAGTTGTATAGATGATGTATTTTATAATACTTAGGATATAAACATTTCATTGTATATAAATATTACTTCAAAAGTAAAGTACAAGTGGGTGAAGAGTACAAGTTACTCTGAAGTGATCAACAAATAAGATGGACTGATGGGTGGATGGAAGGATGGATGGATCAGTGCAGACATGTAATAAAATCATTATAGCAAAAGGTTGATTTGGAACCGAAATGATGGGCATATGCATGTTTACTGTATAATTCTTTCATTGTATGCATGTTTGAAAATTTTAATAATAAAATGTTGGAAAGAAGAGACATAGTTGGGTTCAAAGGCATCTTTATACATTTGAAAAAAGGAAAATATATAAAGTGATGAGTAAGGCTTATGCCATGGTTTGATGGTCTCTGAGTCTGGCAGTAGGCAGTGGAAACTAAGCCTTCACATACAAGTTGTCCACTCAAGACAAGGGCCAGAACCAGGTTCACAACTTGAATCCAGGCATTGGGTTAGGTAATTTTAAGACCTGGTCCTTTACTAAAGGAGGGGACTGTCTATAAATCTGGGTGTAGGCAATTGTAAAATGGTTAAAAGAAGTCCCCAGTTCCATTCCAGGTCAGGGTACATGCCTGTGTGGGCTCAATTCCTGATAGGGGGTGTGCAGGAGGCAGTCAATTGATGTTGCTCTTTCACACCCATGTTTCTCTCTTTTTCTATTCCTCTAAAATCAATAAAAAACATTTTTTAAAAAAAAGCTGAAAAGCAAGCATTTGAACAGATTAAACTATTTCCAAGTAAGTTAACTACATCCCAAAACAAAGTTCAAGAATATTTATATGGCCCTAACAGGTTTGGCTCAGTAGATAAGAGCGTCGGCCTATGGACTGAAGGGTCCCAGGTTCGATTCTGGTCAAAGGCATGTACCTTGGTTCCAGGTAAATCCCCAGTACGAGTGTGCAGGAGACAACTGATTGATTTTTTTTTAAATATATATTTTATTGATTCTTTACAGAGAGGAAGGGAGAGAGATAGAAAGTCAGAAACATCAATGAGAGAGAGACATCCATCAGCCGTCTCCTGCATGCCCCATATTGGAGATGTGCCCGCAAGCAAGGTATATGCCCCTGACCAGAATTGAACCTGGGACCTTTCAGTCTGCAGGCCGACGCTCTATCCACTGAGCCAAACTGGTCTTGGCTGATCGATGTTTTTAACACTCTATCCCTCCCCCTTCCTCTCTACAAAAAAAGTCAATAATATATATATATATATATTTTAAAAAGAATATTTATATGAATATAAACCTCTACATCAGCCCTGGCCAGTGTGGCTCAGTTGGTTAGGTGCTGTGATATGCACTAAAAGATCATTGGTTCTATTCCTGGTCTAGGCATGCACACAGGTTTCAGGCTCAATCCCCAGAAGAAGGCATGCAGGAGGCAGCTGATCAATGTTACTCTCTCACATCAGTGTTTCTCTCCCTCCCTCTCTCTGTAAAAATCAATAAAGAAGTCTTCAATAATAATAATTTTAAAAAAGGGAAACAAACAAAATCAGGTAAGGTAAAATTCACAATGTTTAGTGTTTAGTTAAAAATTACCAGACATGCAAAGAAGCAGGAAAATATGACCCACAATGAAGAGAAACTAATCAGCAGAAATAAACCCAAAAAATGACACAATATGAATACCAGAATAAGTAGACAAGGACATCAAAATATTTGTTGTAACTATACTTTTTAAAGAAGATAAGTAAAAATTGAGCATTTATACAGAGATATGGATTATAAGACCCAATACATTGCTGAAGATGAAAAAATATACTGAATGGGATTACTAGCAAATTAGATATTACAGAACAAAATATTAGTAAATTTGAAGCTCTAGCAACAGAAAGTACATAATATGAAACAAAGAGGGAAAAACAACAGAACAAAATATCAGTGAGGTAAGGGACAACTTCAAGCAGTCTAATATACATGCAGAGGAGGGGCAAAGACCATATAAGAAAACTAAAGACCAATATCACTTGGGAACATAGATGTAAAAAGTCTTACCAAATTAAATCCAACAATATATAGAGAGATTAATACATCATGACCAAGTGAGGTTTATCTCAGGAATGAAAGGTTGGCTTGTCATAAGATTAAAATTTTATATGTAATTCACCGTATTAAAAACAGAGTAGAAAATAAACAAACCATATATGACTAGCTCAATATATGCAGAAAAAGCACTAGCTAAAATCCAATGTCCATTCCTGATAAAAAACCATCAGCAAATCAGGAATGTAAAAGATCTTAACCTGATAAAAAGGCAGCAATAAAAAATGTACAATTAACCTTATACTTGAAAAACTGCTTTCTTCCTAAATTCAGAAATAAGACACATAATGTGTCTTTAAGCAATCATTCCACCTCTGTGTAACTGTTACCCCATGTGTAAAAGTCTATAACAGCTTGGCACAACGTAAGTGCTAACAATGATAATGTTGATGACGGAGTAGACTTAGGAGTTGTTAAAGGGCTAGAGAGAAAAAACAAATCCAATAACTTCTCTTTGATCCTCAGAGTCAATTATTCCATAGGTTCTGTCTCCACTGTTCACCATTGCCCCAGTGTCTTTTAGAGGTTCAATCCGGAATGTGGACTGGTAGGACAAAACGTAACCTTTCTGTAACAGCCACAGGATAACACCTTCTCTTCTTTCCTTCATCCCTTGGATTGGTGAAAAAAATGAAGAAAAAGCACTCTAGCCTGGCCAGCATGGCTCAGTGGTTGAGTGTCAACCTAGGAACCAGGTCATGTTTTGATTCCGTCAGGGCATATGCCTGGTTTCGGGATCTATATCCCAGTGTGGGGCATGCAGGAGGCAGCTGATCAATGATTCTCTGTCATCATTGATGTTTCTATTTCTCTCTCCCTCTCTGAAATCAATAAAAATACATACTTTTAAAAAGATACATACATATATTTCCTAGCCTTTTCTTCATAATTTTAATTCTCCCTACCTTCCTCTACCCCTTTTCTTTACCCCACACTGTCTGGCTCCTTACACCCACACTAAAAGCTAAAAGCTAGATCTCATAGAATCCATTTGTACTGTAGGTTCAAGTACTGTATTTCAGGTACTTTACCATGTTGTACCTAAAAATTGCAGTTAAAGAATCATTAAAAATACAGAAGCCAGAAACTCCAAAAGACAGGGCTTTGAAAAAGTAACGGGAAGCAGCCTGTTGTGAACATGAAATTCCTTTGTCATATGCTTTATATTCTCTATGATATATCTGGTTTTAATATAAAAATATTTCTTCAGCCCTAACTGGTTTGGCTCAGTGGATAGAGTGTCAGCCTGCAGACTGAAAGGTCCCAGGTTCAATTCCAATCAAGGGCATGTACCTTGGTTGTGGGAAAATCCCCAATGGGGATGGTGTGCAGGAAGCAGGTGAACGATGTTTCTCTCATTGATGTTTCTGACTCTATCCTTCTCCCTTCCTCTCTGTAAAAATATCAATAAAATATATTTTTAAAAATATTTCTTTAAATCTTTACTTAAAATCATTGTTGTAGGAAGATATACCATATCTGGCTTTGTATACACTGCAGAATAAAACAATCGGAGATGTAATGTGTTGCTTCTCTGAAAACATGGTTATCCAAGGCTGCTTGGCCCAGCATCACATCAAGAATTGACCAATTAGCTGAAACCGGTTTGGCTCAGTGGAGAGAGCGTCGGCCTGCGGACTGAAAGGTCCCGGGTTCGATTCCGGTCAAGGTCATGTATCCTGGTTGCGGGCACATCCCCTGTGGGGGGCGTGCAGGAGGTGGCTAATCGATGTCTCTCTCTCATAGATGTTTCTAACTCTCTATCCCTCTCCCTTCCTCTCTGTAAAAAATCAATAAAATATATTTTTAAAAAATTGACCAATTAAAAGAAATTCAACTCTAGATTTTTTATTTCTCTGCCTCATACCTAATCTTGGGTCTACATTTCCTAATATCCTAAGGTCCTTGATTTAACTCATATACATCTTTTAAAATTGATATTACAAATCTTGCTCAATCTTTAGCCTTTTTATCTTATGTAAACTTCTTTATTGTGAGGGATAACATACATTCAGAAAAGTACATAAAACATAGTTCAGTGAATTACAAATTGTTATTCAGCTTAAAAATCAAAATAATGTACTCAGAAAGTCTCCTTATATCATCTCCCATGCACTACCTCTTCTCTCTCTACTATATTGACTTACTATAAATTTAGTTTTTGAATTTATATGTAAATGAAAGTATGCTATGCATACTTTTATTTTCTACTAGAGGTCCAGTGCACATCTCTCACAATCTGCGACCCTTGGGGATGTCAGACTGCTGGTTTTGGCCCAATCTCTGCAGGCCAGGCTGAGAGACAACACCAGTGCATGAATCCATGCACCAGGCCTCTAATATGCATATAAGATCTTTTATTAATCTATTCCTGCCTTCCCTTCTGCCCCCTTCCCTCTGAGAGTCATCAGACTGTTCCATGTCTCCATGCCTATGCATTGAGTGTCTGCCCCCTAGTGGTCAGTGTGTGTCATAAGCTACCGGGTAAAGGGTCAAAACTGTCGCTTAGGCTTCTATATATGTAGATTTTACATCATTTTGCTTGAAGACTCATCCATGTAGCTATATTTAGTGTATTTTTGTGGCTGTATAATATTCTTTTGTATAAACATGTTAAAATTTGTGTATTCATTCTAATCATAATGGACATTTATGTTCTCATATTTTGGCCATTATGAATAATGTGTATATAAACATTTCATACAAGGCTCTCAATGCACATACATGCATTTGCCAGGTAGACCTTGGAGGTGGAATTTCTCAGCCATAATGTCTGTGCTTCTTCAACTCTAGTGGATAATGCTTACAACTGTTCTATGTGATGGTATCAACTTTCATTCCCACCAGCAATGAATGAGTTCCCCCCTTGCTCCATATCCTTGCCAAAACATCATTGGCCAGCCTGGCAGTTGTATGGTGGCATTGCAGTATGGTTTTAATTTCTATTTCCATAATGACTAGTGAGGTTGTGTACTTTTTATGTTTATTGTTACTTGAATATCTTC
This sequence comes from Lasiurus cinereus, assembly GCA_011751065.1. Classification (NCBI taxonomy): domain Eukaryota; kingdom Metazoa; phylum Chordata; class Mammalia; order Chiroptera; family Vespertilionidae; genus Lasiurus; species Lasiurus cinereus. The sequence continues at coordinate 28,837,026 of JAAGEH010000076.1, forward strand.
CTTTGTGAAGTTCTTATCCCTGTTTTTCTACTGGTCTGTCTTTATTTTCCTTATTGACAGAAATTCTTTTTTTAATTTAATAAATCTTATCATTCAGATTATTACAATTGTTCCTCTTTTTCCCTCTATAGCTCCCCTCCACCTGGTTCCCACCTCACCCTCAGCCCTTACCCAACCCCCCGTCCTCATCCTCAGGTGTAAGATTTTTGTCCAATCTCTTCTTGCACCCTCAAACCACTTTCCCCCTGAGAATTGTCAGTCCATTCCCTTTCTATGCCCCTGATTCTATTAAACATACAGTTTATTCTGTTCATCAGATTCTTTATTCGCTTGATTTTTAATGATTTTTTAAAATATATATATTTTATTGATCTTTTACAGAGAGAAAGAGAGGGATAGAAAGTCAGAAACATCGATGAAAGAGAGAGAGACATCGATCAGCTGCCTCCTGCACGCCCCCCACTGGTGATGTGCCCGCAACCAAGGTACATGCCCCCGACCAGAATCGAACCTGGGACCTTTCAGTCCGCAGGCTGATGCTCTATCCACTGAGCCAAACCGGTTTCAGCCACTTGATTTTTAGATTCACTTGTTGATAGGTATGTATTTGTTATCACTTCATTGTTTTTAATTTTTATCTTTACCTTTTTCTTCTTCTTCCTCTTCTTAAAGAATACTTTTCAGCATTTCATATAATACTGGTTTGGTGGTGATGAACACCTTTTGCTTTTTCTTATCTGTGAAGCTCTTTATTTGCCCTTCAATTCTGAATGATAGGTTTGCTGGGTAATCTTGATTGTAGGTTCTTGCTATTCATCACTTAGAATATTTCTTGCCACTCCGTATGCCTGCATAGTTTCTGTTGAGAAATCAGCTGACAGTCATGTGGGTGCTGCTTTGTAGTTAACTTTTTCTCTTGCTGCTTTTAATATTCTCTGTCTTTTGCAAATGGCATTTTAATTATGATGTGTTTTGGTGTGGTCCCCTTTGGATTCCTTTTGTTTGGGGTTCTGTGTGCTTCCTAGACTTGTAAGTCTATTTCTTTCACCAGGTGGGGTAAGTTTTCAGTCAGTATTTCTTCAAATAGGTTTTCAGTATCTTGCTCTCTCTCTTCCTCTGGCACCCCCATAATTTGAATGTTGGTACGCCTGAAGTTGTCCCAGAGGCTCCTTATACTAGCTCCATATTTTTTTATTCATTTTGCTTTTCCGGTTGAGTGGTTTTTGCTTCTTTGTATTTCAAATCTTTGACTTGATTCTTGCGGTCCTCTAGTCTGGTGTTAGATCTCTGTGTAATATTTTTTATTTCACTTAGTGTATGCTTCATTTCCAGTTGGTCCTTTTTCATCTCTTCTTAGGTCTTGCTACATTTATTTAGCCTTTATAGAAAATTCTTGAAAAACCTTATAACCATGGTTTTGAACCCTATATCCAGTCATTTGCTTTCCTCCATTTCTTTCATTTGTGATCTGTTCCTTTGTCTCTGCATTTTGGCTGCTTCCCGAAGTTGATTGAGTGGCTTTGTGTGCTAGGTGTCCTATAGGGCTCAGTGGCTCACCCTCCCCAGTTACCTGAAGTAGGCACTCTTGGTGCACCCCTTTGTGGTCTGAGTGCACAGTCTTGTTGTAGTTAAGCCTTGATTGTTGTTGGTATCACTGGAGGGAATTGACCTCCAGGCCAATTGGCTGTGAGGATCAGCTGTGTCTATGCTGGGAGAACTTCTGTGCTGGAGCTACCCTTATGAGACAAGATTTGCAAAAGCCTCTGTGCTCACCTTGGATGGAGTGCAGTCTCAGGGCGTAGCAGACAGCGCTGCCCTAATAGGCCCCTGTGTCTCAGTGTCCCGTGCTAATCGCTGTAAGCACCTCCGAGAGAAAGCTGCCCTCAAGTCCGCCCGCTGCCAGGCAGTCCAATTTCTCCCCGAATGAGTCTGGGTCCCCAGTGTCTCTCCCAGTATTGGAGTTCAGTGCAGTCGGGAGCATTTGTCTCTCTCCTGCTTGAAAAAGTCAACTGCACACTCAGTTGCCAGTCCTCTCCGTGCACACATGTCAGTACCTTTGCCTTCCACAGCTCCTCTGAGTCTCAGTGTGCTTTTTTCTTTTTTGACAGTCCAGTTTCACCCCGTATGAGTCTGGGTCCCCAGAGTCTTGCCCAGAACTGGTGTTCAGTGCAGTCAGGAGCTTCTGTCTCCCTCCCACTTGAGAAAGCCTGCCGCACTTTCAGTTGCCAGTCCTCTCTGCACATCTCAGTACCTCTGCCTCTTGTAGCTCCTCTGAGTCTGTGTGCTTTTCTCTTTCCTTCTAGTTGTAGAATTTCCACTCAGCCAGCCTTCCTGTGGTTCTGGATGATGTTCCATTTTGTCTTTTAGTTGTAGTTTTGAAATTGTTGTGAGATTGCCGAGACCGGTTTGGCTCAGTGGATAGAGTGTCGGCTTGCGGAATGAAAGGTCCCAGGTTCGATTCCGGTTGGGGGCATGTACCTTGGTTGCGGGCACATCTCCACTGTGGGGCGTGCAGGAAGCAGCTGATGGATGTCTCTCTCTCATCGATGTTTCTGACTTTCTATCTCTCTCCCTTCTTCTCTGTAAAAAATCAATAAAATATATTTTAAAAAAATTGTTGTGAGAGGCAGCAGTGCAGGTGTTTACCTATGCCACCATCTTGGTTTTCTTGACAGAAATTCTTTATATGTTCTGAACATAAGTCCTTTGTTTGATTTATCTTCATCTCTTCTACATTTTCCCTTTTCAAGTTCATAATGGTATCTTTTGATGAACAGAGTCCTAATTTTAACACAAGTTATTAACCTTTTCCTTTAAGGTTAATGGTTTTGCTCTTTGGCTTTTCATTCCTGCCTTATCTGAATTGTGTCCAAACACTGCTACATTTCTCAATTGCTATCTCAGATGTTTTAATATTACTGTCCTAGGGTTGGAGAAATAAAGGAAAGATTGGGAGTTATAACAAGTTAGAAACTTAGAGAACGGTTCCCCCAAAGCTAGGACCCAGACCTTCCTGGTTGCACTTCTGGCCAGCTGGTGATGATATCTCTGAGGGAGTGCCATAAGATTAGTTCTAGATATGAGAAAAAAATGATAAGCTAAAAAAAAAAAAAACCACAAAAAAAAAACCAACAAAAAAAAAACACCCTGCTGCAACTTGGGCCAATAGTCATTGCTAAGGTGAAGGCCAATGTTGCAAAAATGAAGACCGGGAAAGGTGAGCAAAGTTTTAAGAAAGAGACTGGAAGGCTGGAGGAGGAAGAGGAACCTGAGGAGGAAGAAGAAAGAAGGTATGGAAATAGCACAAAAGAAATGTGGTTTGCAAATTCCCAGCCCCAGTATCATAAAACAGAGTGGAGAAGAGCATATTTGCTGAGAGACAATAGCCTTTGAGAAAGGTTGACTTATAGTATATCTTTGTGGCAAGTACTACAGGTCTTAGGGTCCTTCCCCAAGGGAACCTGACCTCCCCTTCAATCAGAAGCTCCCAGTCTATGGATTGGTTTAGACCTGGAAACTGGGTGAAAGGTCATACTCTCCATTGTTGTGACCCAAGTCAGATCTCTGGCTCCAGATCTGGAGTTTTTCCTTTTATGCAGTTCATGTAGCGATTAGTAAGCCACCATCTATTTCATTCTCAGGGACATTGTAATCCATTACACACTGCCAAAGATCCCTGCAGGCCAAAACACTTTCTGCTTTGTCTTCTCTTGCCCATTATGGAACATGTCCACCTTGACTTCTGTGGCTATGTGTTGCCACTAGACTTTAAGTCAGGAAGTCTGCCCTAAGAGCAGCATCTCTCACGATCACAAATAGCCTAAAGAAGCAGGTGCCAGAGATTTCAAAGGATAAGTCTCCTATCAGTAATATATTTCACAGTGCTTCATGCAAAGCAACTGCCCTAGACGAGATTATAATAAAATCTTTAAACGCAGAAAGGCTAATTTTCTCAGACAGAGAAAGCAGGCTGCTTCCACCAACAAGGAAGGCTCAGAGTGACCTGCGGTTTCCAAATGTTCATGTCTATTTTGATGTTCCCATTTCAAGTTTAGGGCTCCACTTCTTTCTAATCGGTGTCCTAAATGAGAAATCTACAGGGCTGTGCAGTGCTATTACCAGCACAATTAAAGCTGTGTTCAATTTTTAGCTAAGAGGCTACCTGATAAAGTGCTTTTTAGAACCACAGAAACTCTCTTTCTCTAAGACTTGATCTGAGAGTTAAAAGGCCTGAGTTTGTCTGTGTTTTTCCCCCTGTAAGTGCTCTAGTGATCTCAGAAGTAACCATCCCACCCATCCCTCAGTCCTTATAGTCATCATTACTGTCATAAAGGTCAAGTGCATTAGCAACTTGGTACCTCAAGTCAGTGGTCGCTAACCTTTCGGACCTGATGGACCACTAGTTGGCAACCACTACCCCAAAGCATTTGCTTCAGAAATCATTGTATCACAATCACTCTCCGGCCCTTGAAGCAGCCACGGCCACTGCTGATCAGGACCTCTCCCAGCAGAGGCATGCAGAAGCTCCTGTCACCCTGCCCCCGATGCTGCGCATGCAACCTCCTCCTGTCCAGTTGGCCCGTTATGGTGTCCCAGTTAATTAGCATACTTCATATATATATAAAAGAAATATGCTAATTTATACACACACACACACACACATATATATATATTTTAGGTAGATAGATGTTAACCAGATTTTAAAGAACTGAAAAGGCAAAAAAGGGACACTGCATATCAAAAAAGTACTAACAATAGGAAGCAATGATCACTCTTAGGATAAGAAATAGAGGAAAAAGAGTTACTAGAGCCTAGAAATTTGGAGGAAGGACCCCCATAGAGCTGGGACTCAGATCTGAGGAAAGGGTATTGATATCTTTGAAGGGCTGCAGTGAGGCTGGTTCTAAGAAAGTGGAAAACTATGAACTGGAAAAACTGAGAATGACAGTTAGTGCCAGAGTGAGGCACTATTGCTGTGGTGAGACAAACAAGAAAAAGAATCAAACAGGAAGTGGCAAGTCCTCTTATCATCTAGCCTTCCACTCTCTCTCCCATATTGGCAAAGCCTCATGGGCAGCCAGCTAGCAAAGAAGAAATGAGGTTCAGAGGTTCTGCCTCAGATTCACAAAACAGAGTACAATAATGGTGATATCAAGCCAAGACACAATCCTATTTAACAAAAAGCTAATATGCAAATTGTCCCCTCGGGAGTTTGACTGACCCGGAGTTCAACTGCTAGCTATGATGTGTGCTGACCATCAGGGGGCGGTGTGGAATGAAGGAAGGCCCCAGAAGATGGCAGCCAGGAGAAGGAAGGCCCCGGTGGCCCTGATTGCTAGCCACGCCTAGGGACTGTACCATGCATGAATTTCGTGCACTGTGCTTCTAGTAGCTTGATAACCTATAGTCAAGAAGAAGCAGGGAGTAGTTACAGAGTTAGGCTCTCTGATTATTTGAAACTGTTAAAACTTGTGTTTTTTTTTTTTTTCTGCACAGCGCATGGCGAAAGGAGAAATTTAATAAATGTGAGCTACTAGGGTTCATAGAAACCACCACGTAGTTAAATAGAAACACCATACTTCTAGTTGCATGATTCTTTATTATTGCTATTGACATTCCAATAATCAGAAGTTCCTGTTCTTTTTTCACTCCCACACAGTGCAGCTAGATAAGGAGAATGGTGAAAAGAAGCAATGGGAAAGAAACTCAGAGCTGAAGTAAGATAAAAACCATGAGAGAGAAGAAAGATGACCGCTGGGGATTATATTATGAGAAGTTAAAAAGAATGACAAGGGTGAAGAGTATAGTGGTTTACCTTCTACCTGGGATATTATTAGAAAGTTGTTTTCATGAGATCTAGATGGTTTTCATTGTTTCTACTCAATGCATCTGTGACCTTGGCTTAGGTTAGCAAATAAATGCTAGTAAAAAATTTATCTAGATGAACAAAGCTAACCCAGATGGAGAGAATAGTTGGGTTAGCCTCAAGATCAGTGACTGGTTTAACCCAAATCAGGATGAAAATGACTAGCACAAACATGATCTCTGGCCTTAGCAGTACTGCATTCAGAACTCCAAAAGTTCTACAGTTATCTTAGCTTCTACCCTTTGAAAAACCATATCTAGAGTGTCATTAAGTTTTCAGCCTTAAACTTGGCTGAACCAGGATTTGAACTAGGTCTAATATAGAAGTCTGTCTCTTAACCACTACAAACATGAGGTTCCTAAATACCCTTAACACAGAGATGTTGCCATCATTACCAATAGGATCTTCACTCATTTTCCTCTTCTCAATACTAAAGACAGATATTTAAAATATCTCTTTAGTTGGCCACTGAAAATTAAAATGTAAGGATATACTGCAATTATCAACTAGTCACCTATTTTCTTTAGTGGAGAAAAATTACATTTCTTTAAGAGAATAACACTAACATTGTAGTTTTTTTTTAAATCCTGTGTTAACACTGCCTTTCTCAACTGGGCAACAGCTTCCTAATTCCAATCACAAACTTTCTTGAAGAACAATAGCAATAAAATCTGATGGGCCAAGAATAACAAATTGTGTAAAACCGGTCTTAATCTTCCCCCACCACACACAAGGAGTTTTGTGCTCTACTGCCTGCAGTAGAGCAGTGTGAGTGTTAAAATTGCTTAGATCCCCAAGATAGTACATATTGTCAGAAAATGACAAGGGCTCCTGTCCTTTCTTTAAAGTAAGCACATATATTGTGATCAAAGGGTATGTTGTTATTATTATTATTATTATTATTATTATTATTTTGTTAATGCTCATTCATTTTACACATGTCTCCTCTGGCCCTCTGCCCATGTTGTACTCTCTGGAATGCCTTCTATTCTCTATAAATTTTACTCCACTTATTTTTCAAAACACTCATTCTTCAAAATCTAGCTCCTATCTCTTTCATCAATGGGTAGAGTAAAATGTTTTCTTTCAACTAGTTGTTACCTACGAGAGGCTTCTCTAAACATGATACAATGGAGTTCTGTTACAAGTTCCGCCGAGGCCAAGTGCTCAATTCAGAAGAACAACAATCAACTTTGTTTACTGTCCTTGCCTTTGCACTGCACCGCAGGGGACCGGACACTGGGCACATAGTAGGCCCCAATCTGGGACAGAAGCTGGCGGACAAGTACTCTATCCAAGACCAGGTCCTTGCTGGAGGCTTTATTGCCCAGAAACAAAGCTGGGTGAAGTCCTTCAATCCGGCACCGCCCCCGGAGGCCCGCAGCGGCGGGGACCGGGCGGTAAAGCGGGGCAGTAATGCAGGTGCAGGGTCTACCTCGCTGTCCTTGCGGAGCCATTTGGAGCCCGGGGCACCGGCTCCCCACCAGCCCCAGGCGCTCCAGCGCCGCAGCCCCCCAGCTCCCATTGCCCCCAGCAGCTCGCCGCGACCCGGCTGCCTGGCTGGCTGCCCCTCCTTCCCTTGCCCTTAGCTCGGGGACACTTACCATCCCAATACCAGGCCGGTGGTCACGATGAAGCAGGTGAAGACCACCGCGATGTAGAAAAGCGGCGAGTACTCATAGAGCGTGACTAAAAACACCGCAACCATCGGAGTCTCCAAAGCTCAATTGGGACCCAGTGCCCAGCCCCGCTCAGCCCGCTGCTCCTTGGTTAAAGCCACGACGGTGCCCCGCAGCGGACAAACTTTGTACTTCCGCACCCGCCTGGGGTTCTGAGACACTGCAAGTAAGGGGGTGCCAATCACGACGTCGCCTGCAGGGCTCGCCCCGCCCCTCCCTCTCCGTCCCGAGCTATTGGCTTCACCGAGGGGCGGGGCCGTGACTCGCACCCACCGGGCTCATGGGATTGGTACCCAGCGAGCGTTTTCTCCGCCCCAATGCCCCAGCCGTCCCCGCTTTCCTGCGGCAAATTCTGGAGACTAAGGTATGGGGGCCAGCTCTGTCCCAAACTCAGGAAAGGTTTTCTGATGCCATAGAAAGAAGGCGCACTCCGAAGTCGACGTAACAGAGCCTAAATTCTGAAACCCGACATGTTAGACCCGAGGCAAGTTTGGGAGGGGGGAGGCCGGCATCTTGGGTTCTGCAAAGTGAAGCCGCCCCCAAACCTGCTCTGGCTTCATCTGGAGAACTTAGGCACTGTGCACAGCGCCCACAGGAGCCTCACCCGCAGCTTGTGCGAGCCTTCTCAGCCTTTCCGAGTTGGATTTCATGGTGAGGGAAATGAGCGTTGCATATCAAGATGCTCATACAAATAAATCAACTGCCCCCCCACCCTTTTCGCCTCCCCTTACGCCCTCAAATTAGAATTAGATATTTGCACTTTAAAATTTTTCGCTTTAATAAGAATTTTAAATGTGTACCATGTGTATATATGTGTCTGTGTGTTTATGTATACTTTTTAACTGAGCAGAAGTTCTTAAGTACGCGCTTTTTCTTCATTTTATGGTTGACCAACAAAGGCTTCCTGAAGAACAGATTGTTTGTTTGTTTGTTTTAATCCTCACTCGATAGTTTTCCATTGATTTTTAGGTTAGCCTCCCTGGAAGTCTCTCACAACACTTAAACACTGACATTTTATTAATTTGCTTTTAGTCCTAACGCCATACCTAACTACCACAGAGATGGGGAAATGTAGTCTTTTATTGTGAACAGCAACATCCCTGATACAATTCCAGATGGGGGTTCGGGGTAGAGTTACCAAGGAAGGAAAGAACAAAGGGCCTTGGGGTGAAAATTAGTGATCACACTCCCAAATCACCAATAAAATTAGTGGTGGAAGAAAATGAGGTAAATTTTATCTATGGTTTCACATATCCCTTGGCAAACGACCACATAGAGGGTATTCTCTGGAATAATGCTGGGTGAGAAGCTTGGTTCAATATTTTAATTGACTACAACATTTTAATTGACTACAACATTTGGTTCAACATTTTAATTTTTAATGACTACATATGTGATTTCTGAAAGTATATAACATTTAATTAGCCCCCAATTGTCAGACTATTTTTTTATTATAAGTAACACTTCAATAAACGTTCTTAAAGCTAAATCATTTCTTTGGGATAAATTCCTAAAGGTAGATTTTTTGGTTCAAAAAGTATGAACATTTTAAGCTTTTGGAGAAACACTGCTCTCTAGAATGTACATTTACACCTCCACCCTCAAATCCTCAGTTTTGCCACAACTTAATATCATTTAACAAAAATTTTGGCCAATCTGCAAAGCAATTTTATTGCTATAAGTAATAAAGAAGTTTTGTAATGAAAACAAAAGGGATTTAAAAAGTAAATAGAAAACAAGAAATAAAATAATAGCAGCTTATTGGAAGATGAAAAACAGATGAACAAGGATAATTCACTAGCCAGGCCATGGAAGCCAATCTCAAACCAGCAGTGGGGAAAACAGACCTAACCTGATTACACTGAAGAATTTACAAAAAGGGCAGGTACTAACACCATTTAACTCAAGCCCTATTTCCCATTTTGGTACCTGCTACAACCATTGAAAACTATCATTTTACTTTCAACACAGATTCTTTTAAAGACATCTTATTTCATTCTACCACTGGAAATTCTTGATAGCCATGCTATATATGCTTGAGAATTAAGTCCCAAGTTCTGTGTTTATCATACCTCTACATTACCTCTTTCTTATTCAGAAACTTTCTTGAGTGTTATGTATTTTCCATATACTGTAGAAGACATTAGGGATACAAAAATAAGCAAAAAATGACATATCTCTATTCTCATGGAGTTTATTATCTAATGTAAAGAACAAACATTAGCCAAAGAATTGTAAACAAAATATAAAGGCAAATTATGATAAGTGCTAATAAAAAGAGTTGCATAGAGCTATGAAAGCTCATAATGAGGGAATAGGAAAATATATGGTTGACCAAGGAAGGCTTCCCTGAAGAACAGATTGTTTGTTTGTTTGTTTGTTTGTTTGTTTTAATCCTCACTCAATATTTTTCCATGGATTTTTAGAGAGAATGGAAGAGAAGGGAAAGACAAATATCCATGTGAGAGAAACACAACAATTGTTTGCCTCCCACATGCACCCTCACCAGAGCCGGGGCTGGGGAGGGGCCAAGGTATGTGCTTTTGACTGGAATCAAGCCCAGGACTCTTTGGTTCACAGTCTAATCCTCTATCCACCAACCCAAACCGGCCAGGGCTGAAGAACAGATTATTAGGCTGAGCACTGATGGAGAAAGGTTTACCAAGCAAAGGGACATGAGGGGAGAAAGAGCATATAGGACAGAAGCTACAGCATGTGCAAAGGCCCCAAGGTGGTAGAAATCATAGTATAGCTGAGAAAATGGAAGGCCAATGTGACTAAATCCTGGAGAATGAGGAAGAGCATGCTATCACATGAAAATGGAGAGATAAGCAGGGCCCAGACCATTCAGGAGTCTTGCCATTTTACTCAACTGTTAAGAGCAATGAAAAGCCATGGATATGATTGAAGAAGGGGAATGTTATGGACTAAATTGTGTCCCTCAAAATTAATATGTTGATGCTTTAAACCCCAATGTAGCTGCATTTGGAAGTGGGGCCTTTTAGTGAAGTTTTATGGGTGAGATCCTACTCCAGTAAGACTGGTATCCTCATAAAAAAAATTAAAAAGGAAGAGACGCTGCTCTCTATGCATGTGCATACAGAGCAATCCAGAGGTAGGTAGTGCAGGACTGATATAGTACTTCACAGTGCAAGGCAACCAAATCATGTGAGGACATAGTGACAGGGCAGCTATCTGCAAATCAAGGAAGCATGCTGACACCTTGATCTTGGACTTCTATCCTCCAAAATGGTGAGAAAATTATTTTGTTTTAGCCACCCTATCTGTGATATTTTATTGCAGTTTAGGTACACTAATACAGGCAATGTTATTCAGTTTGCCTTTTGAATCAGTCCCTTAGGTGTTGTGTAGAAAACTCATTGGTAGGAGGTTGTAATAGATATGATATCAATTCATAAGGTATTTTAAAATTCAGGGCAAGCCCTAGCCAGTGTGGCTCGGTTGGGCATCGTACCGTGCACTAAAAGGTTGCCAGTTCAATTCCAGTCAGGGCATATGCCTGGATTGTAGCTAGGGGGTGTGCAGGAGACAGCTGATTAATGTTCTGTTCTAACATCAATGTTAGCTCCAAAAATTAAGACCAATATTTAAAAAAAAAATCCAGGCAAGAAATAATTGGTACCTCTGATTAGATAGTAATGAGGACTTGCAATGAAATGGAGTATTAGTAGAAAATTACTTTAACTGAGTGACAAAAATAATAACGGTAGATTACTTGAGATTGTTAATTTCACTTTTAAGTGAAAGTCCAGAGATAGGCAATGGAGGATTGATATAGTACTTCACAGTGCAAGGAAACCAGGCTTTTATTTTGCTTTATGTAATTCCATTTCCTAAGTTCACTTCATGGTCCAGAATGCCTGTTGCAGCTCCAGCCATCATGTCTATATTCCTGCTAGCAGGAGAGAGGAAAAAGAGGGGGGAAATGAAATTCCACTTTAATTTAAGGAAACTCCAAGGATACAACACACATTCCATTGCCAAAACTAAGCTTCCTGTCCACATTTAACTGGAAGGGAGGCTAGAAAATTGTTTTGTTCAGAGTAATAGAGGGTTCTATTACTCATAGAAGAAGAAAATGGAGTTTGAAGGAGAATCAAGAGTCTCTAGCATAGAAGAAATATACAGGACCTAATGATGGAATGAATTGGGGCATAAGAGAGGGGCAGGAGTGGAAGTTTCTGGCTTCTTCTACCAGATGAATGGATGTAGCTATCATTCACTGAAGTTAGATTCTAAGTTTCTAATCTCTCATCACCCATTCCTGATCTTCTTCCTTCATCCCCTATAAATACTAATCATCAACCTACTGATCTTCTAAAAATACCAATCTTCTAAAAATACATTGGATACATTAGAGATGGATGCAGGTTTATAGGGCTTGAAGCTCATTTTGAGGAACCATTCTAAGATATTGAACACAAAATTACAAATACAAATTAAATGCAAGGCCCTGATGCAAAAGAGGGACCCCAAAACGTGAACTTCATTCACTTCAGGATGCTTTAAGCCTTTACTTTATTACTAATAACAAAATTGTAAGATGCCATGGATTGTTAGGTGTATTTTGTTTTCAGAGAAATTAAATGTTGATAGAAATGAATATTAAAATCAGTGAAATAAGCTATTTTCAGATCTCAGAATTGGCCATTATATTAGTCAAGGGTCTCCAGAAGAAGGGATAGGGAAAAAAGTAGTTAGGTAGACAGATATAGATATTGGGAGAGAGGTTGATTGATTTATTAGGAGGAATTGATTCTCATGATTATGGAGGCTGAAAGTCCCATAGACTGCTATCTACAAGCTGGAGATCCAGGCAAGTGGTGGTATAATTCCAATCCAAGTCTAAAGGCCTATGATCCAGGGAACTCAATAGTATAAATTCCCAGTCCAAAGGCAGTAGAAGACCAATATTCCAGCTCAACAAGTATGCAGGAAGAAAAAAAAACAGGGAGAGACAGATTCCTTCTGCTGCTGCCTTCTCTTCTCTTCAGGCTTTCATCAGATTGGACAATGCTCACCCACATTGGGGCAAGCCATCTACTTTGCCAAGTGCACCAATTCAATGTTAATCTCACCCAGAAACACTCTGAAATCATGTTTAATCATGCAGAAGTCATGTTGACACATAAAATTAATCATCAGAGCTATGTGTATATCCTCTTTCCTTTGACTGAAAGCTTTCTTTCCTCCTACTCCTGGAAACTTCTAGTTATCCTTAAGACTCAACTCTGAATCTCTCTTCTTTGGGAAGCTTCCTGAACACTTCCCAACTCCTGGGAAGAGCTCTCTCCAATAGCACCCAGTGTGGATCTATATGGAGTCCCTAACCCTGGTGAAAGCATATGCTCACTTAGTCTATATAGCTTCTACGTCCCCAGCTCCCTGAGTGTAGGAATGACACCTATTTGATGTGTGTGCCAACAGTGCCGAACATATGTCTTGTAGAGGCTCAATATGTGTTTATCGAAGGAAGGAAAAAAGGAAGGAAGAAGTGAGGAAGGTAAAGGAGGGAGGGAGGGACATTTTTCCCCATGAGATCATTTTACAGCCCAAAGTATCTATATCCTATCTAATGAAAGAGTAATATGCAAATTAGCCATCACTCTGCTACACCCACAAGCCACGCCCACCAGCCAATGAGGAGCGAGTATGAAAATTAACCCAACCAATATGCTTGAGACCACGGAGCAAGCAGGAGGGGTTTCCTCGGCATGGAGGAAGCCAAGCTTTCTGCTTACCCTGGCAGGCCCAGGCCTCCACTCAAGGCTATAAAGTTTCCATTATGGAAGATAGATAAATCCCAACAAAAATGGCTGTGGCCACAGAGCTGGAGAGAGCAGGAGGCTTGAGTTGCCCCCCTGCGATGGAGGAAGCCAAGCTTTCTGCACACTCTTGCAGGTTTAGTAATGAAAAAAGCCAAGTTTTCTGCACACCCTGACAGGCCCAGGCCTCCACTCAAGGCTACAAAGTTTCAATTATAGAAGATAATTAAATTCCAACAAAAATGGCTGCAGTCACTGAAACCAGTTTTGCTCAGCGGATAGAGCATTGGCCTGTGGACTGAAGGGTCCCAGGTTCGATTCTGGCCAAGGGCATATACCTTGGTTGCAGGCACATCCCCAATAGGGGGCATGTTGTAGGCAGCTGATCAATGTTTCTCATTGATGTTTCTAACTATCTCCCTTCCTCTCTGTAAAAAATCAATAAAATATATATTTTTAAAAATGTCTGTAGCTACGGAGCAAGCAGGAGGCTTGGCTCTGCTCAAGGCTACAAAGTTTAAATTATAGAAGCTAAATCCCAGATACCAGGGCTCTGCTTGGGTCTCCAGGGGTCATGGCCAGCCTGCAAACCATGACAGGCCCCTTGCCCAGGCTGCCCAAGGGAACCCCCACCCTGAACTGGGACAGCATTCAGGGCAAACCAGCTGCCCCCTACCCATGCACCAGGCCTCTATCCTATCTAATAATCATATGTAATAAAAGAGTAATATGCAAATTGACCATCACTTCAACACACAAGATGACTGCCACCATGTGGACACAAAATGGCCAGCAGTGGAGGGCAGTTGAGAGGGACCAGGCCTGCAAGGGAGGGCAGTTGTAGGTGATCAGGCCATGTGGGGAGGGCAGTTGGAAGGGACCAGGCCAGCAGAGGAGGGAAGTTGGGGATGACCAGGTCTGCAGGGAAAAGCAGTTGGGGGGACCCAGACCTGCAGGGGAGAAAAATTGGAGGGCACCAGGTCTGCAGGGGAGGGCAGTAAGGGGTGACCAGGCCTGAAGGGGAGGGCAGTTAGGGGTGACAGGCTGGCAGGGGAATAGTTAAGACGTCAATCAGGCTGGCAGGGGAATGCTTAGGGAGTGATCAGGCTGGCAGGCAGGCGAGCAGTTGGGAGCTAGCAGTCCTGGGTTGTGAGCAGAATGTCCAACTTCCCATTTAGTTGGCCCTAAATGCGCAGTTGGACATCCCTCTAGGGGTCCCAGATTGGAGAGGGTGCCAGCTGAGGTGAGGGCCATTCCCCCTCCCCTGCCTGTGCACAAATTTCATACACTGGGCCTCTATTTAGGTTATAAAATGTATAACTCTCAGATGAACAGACAGAATAGCTCTTCTTTATTATCTGATTTAGTTTTGCTTGTAAATCCTCACCCCACTGAGTGGTAGAAGGAAGGAAAAAAAGGGAGAAAATAATGGGAGACTCATGAGCTTAAATTTATCAATTACAGGTATCCTAGTACAGTATCCTTTAGCTTAACTGCCCCTTTAAGTAGCTGGTCTCTTTCAGAAAAATTCTTAGTCTCTCCTTAACTTCTCCCTTTTGCTTCATGGGTATTCACATGATCTCCTGGTAGTGTTGGAAAAATGAGGTCTGAGCTCTACACAACACTTTGAGTCCTCAATAAGGTAAAGCAGGTTTCATCTGGCCTTTTGTGGCTCCGCTGGCAACCACTCCTGAGACCAAAAGTTCCAGCCATTTACCTCTGGTTGTAAAACCTTAGTGCACTGTGACATCTTAGCCCCACTGTTCAACTGTTCCCCATCTCCAATTTTACTTCCTGAGGGAATGTATGAATATGTAGATTCTCCCATGTAGCACCTGCAGGCCACTGAGAACCATTAATTATCTCAGGATATCAAACAAGGTCACCTCTGCCATTGTTTCTGAGTCATGTTCAGGGTTGCAGAGCCAAATGCAAGGCCTCTCTTGTTTTCTTAGTGGAATAGACAACCAATTCTCTACAGGTTCTCTAATACCATATATATTTGAGTTCTTTACTACTATCTCACCCTGTTTCCGCCCCCCCCGTCCCCCCCCGCCACCTTCTGAGACTTCAGCTAAAACTGGTTAAGTATGCGTGACTGCTGCACTTATTCAAGCTTTGTCTAGATCCACCCTCCACCAAATTAGAGTGGAAAGACTTGCCCTCCTTCCCACTCAGCAGGTATTTTCCTTATGTTATAGTCTCCATTTTCTCTACCATATACTAAATGACACTTAATTTTGCCAAGGTTTGGATTTTGAAGTTAATGGAGCTTTAAATTTTTTAAAACCTTTCTTTCTTAGTAATGTCTGTTTTTTTCAAGACTACTGTGTTTCTTGGGACTCAAAAGTCTTATTTTGGTAGTCAAAAGTTGTTTCTTTTTAAATATCTTTTTATTGATTTCAGAGAGAAAGGGAGGAGAGGGAGATCGAAACATTAATGATGAGAGAGAATCATTGATTGGCTGCTTCCTGCATGCACCTCAAGGGGGATTGAGCCCACAACTGGGGCATGTGCCCTTGACCAGAATTGAACCCAGAACCCTTCAGTCCTCAGGCCACTGCTCTATTCAATTAGCCAAACCAGCTAGGGCAAAAGTTGTTTTTCTTTTGCATTCCAAGCATCACAGTTATGTTTCTCCTTGGAGGCTGATAGATGCTCCTGGACAATCAAAGAGAGGTTTTCATAAGAGAAATGCAAAATTTATTAGCATGTTTTCAGATTTTATTATCTTCATTAAGCATTTTTTTCTTGCAGTTGCTAACCCATTCACTCATTTATATGGCCTTTTAAATGTCCCATATTATTTCCTAGAGGACAAATTTATCTCTATTTTGGAGACACCAGTAGGAATATAATAAGTGTCATAACTGAGTTTCAAATTTTGAGGCACAACAGAATGGAATGAATATGTAATTTGAGTATGATCCCAGAAATGACAGGGATTGTGAAAAATCGTTTAGTACCTAAGCAGAACCTAACCCTTTGAACTTCCAAATCCCTCTAGTAAAAAAAACTCTTGTGGGCTTAGATGTTGGGCTTCTGCCATTTATATACTCAATGTGGCAGGAGGCTCCTTGAAGCCTGCTCCAAAAGAGCTCACACTGGTGATTAATATGGCACTTAGTCTGTGGCCCAAGCTCAGGACATCCATTTATGACAGTGGTTCTCAAATGGGGTGATTTCCCACCCCTGCCTCCTGGCAACATTTGACAATGTCTGGTCACATACTTGGTTGTCACAACTTGGGGAGGTGCTACCGGCCTCTAGTGGGTAGAGGCCAGGGATGCTGCTAAATATCCTGCAATGCACAGGACGACACGCCACCCACAGTGAAGAATTACTGGACTCTCATGTCAACATGCTTTAAGTTGAGAAACTCTGATACAGAAAATTCTATTGAATTGAGTCGAGTTATATTGATCGTGAACGTTAAGAGTGCATTTTGGCACGGTTGCCCAGTCATGTGGGAGCTTATCGGCGACCGCGTCCGGCTAATTTTGAGCCGCGCCTCCCACCGTCCACGGTCACGTGTCGGCCCTCCGGGCCGCGTCGGTCGGTGGGGGTGGCTGTGCCGGGCGTCGGGGCAGGAAGGGAGGCGGCCGCGGTGCCATTCTTAAAGGGGCCCGAGGGGAAGGTGACTGCCGGAAGGAAAATGGTGAGCTGCCACCCGCGAGGGTGGGGGACAGAGGGCTGGGCCGGCCCGCTGGGCTTTCCTGTTTGCCGGGGCCGATGTCGGCGGGCAGCGCCCAGGGTGGGTCGGCGGCCGCTTCCGCCCGGGCTGCTGGCGGGAGGCCAGCGCCGGAGCCTGGCGTCCCCCGCCACCGCGGCTGCCGCCCCGCCTAAGCGCAGTGCCCCCAGCGGGCTCTGGGGCTGAGGTGCGGCCGGTGTGTGTGCGGTGGGCCGTCCTCGCCGGTCCTCCTGGACGGGGTGCCAGCTGCTGAGCTGAAGTGCTGGAGGTCCGGGGCTCCGGCCCGGCGGGCGCTCCCGCACACGCGGAGTCCCTGCCGGGGGCCAGCGGCGCGAGCACCTTCCGCCTGCCGGCCTCTGCCCGAGGGCTCCTCCCGTTCGGATTCGGGTCTCTCGGCCCCGCCGCGGCTTGCCGTGTCCTCGCCCGGCCTGCCTCGGAGGGTTCCCCCTGGCCCTTGCTTTCCCCGAGTGACAGCAAGGAAACCTTTTGACCCAAGGCTTGGGCGCTCGGCATTACAGTGGCTGTACAGATGGTTAGCTTTGCTGGGTCCAGCGGCTCTGGCTTCCCTCGGACCCTGCACTCGGAAATACGTGGAGACTCTCCCTGGCGGGTGTGCCTCGGTTGGTTGGAGCGTCCTCCCGGGCACCCTAAGGTCGCGGGTTCAAATGTGATCTGGGCACATTCCTAGGGGGCGGCTTAGATCCCCCTCTGGCGCTTCCGGGAGGCAGCCAATCAGTGTGTCTCACACCGATCCTTCTCTCCCTTCCTCTCTAAAAAAATAAATAAATAAAATTTATAACCTTTTTTAAAAAAAAAAAACCTTAAATATTAAAAAAAAAAAGGTGGAGAATTAAGTTGCTCAAAAAGGATCTGGATCTTTCCTATCAGGTTTTAAAATGTGCTCCTTTCCTTCATTAAAAGAAGCAAAACACAAAATCCCATTGACCTATCTCTGACCTCCCACTCATTTCTCAACCAACCTCCATGAATGGATCTTGTTTTGGTTACTAAATACCAGAGACCCTTCAGTTCTTATTTTTCCTGACCTCTCAGCTGCAGTCCAGGGTGTTGACCACTCTCTCCTCTTTGAAGCATTCTCTTCCCTCCTGGCTTCTGTTTTGTTTTGTTTTCCCTACTTCCGTTGGTCCTTCTGTGCCCCATACAATCTGTTCTCTTTCTGTGGACATAACACGCGGGAGCCCTAAGCTCTATCCCAATGCTTAATTTTTCTATTCTGTATTCTTTATCCTTTCTTACCTACATTCACAGCGTCCGTCAATTGCCACATATATGCATATGACTTGTGAAATTGTATCTCAGACGTTGCTTCTGAGATCCAGCCCAGATCTATGTATCCCACTATTTAGTTAACGTCCTCATTGAGGCTTTTCCCTTATGGGGCTCCCCAAAGCCACCTCACTTTTCCAAAATAGAATTCGTGTTCTTCCCCCTCAAACCTGGTCTTCCTCAGTGTTCTTTAATTTAGTGAAAAGTAGCACTATTTAGTCTGTTACACAAGGGAGAAGCTTAGGAATCAATCCTCTGTAACTCTTTCCTAACCCACTTCTCCCAATAAACAGTCTGACACCAGCTCCTTTGTAGTAGTTAAGAGAGTGAGTGGGCTAGAGGTTAGGCTGCCTGGATTGAATCCTGGCTCCACTATTTATGTAATTTGGGGGGCGATAATTAACTTCTCTTACCATAGTTTCTTGCAAAAAGGGGATAATAATACCCATCTCATGGGATTGTTTTGAGCATAAAGGGAGATCCATGTATAGGGAATATGATAATGTTTCTCTCATAGTGTTTAACACATGTTAATTATTAGTAGAGGTATTCACCTATTTTTTTTTGTATCTATTATAGAAAAGAAAGGAGAGGGAGAGAGAGAGAGAGAAACATCGATGATGAGAGAGAATCATTGATTGGCTGTCTCCTGCATGCCCCCTGCAATGGGGATTGTGTCCGCAACCTAGGCATGTGCCCTTGACTGGAATTGAACCTGGGGCTCTCAGTCCACAGGCGGATGCTCTACCCACTGATCCAGACTGGCTAGGCTCCTACTTTTCTTTATCCTCATCAGCCTGTCTAAGCGGCTTTTCATCTCTCACCTGACCTAGCTTGGTCAGTTAACTAGTCTTATTCTATTCATCCTGGCTCTCTGCCTGTTTCCTGCATGCAAACCTGATCATGTTTTTTGTTACCACCTTGCTTAAAACACCTAGTGCAAGCATGTCAAACTCAAAGGCTAACATGGGCCAAATAAACAAAGTTTAAGTTTATGTGGGCCACAAAAACCCCCCACAAAAGCTTCAGCTTTCATAGAAACAGGTTTGTTTCGATAGACATGCTGAATACAAAGATCTGAAATAAATGAGTAATTGTTAACATAAAATAATAGAACATTTTAATAAAAATTAATATTTCTTCTTGAACATTAACTTACCAGACACTGAATAACTGTACAAATTAATAAGCGTAACACAAATAAACCTATTTTTTTTGTTCTCTGAAAGTGAAATATTTTCTGTTGCACACACCAAACAAGTCAGTCCAAGACTAATGATGTGGCAATCGGCTGAAGATTGTGGAGAGAAATGGTGCGCCTGCGTGTAAGGGAAATGAATGGAACACGATTATAGTAATCAGTCTTTAGTGAACCTTGTAGTTTGTCATTAACAATTATGTATAACAGGATACAAATTAAGTTATGAAATTTATGTTAAAATGTTTCTTACATACTGTTATATTGGCTGGGCTGCAAAAAAATATTCGTTGTGGGCCTCGAGTTTGACATGCTTGCTTTAGTGGCTTCCCTTTGCTCATAGATAGAGACCAAAATACTTAATATGACCCCCTGGGCTTTATGTGGTTCAACTCCTACCAACCTCCTTTTGTACCATGTTTTTGTTCCTTCTCTGTGCTTGAGTCACACTGCCTTTCATTATCTTTGATGTG
Source organism: Lasiurus cinereus (assembly GCA_011751065.1). NCBI lineage: Eukaryota > Metazoa > Chordata > Mammalia > Chiroptera > Vespertilionidae > Lasiurus > Lasiurus cinereus. Next base: position 28,857,006 of record JAAGEH010000076.1, read on the forward strand.
CCATGCTCACTTTAATCAGAGGTCTTTAAACTGCATGGGTAGTTTTGGTTCTCAGATGCTTTTTCCAGGCAAGCAAGCCTCCTGTGACCTTGATGTTCTTCATGGGTCATAAGTTCTCATAGCATCCTGTGTCTCCTTCCTAGCTCTATCACAGGTACAAACAAATGTACATATTTTTGGCTTGATTCTTTTGATATAGGTCTGTACTCCACTAGACTGTTCTATAAGCTCCTTGAGGATAGGCTTATATTTTTTATTTAGTCATATGTCACTTAATAATGGGGATACACTCTGAGAAATTGTGGTTGGTGATTTCGTCATTGTGTGCACTTACACAAACCTGGATGGCCCGGGCCATCAGGGGTATGCATATCTGCAAAGCCACTGAGTATCTGAAGAATGTCACTTTACAGAAGCAATGTGTTCCATTCCATAGTAATAATGTAGGCGAACAATGGGGCTGCACTCAGGATCAGTGGCCCAAAAAGAGTGCTGAATTTTTACTGCACATGCTTAAAAAATGCAGAGAGCAATGCTGAATTTAAGGGTTTAGATGAAGATTCTCTGGTTATTGAGCACATCCAGGTGAACAAAGCTCCGAGATACGGCACAGAGTTTACAGAGCTCATGGGAGATTAACCCATATGAACTCTCCCTGCCACATTGAGATGATCCTTAATGAAAAAGAGCAGATTGTTTCCAAAACAGAAGAAACTGAAGAAAAAAAAATAGGACCTGGGAATATATTCAGAATAAAATAAATATGAATAAAAGGGGAAAAAAGATAAAATAATGTATCTGTAAAGGGCACTTATCATGAAAGGAGCAAGCAAGCCTAGAAGATGCTCTGGGTGAGTCAGTGAGTGGATGGTGAATGAATGTGAAGGCTTAGGGTACACTACTGTGCACTTCATAAACACTGTGCACTTCATAAACACTATACACTTAGGATGCACCAAATTTCTAAGACAGCGTGAAATTAAATCAAACTCAAGAGAATGATGCAATCAAGAGATGCTGTAAATGAGATGTATCAGGCTGCTGCCAGTGTAAAATGACACACTGTTTTACAGGAAACTTGTAAATATAAAGAGTACACTTTAAAATAATAGTAAATGCCGAAACTGGTTTGGCTCAGTGGATAGAGCGTCGGCCTGCGGACTGAAAGGTCCCGGGTTCGATTCCGGTCAAGGGCATGTATCCTGGTTGCAGGCACATCCCCATTAGGGGGAGTGCAGGAGGTGGCTAATCCATGTCTCTCTCTCATCGATGTTTCTAACTCTCTATCCCTCTCCCTTTCTCTCTGTAAGAAATCAATAAAATATATATTTTTAAAAATTATAGTAAAAAGTATAGTATATACATAAACTAATAACATAGTCTTTTATTTTCATTGTCAAGTATTATGTACCACATATAACTGTATGCTCTACTTTTATGTGACTGGGAATACAATAGATATTTTTTATACCAGTATCACCACAAACATACATTACAGCTAAGATGTCACTAGGTGATAGTTTTTCAGCTCTGTATACTCTTATGGGATCACAATTATATATGTGGTAAGTTGTTGACTAAAATATTGTTATGCGGAGTATAATGGCATATCCTATGGTATATCACATCTTACATATCAGCATATAAAGTTATTTTCAGAGTGTTAAACACGTTCTTAAATCTTCTATTAACTATACGCAATTAGAATTGGTCTTTTTATTTGTAGGAAGAAATTATTGGCCTTATGTTATTGGGAGGGGTGCAATGCAAAAAACAAACAAACAAACAAAAAACACTCCCACTATATATTTAAAAAAAGCTAGTCCTAACTGGTTTGGCTCTGGATAGAGCGTGCAGACTGAAAGGTCCCAGGTTCAATTCCTATTAAGGGCATGTACTTTGGTTGCAGGCACATCCCCAGTAGGAAGTGTACAGGTGTGGTTTTATGAGTTGTTTAAATAATAATGCCCATTCCTTTAAAGAATATCTGCTTACATACAGGCAGCTGATCGATGTTTCTCTCTCATAGATGTTTCTAACTCTATCCCTCTCCCTTCCGCTCTGTAAAAAATCAATCACATAATTTTTTTTTAAAAGCTATATAAATTAAATCACAACATCCTCCCCCACCCCATACACACACACACTTGGTTTCTGATCCTTAGAATGTCAGGATTGCATGAGCAGTTCTTGTTATCAGAGCTGGAAGATAAATAAGTCTTATAAATTGCTCCTTGCCTAAACAAAAATCTAAAATATTAATTTCAGTAGTGAGTTCTACCATTGGTTGAGAAGAGAATGAAAATTGTTGTTTTCTGACTTCTATACCTTTCTTGGAAGGTAGGAAAAATGTAAGATTAGGGTTAAATACTACCTTCAGGAAGCTCCATAGGATTTAGCATCTCTTTCTCTAAATATAACTAAAAGGGTGGACACATGGCTCCTAAGGAACCTGATTGGTTAGTACCTATGAGTGGGATGTACTTTCTAATTGTATAATAGCATATCCTATGGTATGTCACACCTTATGTATTACCAGTGTTCTGAATTTAAAGGACAGTTTTTAAAATGGATAGCTATTTCCTGCTTTAATCTATGCTTGTACCCAACACAAGGTCAAAAATAGGCTTTTATTAAATTTTTATTGTAACTTAAAATTGGAAGTCCTAATACTTTTGGGTTATAATGACACATATGTATTTAGTATTGGTGTCAGCACTGTTTTGATTTTCTTAAAAAAGACGGGGAGAACCTATACATAAAAAGAGACCAAAATATGTAGGTCTCTTTTTAAACCAACATGAAAAAAAAGAAGAAAAAAACACCTTAAAATAGAGAAATTTGAACTCCTTCTGAATATTTAAGACTGGAATTACTATTAGTTTTTTTTAGGTGAGATAATATTATTACCTTTATATTTTAACTAGAGGCCCAGTGCACAAAATTCATGCAGGGGGGGAGGGTGTGTCTCTCAGCCCAGTCTACACCCTCTCCAATCTGGGATCCCTCATTGGGGATATCTGACTGCTGGTTTAGGGGCATTAACTCCAGCCATTAGGAAAATCACACAGAATGTCCTTGACATACAACAGTGTGGTTTTATGAGTTGTTTAATAGTGGCCATTCCTTTAAATAATATCTGCTTACATACAATACAGCTGGTATTATGTAAATTCAGAATGTTAATATCATGAAATCATAGATTGTAGTGGAAATAACCTTGAATTGTGTAGTCCAAACTTTTATAAATATTGGAATTCTCTTTTCAAAGATTTTGAATGCTTTTTGTCTTAAGAAGCTTAACCAAGTTTTGAGGCAACCCATTTTCTGTGAAAGGACTGGGGTACTCTGTTGGCAGGCGCACAGTAGGTCCGGCTGCCCCGTGCATCTGCTGCCCCACGGCTGGGCTGAAAGGACTAGGGGACTCTGGTGGGGCTGAGGGGAGAGGGTGCCATCATCTTTGTGATGGCGTGATGGTCAATTTGCATATTATTCCCTCTCTATTAGAGAGGATGGCCCCTACTGTCATTTTAATGATGCATACTGAAAAACAGTTGAAATGATTTCTGGCCTTTGCTGTGTGATAGGACATGGTACAGTAAGGGTGCTGGATGAAATAAGAAGATTGGCTATGTGTTGATAATGGTTGAAGCTGAGTGATAGTACATAGGGTCCCACTATTCTAGTTACTACTTTTGTGTGTTTGAAGTTTTAAACATTAAAAAAAGGAAAGATTTCCATCCTCATGATTGCAATCTTGATACATTTGCACCAGTAAAAGAAGAGTGCTTTTGATCATTTCCTTGCCAGTTTTCTGGAGAAGAGCCTCTCATAATTTTTCATAATTGTTTAAATCTGGTTTTGCTTACATAATTCTTTATAATTTTTTTAAAGTCTCATACTTACATAATTAAGATATAAATATTATTAGCCTTTATTCTTAGTGTTTGTTTTTCATATTTTTGTTTGTTTATATATTTTTCAGTGTTGTGAGACACAAAAATAAATCTAGGTCTTATTAATTATAAGCACAATAAGATGATGATCCTCTTCTTTCTGTACTTTCCCCACATTCTTTCCTTCCTCCATAGTTCTGATAAAATTACACATTAATATATGTTTAGTTCTTTGAGATATTTATTAGTGAGACAGTTAAAGTATACATGTAAAATGGACAAATGTGTGTATTAATGTAGACACAAAGGTTAGCAGATTCAGAAGCTCAAAGTGTTCATGTGTTTCATGTTAATGCTTTCACATAATTGTGACATTTGTAGATGTCAGTATACCTTTTTAATGTACAGCTTTTATAACTTTTAACATATACATATATTGAAATCATGGCATTTTATACGTGATTTCCCCCTCCCCCCTCTTTCTTTTCTAGAGTGAGTCTTTGGTGGTTTGCGATGTTGCTGAAGATTTAGTGGAAAAACTGAGAAAGTTTCGTTTTCGCAAAGAAACAAACAATGCTGCCATTATAAGTAAGCTAAAAGCGATTGCTTCAGTTACATGGTATTAGTTTGTTTTTATCTTATAGCTACATTGAATAAGCGGAATGTTTAGAAAGTAATTTAACTCCTCCTGTTTTAACCTCTTCCCCTTTTAGATCAGTTTGAAAAATAAGTAACAGCCCTAGCTGGTTGGGCTCAGTGGGATAGAGCGTTGGCCTGTGGACTAAAAGGTCTCAGGTTCAGTTCTGGTCAAGGGCACATGCCCGGGTTGCTGGCTTAGTTTCCTGTGTGGGGCATGCAGGAGGCAGCCGATCAATGATTCCCTCTCATCATTGAGGTTTCTATCTCTCTCTCCCTCTCTCTTCTTCTCTAAAATCAATAAAAATATATTTAAAAATAAGTTACAGCTAATATCACAAAACAGGTGCAGTATTCTACTTTCCCCCCTCTGCTATCTACACAGTGTTAGAGATTTATCTTCTTGTTCACTTGGTCATTTTTAGTGACCCATCCATCTCTATCTTTTAACTTCTCAAGGGACTAAAAAAAGCCTGGCCATTCATCCTCAAAAAGAAACAGAAATTTTTGCCTACATCTAAAATGGTAAATAAAGTTCAGCATTGTGTTTAAAGTGGTTTGCACCCTTATTTCAATTTTAGATGCAAACTATAGTTTCAGGCATTTGAGTTAAAACTTCACTGACTTCGGACAATGGAAAGAATAATACGAATATTTTCTCTCTCACTTTATTCTGTATCTGATGTTATGCAGATTTCTTTTATATTCTTAGATAATATTTAATTTGAGTAGTAATTTAGAAAGATGAAGGAAGGGGGGGGTTAAAATGTAAAAGTAGATAGACTGTTTAACAGAGATGCTTCTGACAGATGTGAATTAATGAGGTGGTGACAATTTGTTTTATTACAAATAAACACTACAACATAGAAATACAGACCTTAACACGGTGCCATTTTGACACAGAAAGGTAAAGCTATTTGAGATGAGATTGTATCACACAGGATTTACTGTGAAATTAGTGCAGAACCAAAAATGACCAGCTTTTCAGAGTAGTAGGAACGAAAAGGTATAAATGATCCTAATTTTAATTTGGCATTGGATTATGTTACATATAATTGAATATAGATGTCACTGTTATTTGTGAGTCACTTTCTTCAAATCCTGTCCTCATATTGCACCATGAAACCCTGACTCTGGAGAAACTGGGAATCTGACGGTTGTTTTGTCCTGATTCTTGGCTCACTTTCTCCTTATAGTTCAAACCATGGTACATAGACCAATCTCAGTCACAGTCACCCCTTTAGACCTTGCCTTATTATATAGGAAGTTGCATTTGAGTTACAAAGTTCTCTGACTATATAGTAAATGTAAGAAGTTGACATAAAGTTCTAAATAAGCAAAGTAAGTGTGGGGGATTATGGGTAAAAACTTCTAAATACTGACTTCTTGAACAGCTAAGCTAGCTAATTAACCACGAATTAAAACTCAGAATGACTTTTCTTATGTTTGTGTTTCTTGATGTTTTAATTTTAGATTCCAAAAAAGGGGCTGAGACTCTGGGGTTGGGTAGATTAAGGTCACATTAGAATCACAGTTTGCTCATATTATATTTTTATTTTAGTGAAGATTGATAAGGATAAACGCCTGGTGGTACTGGATGAAGAGCTTGAGGTTTGTTTGATCAGCTAAATACAGTTTTATAGTTAAGCAATTATTGCCCAAAAGATGTTATATTAGTTAGATATACTTTTAAAATGAGTTCTGCACCTTTAAATACATGCTTACTATGCATGAAAAATACATGCTAATTATTCTGTAGTGCTTCTTTGTCTTGCTAATTTAATCACCTTCTTTAAAACAATAATGAATCAGTCTAACAAGTGATAGAAATTAGGGCTATATTCCAGTAATTACTGAGTAAACTTTATAACTTGCTTCTAAATTGCTTGGCCAATAAATGAAAACTAAAACCCTATAACCTAAATATTTGGTTTGTCAAATTAAGTAATTTAGCGTGAAAAGAAATTAATTTTGGCCCTGGCTGGGGAGCTCATTGATTAAAGCGTCATTCCTATAAGCCATGGTTTCGGGTCTGATTCACATACAAGAAACAACCAATGAATGCATAAATAAGTGGGACAACAAAATCAATCAATTTCTCTCTCTCTCTCTCTCGCTCTCTCTCTCTCTCTCCCTCTCTTCCCCCTCCCGTCTCTTCCTTTCTCTCTCAAATCAATAAAAAAAAAAAGAAATTAACTCTTCCTACCCCCCTAATTCAGATATGTTGTTTCTCCTGAGAGGTTGGCTTAATCTCACTATTTCCTGACAGTTGGAACATGAGCATAGACTACTGTGCCTCTCAGCCCAGTGTTTAGTGATTAACAACTAAACTGAGTGGGCTTTCTTTAGATTAAGGGTTCAGGAACCTCGGTTTATGTGCAACTTAATAAAATAAAATTTTATGTTGTGGTGTATGGTTAGATATTTATACCTTTGGTAGAATGGGTGCTTGGTATGTATCTTAAGGATATAGGTAAAAAATTGTTTAAAAGTTGTTTTTCTCTATTATGCCAGGGCATTTCACCAGATGAACTTAAAGATGAACTTCCTGAACGACAGCCTCGATATCCTTTTCTTAGTTCTTAAAAAAAAAATTGTTTCTTTTAGTGGCCAGAATTTTATTTATGATATTTAATTTTTCAACTTTTAGAAGACATATTTTACAAAATTTTCTTCTACACCATGATCACAGTCAAATTAAAATATGTATCCACATATTGGACCAAGAAAAGTGAAAAGTTGGTATATTAGTGGGATGAATTATTTTTTTAAATTCCATTTATTATGTATTTATAATAAAAACTAGAGGCCTGATGCACAAAATTCATGCATGGGCTGGAGGCATGTCCCTCAGCCCAGCCTACACCCTCTCCAATCTAGGGACCCCTCGAGGGATGTCCAACTGCCTGTTTAGGCCCGATCCCACCAGGATCGGGCAGTCGGACATCCCTCTCACAATCAGGACTGCTGGCTCCCAATTCTTCGCTTGCCTGCCTTCCTGATTGCCCCTAACCACTTCTTCCTGCCAGCCTGATCATCCCCTAACCACTCCTCTGCCAGCCTGATTGATGCCTAACTGCTCCCCTGCCAGCCTTTTTGCCCCTAACTGCCCTCCCCTGCAGGCCTGGTCTCCCCCAGCTGATCTCCCCTGCAGGCCTGGGTCCCTCCCCCTCAACTGCCATTCCCTGCAGGCCCATCACCCCCAACTTTCCTCCTCTGCTGGCCTGGTCACCCCTAACTGCCCTCCCCTGCAGGCTTGATCACCCCCAACTGCCTTCTCTTGCAGGTGTGGTCCCTCCCAACTACCCTCCCCTGCTGGTCTGATTGCCCACAACTGCCCTCCCTTGCAGGCCTGATCCCTCCCAACTGCCTCTCCTGCTGGCCATCTTGTGTCCACATGGAGGCAGGATATTAGACTACATGGGGGCAGCCATCTTGTGTGTTAGAGTGATGGTCAGTCTGCATATTACTCTTTTATTAGATAGGATAGAAGCCTGGAGCATGGGTGGGGGCCAGTTAGCTTGCGCTGAAGGGTGTCCCGGATGAGGATGGGGCTTCCCTTGGGGCATGGGGCAGCCTGGGCAAAGGGCCGGTGGTGGTTTGCAGGCTGGCCACACAATCCCAGTGACCCAAGCATAGGCCTTGGTATCTAGGATTTATTTATCTTCTATAATTGAAACTTTGTAGCCTTGAGTGGAGGCCTGCGTCTGCCAGAGTATGTGGAAAGCTTAGCTTCCTCCATCGCTGGGGAAACCCAAGCCTCCCTCATGCTCGCTCAGTGGCTGCAGCCATCTTGGTTGGGGTTAATTTGCATACTTGCTACTGATCGGCTGTGGGTATGTGGCTTGTGGACGTGGCTTAGGGTGTAACAGAGTGATGGTTAATTTGCATATTACTCTATTAGATAGGTTGAGAAAGATAAATCTATATGAAATTCATACCTTTTAATACATTTATTTTTGAGAGATTATATGATTTTATAACCTATCATGGGGCCTATTTATAAATTTGTGGAAAGATAAATAGTGAAGGTGTGACCTAAATGGGTATGTTAGAAATTTATCAATCACTAGCTCCCCCGGTATGTATTTCAAAACTTTGTTGGTAGGTACTTGTCTCATAGAGCAGTAATTTTAGTTTCTTTAACTTGAGAAAAACCTTCATTGTCTATAGTTACAAATATCAGCATGATGATGGAAGAGTTTCATATCCTCTGTGTTTTATTTTCTCAAGTCCTGTTGGTAAGTGAATTTTTTAAAATAGTGCGTATTTGTTTCTGATCTAATATAAAACATTTCTTTATATTGGACAAATTATATGCTTGTTTTAAAGAAGAAAAGTGTCAAATAAACTTAAATTGAGTTGTGTGTGCACACACATGCACATGTAAATGTGTCCCTAGAAATAAGTTACTAGAAAACATCATGTGTTAGAACTTGCTTATTTTCCTTGGATAAAATCCTAGAAGTGTAATTGTTAGGTCAGATCATACACGCATTTTAAGGAATTTGAAATGTAATAACATTTTAAAATATCAAAAGTATATTTCTATATTTTACATATTTTTATAAGTATGTGAATTTTATGTCTAATAATGATATATATTTATGTTTATCTTTAAAATAGTAGTTGCCATAATATGTCTATAATCTTGATAATAGTCCCAGAGTAGCTTACCTTGGATATTAAAATGGCTTATTGGTATTTAAAGTATCTATCACCAGAAGTCTCACAAGTACCACAGTTCAAGTCCACAGTAAAATCTCTACTTGAACTTTTTTCTAAATTTTACTATTTGTGTCATTTACTTAGCATTTAAAATACACTGGAGTATATTTTTAACTTAATATGTAATCAAATTGTAAATTTTATTCAGGGAAGATCTCTCCCACTGACCCATCATCATCCCAAAACCTTATCTGTGTTAGATATCAATGAAATTGAACTTGATGTTTAAAGTCACAATTAAGAAAGCACTAAAAAGTTTTTAAGTGTTTGCAAGGATTTAAAAGTCAAGATCTGCAGAGGTCTAGCCTCATTTATTTTTGCTGACCTAAAGCTTAGCTATGTCTCTTTGTACAGTATGCAAGTCTCAGAATCACATTTAGACTGAAGTTTTTATAAACTTTGAAAGCTTAGGAAACCCTAAATGTATCATTTTTAAAAAAGCAAATAATGAACACCCATTGCTTTGTCAAAATCTAAGTCTCATTTCTATGCAAATCTCTCTTTTCCAGGATGTAAACCTGAACAACAAATGATGTATGCTGGGAGTAAGAATAAACTAGTCCAAACAGCTGAACTAACCAAGGTGGGATTTATATTTACCTGCTTGTTGAGAATAGTTCCCCTCCCTTCACCCATAGTTTCAGTTATCTATGGTCAACCATACTTCATAAATTCCAGAATTAAACAGTTTGTAAGTTTTAAATTATACATGAATCTGAGTAGCATGATGAAATCTTTGTTCTGTCTGGGACATGAGTCATCCCTTTGTCTAGTAAACACAGTGTATACAGATAGACACTGTGTACTTGCCTGTTAGTATGTATCTCAGTTATGAAGTCACTGTCCAGGTATCACAGTACTTGTGTTCAGGTAACCTTTATTTTACTTGCTGATGGCCCCAAAGCGCAAGGATAGTGATGCTAGAAATTCAGCTATGCCAAAGAGAATCCATAAAGTGCTTTCTTTAAGTGAAAAGGTATATGTATAGGAAAAAGTATATATTTTATATATATATATATATATATATATAGGACTCCAGAGTATCTGCAGTTTCAGGCAATCTATTGGGAGTCAGGTGATAACCTGAGGATAAGGGGGGTAAGGGAGGGGACTACTATACAGAGCCATAAAATAATCTGAAGAGTAAAGTATTTTTATGAAATTGAACATTATTTAGAACAGAGCAGTAAATTAGTCACAGCTTTTTATTAGCTGAAAATAGAATGATAGAAATCTTGAACCCAGATATGTGTTTTTGAATGGGAATTTTAAGTTCATTAGGAGAAAGCACATTAAAAATGTAGGCAATTTTAGAAAAGCCACTGTAACTATTTAATCTATTGAGATTTCTTCATCTTCTATAATATAATTTCTAATAGATAAGAGTCAGCTTTGAAACCTTACCATAGACTGAATGAACCAGATTCTGTGTAAGAACTCCATATACAGTTAACTGTATTGCTTCCAAATCTAAAGAATACTTATTGATGGCTTTATTTAGCTAGAACATTCTGTTTTATATGAGACCGTTGTTTTATGATTTAATATGTCCCTATTATCTTATGGCAGTTTTGAAGGTTAGAGGTAAGAAGGGTTCTTGCTCTTAAACTTGTAACTTCCACATATTAGTTTGAATTGAAAAAGTAGTTTACACATTTTAGATTTTGAAATAAAATATTACAACACTAAAATAGTATTTAAGTAATATTTTCTTCCAGGTTTTTTAAAAAGATTTTTATTGATTTTTAGAGAGAGGAAGGGAGAGGGAGAGAGAAACTGATGAGAAAGCAAAACATCCATTGGCTGTTTCCAACCACCTCGTGAGCACACACACACCCTCACTGGGGATAGAGCTGGAACCTGAAACCTGGGCATGTGCCCTGACTAGGAATTAAACCAACAAACCCCTGGTGAACAGAACCATACCCAGCCAATTGAGCCATATTGGCCAGGGTGTTGTCTGTTTTTAAATGTTTTTATTGCTTTTAGAGAGAAAGGAAGGGGGAGAAAGAAAAAAAATAACAACATTGATGTGAGAGAGAAACATATCAGTTGCCTCCTGCTGGAGAATCGAACCCGCAACCTGGGTATGTGCCCTGAACAGGAATCGAACTGGTGACCTCTTGATGCTCAACCAACTGACCCACACCCTCAGGGCTCAGGTTTTATTTTAAGGACAGCATCAGTGTTTTCTCCTTGGATGCTTACTTGTCAATCCAGGGGATGTCTTTAAGTGCGTTCTGCTTTTTCTCTTTAGCCCACATGCTTGTCATTGGTACCACGAATATTTAGACACTACCTTTCCTCATTTGTACCATAGGAATTCTGTGGAGTTGCTGTAGGAGCTTGGGTGATTAAGAAGGAGCTCTGTTAATAAATAGCCTCAAAGTCTATTCTAATCCTATGTATGACCTAAAGTGCTGAATTAAAGCATTACAATTTACAAATTACTTTTACAAATAATTCCTTTGAATCCTCTCCACAGCCTTGTGAGGTTGATGGTGCTATTTCTATTCTGTAGATGAAAAAACTGAGGTTCAGAGGATGAATGACTTGTCTGGGGTTGCATAGTAATAAATGACAGAACTAGGACTCAAATCCACATCTGGCCTCAAATCCCATTCTTTCTGCTGTATTTACATTTTCTCTCTGTAGCCATTATACTTTCTGGGCCTGTGTGTATGCAGATTCTTGATGGAGATTCATGGCCAGTCCATCTTTATCAATGCAACCTACAGCTATTTCCTCCAGTTATGGAGGACCAGCATATGTTCTTTATTTAGCTCCTAACCAGACTGATTTATTTGGGTTGTCTCTTTTTAGCGGGTATGATTTACAGATTTGCTCACTTGTAAGAGAGTTTTGGTTTTGTGTCATCTTAATTTCTGAACTTTGGTAACTGAGTACTTAGTATTTAAAAAAAGTAAAGCACTTCCCAAATGGAATATCCAATTGACACAGATTAGTCCTGATCAATATCAAAGGAAGGAGAACCTGGTATTTAATGTGTTTGATTTTTTTTTTTTTTGAGAGTATCAGAGTATGACCTAAGTTGTTTTTTGTTTGTTTGTATGTTTATTTTTTAAGGTATTTGAAATAAGAAATACTGAAGACCTAACTGAAGAATGGTTACGTGAGAAACTTGGATTTTTCCATTAATGTGAATTTCAATGTTTCTAAAGTATTTATGTATTAACCTGACCATACTGGAACCAGACATAAATACTTATTTATGCCTAAAATGCACTGATATTTACAGTTTGTTTCCTGCAGTAAAGAAAAATTCTTCATTTGTTCAAAGTTTGAGCAAAGAGGAAATCATCTTCATAGTAATGAAACTTTGTAAAATGTTTCCCGATATTTGTAATTGTTAGGTGGACTACTCTCCAGGGACTTTTTGCACTCTTGTGACCAATTTCTATAACTTACGGTTCAGAATTTGTTACTATTTGCAGACACCAATGCAAATTGGATACTGTGATAGATAACAGTTGCCTCCTTTTGACAAATACTGGATATTAGCAGTTTGTAAATGAAAACAGTATATTATCTCTTATCAAAAATTTGAAATTAATTTGGGGTAAAAGACTTGAGTGACCCAATTTTGAGCCATGAGTAATAATTTACTATAGTAAATTAAAACCTGCATTACAACTACACTTTTCATCAATTCTATCCCTTCTTTGGTTTCCTTTATCCTTTTTAATCAAGTCCAGAAACTTTGTTCATCAATCGCTCATTCTTAAGGTTTGGGAGTTAGATTTTTTAATAATTTTGACTATTCTTATGGAAAATAACATCGTAGGAATTGATGGGATGTAACTAATCAAGGGCTTCATTCCTGGTTGTGTCATTTCTAGAGAGTTTGAATCTAGATTAATAACATTATTTACAAAGCACTTCTTAATGTTGTCCTGTGAAAACTGGTTATTTTAAATTTGTTAATACTGTGCCTTTGGTTTGTTAGCATTAAAGTTAGTTTAAGATTTTTACACTGCCAGTATTCTGGATTTGGTGAAATTAATAACTTTTGTAAAGGGTCCAAGTAACACAATTTTCTAATGTATGTATCTGAAATTTGTAACAAGGTCAACTTCATATTTTTAAAATTCCAACTGTCCACTTTCATTGGTGACTATATGGCAGTTGAGAGTTATAAATTTGGGCATATTTGTGATTAGTTTTGTGACATTAAAAAAACTTACTTGTCTTAAGACTAATGGTCATAACATTAACACATCAATAGAAATCGCATTTTATATCCTAAATTTCAGAAAATATTCTAAATTTGACACCTGTCTTGTTAAATGATGGCATCCTTGGCATAGAGTAAGAATTCTAATATATAGTATACTTTTAAAATGTAAAAGTAAACAAGTAACTGTTTAATATAAATTTCACAAAAGGTTTTGAAACTAAAGACTAACCAAATTTAGTGAGTGAATTCTTATATTAAGAATATTTTAGTCATTTAAAAACTAGCAAAGACATTTTTTTTTATGTTGGCATATTTTCCATTCATATATTTTTTGCATTTTTTGTTTTGAGGTTTCTGTGCCAAGTTTAACAAAGAGGCAAAGATTGTTGGACTTTTCATAATATTGAATAGAGCATCTTCTGTTCCCAACACTGTTTGGTTTCACTAATCTAGAAACAGGAAGCAATAGGAAGTGAGTTGGCAATGAGGAAGTACTAGAGTGGGTATTTGTTTTTGTTAATGAATGGGAAGGATTTTTTATTCCAATTTCCAGGGAGAGAACTTTACCCAGGAATTTTAAGAATTCTTTAAACAGCTATTTTGATATTGGAGAATAACGCTTATAATTCTGCAGAAATGCAAATGTAATCCAAGTGAATTTAGTGTAATCTAAGAGTGTGTTTAATATTTTGAATGAAAGAAATTAGATTTGTTTCATCTGCTTCTCAGCAATAAGAAACTAGTGCTGCAAGAATGTATTTTTCAATGCAGTTCATTATTTTGTCTTGCTCATTTTAGTTTTGAAAGTCCTCATAATGTCAGGTAATACTAACCTCCATATGCAGAACTCTTAGTTCCCCTGTTTTCTAAAAGGGGCAAAGAACTGTGATAAACTATGTTATTTTGAGCTTGTCTGCTTCTTATCAATAACATGTATTTTCGAAACAATAGATCAAAGTTAGGGGATCAGTAGAATATTTTTTTACTCCCTCTGTCCTGTAGGGAGATTGACAAATCCCATGTTCTAGAGTGTTCTCAGACTTTTATATACATTTCTCTTCCCTCTAATCAAATTTTGCATTGTTCATTACCAAGTACATTTCTTATTTGTTCTTTTTTTCTGCCTTCTCTCAAATTAGTAACTCCAGATCTCATAAGTCCAGTTTTTACATTCCGTAACTTTCTGGTACAGCCATTCCCATTCAGCCTTAAATCTTAATCTTTCCTTTTTGGTAGCAGTTTTTTCCCGCTGGGAACCTCCTGCATGGTCTTCTAAATTAGCATCAGTTTTGAAATTGTTGGCCTTGCGTTATGTCCTGCTTAGTAGCTAATGTCAAAATAGAACCAGCTAGTAATCACAGCACATTTTTATTATGGCTTTGGTGGCAACAGAACTGACATGAAGAAAACTGTTCTCAGGTTACTGTGCTGAAATTCCAAAACATCAGAGTTTTGAATAGTAATCAGTTTGTTCTGGTACTAAAGCAGTTATTTTAGGAAAAAAAGTTAGTTGACCGACTATGTTTAATTGACTTCTAAAATAAGTGTTGAAATTGTCTATTTCTAAAAAGTTTACTAAATATCTAGTGCAATTAAACATACTCTTGTTTAAGAGGGTATTGCAAAATTTTTTATCTTCATTACTAAATAATCTTTGTAGCATAATGTCTGTCAGCACTTTTCTCTCCCTTTTTACCTCCTATTTTCAAAAGTCAAATGTAGCCATAAATTGTATCCTGGTCTGACACTTTAACTAAAAATTTCCTGTTAGAGGAATTTATTGCCAAATTAAATTTGGCTGTCTTTATACCCTACCTATATAGCTAGTAATGAAGATATACTTAAAAAAATGTTTGGACTACTTTAAAACCTGAGCAGTCATTAATCCATAATGTGGACTAGTGTTGAATAGTTATTTTCATAAGGGTTTAAATGCTGATATTTCTTGGAAGCAGAGAGTAACTCATATTTTATCAATTCAAATATTCTTAGTATGGTTGCTTTCCCTATTTGTTCAATAGACTGATAATACTGGAATCTACAGAATTTGAGCTTTTAATACTTATGTGAAGACATGTCTCACACATTTCTGGACAAATCTTATTTTGTATCTCTGGAAGAATGTAAACTTTATAGACCACTTAAAACCAGTGGTCCCAAGTTAAATATTCTTGAGAAATTTGTTTCCTCTTATGCCATTTGACATTTCAAATCACTAATCATGATCCTGTAATATTTAAAACAACTACAATATGATTATGATGGAAACTGTGTTTTCTTGCTTTTTTGGAATATAGTTTGTATACATATAATTACTTGAATATTGTTTGAGATCACTAACATGCCAGGGCGGTTCCCACTGACTTTGATGGTCCAATATAAATCTCATTCAGGAGGCTTGAAACAGTAATGGTTTAGTCTTGTGAATTTTAACAGTTCCCTGTCATCGTTTAACAAAATCAACAACTGGCACAATTTCTTAAGCTGTGGTTTCAGTCTCTGCAAGTTCATATTGCATGTTTATTTTGGACAGTCTTCTGTTAAGCATGGTGCTTGTACTGGTTTAAATAAAATGTTAACATGAAAGAACGTGTAGCTTTTCATTTTTTACTCACCTCCTCTTCCCTTTGCAGTTACTGTTACCTACCTGGCGCAGTTGTGGCATTTGTGTGTGCCACACAGATACAGCAGTTTATCCTGAAAACCTGAGAGGGGAAAATAAATGGGAATCACTTGGCAATGTAGGATTGGGAGAGGGAAAATGTAATGAGATTATAAACTTTTCTAAAACTTGGTCTGGTACTAAAATTATTTATTTGTAACAGCTGGAGACTATTTCAAATGATGAACTGTTGCTCTCAAAGGGAAAATTAGATGTTAGAGGCACTGTGTACATCCTAAGAAACAAAATAAAGTTTATTTTATTGAGTATATTTTATCACTGTTTATTAACCATCCATTGGAAACCCATTCTGCCTTTATGATATATTATTTTACCTGGTGTTTCATAGGTATCTATTGAATGAATAAAACTCACCAGTACTTAGATAGTTTTGCCATATACACCTTTTGATTGAATATGTGGCAGTACTCACAGTATATTTATGGTTGTGAAAGGAGTGGTTTATGCCTTTCCATCTTTAAGAATCTCTCTAGGAGATTTGGACACAGATTATAAATTTTATTTCTCAAATTTGGCTACTTGGCCAGCCCCTAAATTGTTTTACCTTCCTTGCCTTTTTTACCCTTTTCACTTTTCAGCAGCAAAACACATTTATGACCACTAACCTCATAGCATGGGTCCACCCTCATTTGCATTATGGCTCGCCCTGAGTGGAAATGGTATCCTTGTACAGTATATTTTTAGTTATGTTGGGGAGCCAATTAGATTAAGATCTTATTGTGAGCATCAGGGAGGTTTCACACAGTTCTCTTAATCTTTACTCGACATCTGCTCATAGGCTACATGAAAGCTCTCTACTGAGGTAACCCTCTTTCCTAATTACAGGAGAGAAAAGGCTGAATGCCTGGGTCGCATCCAAAAGCCACCCTGTAGTGCCCAGACAGCAGGGCAAGCTGTGTGTGTGTATGTGTGTGTGTGTGTGTGTGTGAGAGAGAGAGAGAGAGAGAGAAAGAGAGAGAGAGAGAGAGAGAGAGAGAGAGAGAGAGAAAGAGAGAGAGAGAGAGATTTAGTCTCTTATTACCTACACAATTAAGTGTAGATTCTTTTACCCTGGAATGTTAGGTCCTCCGTACGTATTTTGGCCAGTTCCTTACCTGTAATGCAGAAGCCAAGCCCCAAAAGGCCAGAGCCCTTTGTTAGGTAGAATTGCCCCAGCCACTGCTTGCTGAAGGGGCAAGTCCTTAGGCAGCTGTTATTTGTTCCAAATGGATGTACTTTCTGTCCTCAACCCTCTCCCCACCCCTAATACACACATGATTGCTCACTTCCAGCTCCGCCTGTTAAACCCAAGGGCAGCCTGCCTGTATGATGTTGCCTGACTGGTACCAGAAATGAGCTGGGCTAATCTAACTATAAAGTACCTTCAATTCCTGATGCTGGGGAGATGATCTCATTCTCTTGAATGAGGCAGTTAGCAGTGGGAGCTGAACTTGGAAGAATGCCATTAGAAGATGGAGATGAGGCGATGTGCAGCCTACAGAGCAGAGGGAGAGATGCTGCCAGCTGGACACTATAGCATGAAGCAGGCAAGCAGAGACAGCTGGACCGTGAGCCTGCACTGAAGAGGCACTCCTGCCTGTTAGGTTCCTAGTGCCTGCTTGGATCCAGGGCCACTCTTCAGAGTCCCATCTTTCCGAGGCCTGGAGGGTCAGTTCTTTCTGGGTGACTACCTGTCTCTCGTTACCAGAAACCCTCCATTGCTTAAGTTGATACATGTGGACATGTCTGTTAACATGCATACAAAAGTAAGTAGTGTTACCTCTGGTTTCACCTGCCACTATTCCTACATTTGCACTAACTCCAGCCTAACTGAATCACCTTTTGTACAAACATGCCCTGCGCTCATTCCCTTGCTGCTGCAGCCTGCCCAAACCATGCTCCAAAAATCATCTCCAATGCCATAGAAACCAGGAAGTCTGTTAAACTAAGTATAGTACTTTCTTCAAAAGTCCACAAACTTTCATTAAACAACTTGTATCAGAGAAGGATTAGGAAATATAAATAAGCAAAGGGAAGAAAAATTGTACCACCCCAAGAAATTCGTTGTGATATTTTTTATTATTTCCGTGTGGCTGGAGGAATTCTTGGGCCCCATCACTTTTCTGATCTCTCAAGAATTATGGAATCACGTTCATTTTTTTCAGGTAATAAGAATTCCGATCTAGTTGGATGTCAAAAACTTCATCTTATTTTCTTTAAAGCTTCCTCCCTCCACCCCTCTCCCCCTCACTTCACCTCCTTCAAGTATGCTGTAGGCTGGGGAAACCCACTATGGGGAGAGGTGTTTCTGTACTTGATTGCTCTGCCTTGCTCCAATAGGGAGGCCAAAGGAGGTACAATGTAAGGGAGCAGAAAAAGACTGACTAACCTGGAGTGGGTGCCCTCAGGGATGTGGCCAGTGTTAAATGCCAACTCTTTCCCCATGGAGAACTTTGGTGAGTTCCTTGCCAGTCCCCCCCAATGGAGACTTGGCTACAGATACCTTTACTTGGGCTCTTCCTCCTCTGGCTAATGGCTTTACAACCGCCCCTCCCAGCTCTTGGCTCTAGTGGTTAGCTCTATGTCATATGCTTCTCCAGGCTGCCAGGGTCCATGTCTGGCCCATAAGAAACATGCATTTTTGCCTTGCTGCCACTGGGGAGGGTACACGCCGCTTTCTCTGCCATCAGGGTCAGCTCTCAGATCTGGGCCCTGCATACCTCTCTGATCTCATTTTGCCGTATTCTCTTAGCCCACGACACCTGAGCTAGGCTGGCTTATTTTTATTCCTCAGTCACACAAGCTCAGGCCTTCTCACTCGCTGTAGCTTCCTCTTAGGAAGATTACCACTTTCCCTCTCTCCCTGTATTCTGGCTGGATCCGTTCCGAATGGTAAATGTTGCCTGTCACAGAGGGTTTCTCTAATCATCCATCCTAAGGTAACAACATATTCACCATCATCTCACCTCAGTGTTAATTCTCTGCACAGTACTTACCACCATCTGATATTTTTCTAATTTATGTAACTAGTCTGATGAAGGACCCTCAAATGGAATAGTCTAACCACAATTTTGTGGTTGTTTTTAAAACACGACCTCTCTGTCAACCTCTCTTTTTTCCTCTGGTTAAAGAGCTTCCTTGATGTTATACTATTTTCCTAATATTTCAGGTGCATGGTTGTTAAAAGTGCCTTTTCTGTTCATTTAAAAAAATTCAATCTCATATTTGCTTTCAGTCTCTTCCCGCCCTCAGCACATGCTCAAGGGAAGCAGGGTGTGGGATGGGTGTCTCCCTGTCTTGCACTGCCACACACCCTCGCCCCTGTGTTGGGGAGGAAAGGAAGGAGACAGAAAAGATGTTAGCTTAAGTGACTGCCCACAGAAAGTTGACTACTAGTATATTCTCCTTGACCCATTCATTACCTTTGCACGCTTGCATGTGCTGCTGGTAAGTAGGTTGCTGTTCTTTCACATTTTATTGTTTCTCTATTTAATACTGGCTCTGAGTACCAAGAGTATGGCAGGTATTCAAATGATTCTTTCCCATCGGCCATCTTTTGGATCTTTGGATGGCTTTTTGAGGTATCTTTAAGATTACTCTTTCTACAACTTTTGTTTTGCTTGATGATTTCTTCCCATTTTCTTAGTTTTCAATGTATTCATTGCTATGTTTCCCTAACATACCCTAACAGATTAGTCAAATGCCCAGCAATTTTTTAAAAATACGTTTTATTGATTTTTAGAGAGAAGGGGAGGCAGAGAGAGAGAGAGAGAGAGAGAGAGGTCCATATGAGAGAGAAACATTGATCATCTGCTTCCTGCATGCACCTGACTGTGGACATGTGCTCTGATTGAAGATTGCAACCTTTCAGTGCACAGGATGATGGTAAACCAACTGAACAATGTGGGCTAAGGTGTTCTTTATATATTTTAAAAAGATAATTGTATATGGTATGTATCTGATTTTAGGAGTAATAAAATATATACATTCTCCATTAAAAAAACTTCATAAATCTAATTAGTTTCATATTTTCCTGAGTGCATATATTATGATTTACTTAATAATTCCCTTATTGTTTAATACGTTGGTGGTTTCCAAAACTATTGCTAGAGATATTTTTGTGCAAAACACTTTTCCTATGCTTTCGATTATTTTCAAGAATGTTATACTGAACTGGACTCCCAGCAGCTATGGACAAAGGGAGCCTTGCCAACATTGAATACTTTTATTATTTAAAGTATTGCTTAATTTGATTACCAAAATGGCTATCTTTGTTTTTTTTTAAGTTTGCTTTTCTTTGATTACTAGAGAGACTTGACTATTTTCTCACATGTTAGCCAACTTCAACTATAAATTGTATAATCTTATCCTTTGTCCATTCATCAACTGGGGTGTTAGAATTTATTTTAGTGAGTTTTTGGTGTCCCAAAAAATATATACACACTTTAACAGCTGGTAGCTCAATTTTTAAAATGAAATGTATTTTAATATATAGTTTTAGGGACTCCCTATATTTATTAACCCTTGTCATTTTTTTATTAGACATTTCAGCTTCCGTTTTATTTTTATACTTTTTATGTTTTAAAATTTTTAATCATTTGCATAATTGGTCTATTGATTGGGTGGGTTTTGTGTGTGTGTGTGTGTGTGTGTGATATTACTCACTGATTTTTGGTTTAGAAAGTATACACACGCCCAGAGATTTGACAACTCTATATGTTCTCTTATCACTTTATGACTATCCTTGGATTTACCTAATTATGTGATGTAAAGTATTTAAATTATTTATGTACTCAAAAAGATTTTAACATCACCAAAAATAATTTTCCCCAATAATTTGGAATGCCTCCTTGAAAAGGTATTAAATTCTTATATGGGATTGTCTCTTTATTCTAGGATAAGAATCCTAATACATTGATATGTTTGTCAATTTTTATGCCTCAATCATAGTGATAATTTTTTTAATATATATTCTTATTGATTTTTCACAGAGAGGAAGGGAGAGGAATAGAAAGTCGGAAACATCGATGAGAGAGAGACATCGATCAGCCGCCTCCTGCACGCCCCCTATTGGGGATGTGCCCGCAACCAATGTACGTGCCCTTGACGTAGTGGTTCTCAACCTTCCTAAGGCCGCGACCCTTGCATACAGTTCCTCATGTGGTGGTGAACCCCAACCATGAAATTTTGCTACTGTTATGCATCGTGATGTAAATATCTGCATTTTCCGATGGTCTTAGGCGACCCCTGTGAAAGGGTCGTTCGACCCCCAAAGGGATTGCGATCCACAGGTTGAGAACCATTGCCTTGACCGGAATGGTACCTTGTTGAAGTTTCTGGGTATTCATGTTAATCTGGCTCTGGTCATTGGATTAATTATGAGATTACTCACAATAATGGACTGACTGACCCAGAGATGGTCGTACTGTTGAGCCCCATTGAGACTGGAATATGGCTCGGGACTTGGAAGCACCCAGCTCTCGCTCTATGGACAGTTTTCTAGTTTTCATATCAAAAGCAGAAGTTTGTTGATCTTTTGCCACTAGGATATTAAAGTATCTCCCTGCCTAGTTCCATGTTCTTGCGGTTGAACCACCTAGCCATTTACTTGTTACTCTTTTCTCATTCTCACTGCTTTGGCTTACTCAAAACCAGTTTGACTTCCCTTCACCCGTGGCCCATCTTGGCCCTTCCTGCTTCACAGCCACTCTCACATTAGTAATTCAGATTCTGTTCCCGTTACGATCCTTTAGGCCTTTGGGTGGTAATGGCTCCTGGCTTTACTGGCTGCACAGTACCACATCTTCCCTTGTTAGTTTCCTTCAGCCCTGCCCACACCATTGCACACAGTCCAGAGAACTGCAATGTGGTACATGGCGGGGCTGGCACCTATCTCAGGTCTGGCCTGGCCAGGACACGCCCAGCTTCCAAAAGTGAGAATCCTGATAATGTTGGAGGTGAGAGATGAAATCTCATTACTGTTCTTCTAGCCTGTGGCCCACTCTGAGAAACAGAATGGTGCTAGTCCAATAGAACTGGAGGAAAATGAATCCTTTTCAAATTATAAACTTTTTACTTACAAAAAGTTATAAAATGTTTTCCCTCCTCCTCCTCCTCCTCTTCCTTCTCCTCCTGCTCCTTCTCTTCTTCCTCCTCCTCCTCCTTCTTCTGCCATGAGTGAAAACTTTATTGCTCCAAGCACTTTACATGAATTCCACCAACACCTCATTGGAGCAAATATACAAAAAGCACAATCATCTCAAATCCTCAACTAATGTACTGCACAGACACTTCCCAGGCTGCACCCTCCGCAAGACAGATGCATTTCAGTGGCAGCAGCTGCATTTGTTTGAGCTTCCTCTGCACATGCAGCCCTGGGCACACTTGGCACAGCAAGGGCAGCGGCTTTTTCAACATGTTTTACAGTTGCGAGATGTGCATTTGCTGTCATCTCTACAATGCATATTCATCCCGACAAGCCTGGGGTCCATGGTCCAGGTGTCCGAGAGTCTCTGTCTGTGCTGGAGAAGGGAGGTGCTACAAAATGTTTCTAATAACACCATATAAAAATTTAAAAGTGTATAACTGAAAGGTTAAGCACAAAAGAGTGTAAAATTCAAAAATTAACAAATGATAAAACAGATGCCCATGCACTCGTTTTTCCAGCCTGATTACCACATATAGAAGCCCTGGGAATGGTGGTCAGCACTAGCTGAATAGCATTTAAATGCTCCAGAAATGCCAAAACTGGTTTGGCTCAGTGGATAGAGCATTGGCCTGTAGACTGAAGGGTGCCAGGTTTGATTCCAGTCAAGGGCGGGCACATCCTTAGCAGTGGGTGCGCAGGAGGCAGCTGATTGATATTTCTAGCTCTCTGTCCCTCTCCCTTCCTCTTTGTAAAAAATCAATTATATATACACACACACACACACACACACACACACACACTCCAGGACTTGCAGATTATCTGCAAAAATTTGCTTCTTTTTTCCCATGTTTTCCCAAGCCAGTGCAGTTATTAGACTTCTAATGTCAGGCTCTCTAACGTTTCAGGGTCTAATGAGGTTGGCATAAATTGACATGAACAGCAGATACAAATAGCAACCAAGCAGTGAACATATGAAACTTTTATTGATTTTTAATAACCTCCAATTTTTCTTAAAAAAAAAAAGGCAGGCCCCATGAGGGAAGTACTATAGTACTTTACTTCTGCTGAGACATGGTTTTGATCTACTTATAAATAATATGAGTTATGGGACCAACGTACTCTGGGGTTCCTTTTACCGTTGGGTTCTGCTGACTGCTTTCTCTTTATTGTCTCCCCACTTATGGACTTACCCTCTGTCGCTGAGTGTCCTTGTACATTTCACACTCAAACCCCAGAGGGACAAAGAATCTGCGTGGTCAGCAGGAGGATGCTGTCCTGCTTGGCGGAGCATTGTCCAGCTGCCCCCTCCTCAGTATTAGTGTAGATGGGATACATTTACAAAAACGGGGTTGAATCTCATGGTTTGACTTGGACAATTCCCTGAAAAATGTTTACCCCGAGACGGCATTTACCCCTCATTAGAGTATGAGTTCTCCTGGACAAATATTGCCCAATGCTATGCTTTCTGAGCTATGCTTTCTGTGGTCTGCAGTATTAAAAAGTCTTCTCTGACACATTTCTTTATCTCACCATGGTGTCCAATCAGTCAAATCCTGCTGAACTTATCTCCCAAGCACTATTCAACATGTTCACTCCTTCCTTTCCCAGCTTCCACTGCTTTCGTCAGAGCTACAGCCACTTTTGCCAGGACCATTGCTGTGAGCTCCTTGCTTCCGATGTCATGATCCTAACCAGGGCCCTAGTGCATAGCTGGGCAGTTTGTATACTACACACAGGTGGCTGGCCCAGGAGGTTGGTGGGGCTGAAGTACAGCCTGCATTCCTATGCCCTGATGTGGACCTCTATTTATCTGGAGAGAATATCTTTGTAATTTGCACAAAGATGCCACATAATCCTGGTGACATAGACCTGCATTGCCCAGACAGTAGCCACTAGCCATATGTGTCTATTTAAATTTGAATTAATTAAAGTAAGTAAAATGTAAACTTCAATTCCTCAGTCATACTACTCACATTGCAAATGCTCAATAGCCACAATTACTTGTGGCTACAGGACTGGACAGTGCAGATAAAATTTCCACGATTGCAGAAGTTCTGTTGGACAGAACTGGATAGACTATGTTTCTAAACCATTTGCTGTGCAATTTGCTAGTGTGAGCAATCTTTAATGGAAATCTAAATATGTTTCTCCCTTGCTTAAAAGCCTTCAATGATTTCTGCTTCCGCTAGCAATGATCAATTTTGTGGATCACAACCAGTATTAAAAACAAAACAGCAATACAGAAAAAAAAAGTACGTATGAGTCTTAATATTGTTTGATGAACTTTTTGTTTCAGCTATATCTGTATGTCCTTGTCTCTATATCCAGATATCCATCTCCCTATATTTCAGAGTCTATGTGATAATCTACTTAGTTGCAATGGAAAAAGTCACTAAGCTTTTTTTTTCTTTCTTTCAACTCTGTGTCTTTGAATTGTCTCCTTGGACTGCTGATCCCACCTTCTCTTTAGACAACTTTATCTAGACAACTTAAGAAACAGGAATCCTGCCTTGAACGCTCCAGGGCGGTCTGCGTGCCCTCTCATAACTCCCCGCAGACTTCCCTTAACGGGGTGAGAATTCTTTCATGATTTATTTAGGTTTATTGCGGGAAGTATACTAAGTTCTTTAAGTGCAAGCATAATCTCACTCATATTTGTATTTCAAAGAAGAAGCACAGTACCTGGGACATACTAGGCTCTCATTAAAAAAAAATATTTGTACATAGAATTAACTTGGTAAGACAGGAAAAATTAATCAGCTGTGTAGACAGTATAAGTGCAAGGCGGACTTCTGCCATCAGAGGGCGCCGGCGCACCCGGGACAGTGCGCAGGCGCGCTAGGAGGGCGGGTGCCGCGGCGGCGGCGGCGGCAGCGGCGGCGGCGGCGGTCTAGGTTGTGGCCGGGGGAAGTGAATGGTTTTACCCAGAGGGCCCTGCGCCTCCTTTCTCCGCTGGCACCGCCGCCGCTCCCTGCTCCTCCTCCCCGGCCATGGCGTTCACGTTCGCGGCCTTCTGCTATATGCTGGCGCTGCTGCTCACCGCCGCACTCATCTTCTTCGCCATCTGGCACGTGAGTAGCCGGCGCCGGGGGCGGGCGGGAGGGCGACGCGGCGGCGCTGCTGCTTCTCGAGCCGGGCCCGCCGCCGTCGAAGTGGCCCTGGACCCCCTGGGTCTGCGCCCCGGAGAGTGGGGCGGGGCGGGTGGCGCAGGCCGCGCCGCTGGGTCCGAGCCCTCGCCCCGCAGGCCCGGCGCTGCAGGTCCCGGGAAGGAGGGGCGTGCGGTGCTTGCACGGATGCGCCCGCCGGTCCCGGCGCAGGCCGCGCGCCGCTGCTCTGCTCCCCGCTGGCTGGGTGGGGCGCCGCCGTCCTGACGGGCCCTGCGGACCCCGCTTCCAGGCGCGGACGCTCGGCCGGCCCCCCGCGCCCCCGCACCCCCGTTCCCCTGCATCCCCGCATCCCCGAGGAGGACGTCACGGGCTCAGAGCCATGCTGTGTGCTTAGCGGAAAGGGCGTTTTCCGAGTTATTCATGCAGATGGATACTCATTCGGGTTCCGGCAGGAGTCTGGCCCAGATGAGAGAGTTGTAACCTGTTTGAGATGCATTTCCAACTCCGCTTTCCAGCACTTGTTGGGTGCTCTTCAAGTAGAATCAGTCTTCGGGGTTGCTTCCTCGTGAACTTTGATGCTGGACTGATTGCTCTGTTGACCTCATCTCCGAACTTTTCCCCTAAATCATACTTTGACCGCCAGTTTCTCAAGAGGCAGTTCCCAGCCACCTCGGTATTCTGGGTAACTTAGTAAAGGTAGTTTTACTTTGATTTTGAAAATGCTCAGAAACCTTAAGCTTCTAGGGATACCCCTCCCACCCTGCTTACTCACATGCTGCAGGATAGAAGCACATCCTTACTGATCCCGGGAAGGAACAAGTAAGTCCCCTGCGACATTAGTTGTGCAAGAGGTTTTTAAGGAGTTCCGTTCCTCTAGCTCAAAATGAGAAGCAGCCTTCAGGGAATCGGCATTCATTAAAAATGTATCTTGTATTTGCTTCTGCCACTCCCCCATCCTCCCTTGTAGTCCAGTATCTTCTGGAATATTATTTGTTTATGGAACATAAAGTGACAGGATCGTTGAAATAGCTGCAGTGTCTTGTGCAAAAAAAAAAATGTCAAAGGTAGAGTGATATCACAAACCATTTCCTTTTGCTCAAAAGGGCTATTATGTTTATAATTGTTAAGAACTCGACTGTTAGTGTAGTAGGGAATGCTTATGTCCGCTAAGTCACTGCTCCCTCAAAATGCTTGTCAGTAGGAACCAGTAACTTAAAGAGCGTTTTAGGCTCTTTGGTGGAAGAACACTACGTACAGGTAATTTGGGAGGTGGACTGTCTCCATCTTAGTAACAAGCCTCCATGAAACTGAAACGTGGTTCCCTTCTATCTGTAGAGGTGGATTTAAATCACTTCCTGCATGACTAGTGCCCTTTGTTTTCTGAGTGATGAGGATTTTTAGAAGAGAGCTGTGGATGGCTTTTTTACACTTTGAACCAAGTTGTGGAAAACCTGAACTGTATTTTTTTAAAATGGGTAATTTAATTTTAGCTTTGAGATGAATCTGTGTCTGGGAAGATATAATTTTAAGTCCTATTTTAGAAATTAAAAAAAATTTGTTTGTATTCCACATATTAGTGGAAAGCTTTTATCCTTTGAGATTTCTTGGTAGTTCAGAGGAAAAGATTGAGAATTCTAAACAAACAAACAAACAGTTTTAATTCTCCAGAACCTGCAGTTTATTTTCTTATGTAGTTTAAATATCTTTCAGAAGACTTCATGTGGAAGTTTCAAGTATAAATTCACAAAATTCTCATATGGTACATTAATCATATGGTAGATGTTTTTTTTAAAAAATATATTTTTACTGATTTCAGAGAGGAAGGGAGAGGGAGAGATTTAGAGAAACATCAGTGATGAGAGAATCATTGATCGGCTGCCTCCTGCACATCCCCTACTGGGAATCAAGCCCAAAGAAGGGGCATGTGCCCTTTACCAGAATCAAACCAGGGACCCTTCAGTCGCAGAGCCAACACTCTAGCCACTATAGCGGCTAGGGCTGGTAGATTTTTTTTTTTTAAATATATGTTTATTGATTTTAGAGAAGAGAGAGGGAGAGATAGAAACATCAGTGATGAGCTGGGTGTTGCCTTGGAGGTTGGGATGGGCTGTGCCTGCAAGAGGATCAACATAACATGCCTTTGACTAGAGATTTATACTACAATCGTCCTTGGAAGAGGAAAAGAAAACACATAAAAAGGAACAGCTAGTTCAGAGCCCAAATTCTTATTTTATGGATGTAAAATGTCCAGGTTGCTACAAGATCAGGTTTTTCACCCATGCTCAGATAGTGGTTTTTTGCATAGGTTGTTCAATAGTGTTGTGCCAGCCGACTTATGGAAGGGTGTTCTTTTAGAACAGTGGTTCTCAACCTTTTTAATACAGTTCCTCATGTTGTGGTGACCCCCAACCATAAAATTTTCGTTGCTACTTCGTAACTAATTTTGCTTCGAATCGTAATGTAAATATCTGTGTTTTCCAATGGTTTTAGGTGACCCTACTAGCGGTTAATCTACCAGGACAATGGTCGGCAAACTTATTAGTCATCAGAGCCAAATATCAACAGTACACGATTGAAATTCTTTTGAGAGCCAAAAACCGACTTCTGGGCATGGGCCTCAAAGTTTTAATCGCACTGTACGTGCACGCCCACACCTGGTATTTTGTGGAAAGGCCACACTCAAGGGGCCAAAGAGCCGCATGTGGCTCTTGAGCCGCAGTTTGCCAACCACTGTACCAGGATAATGTAATTACATTTTGTAAGTATACAACAGTGATCTCCTATTGGTATCAATTTTTCAATAAAGTTTTGATTATGGGAAAACAAAACAAACAAAAAAACATCAATGATGAGAGAGAATCATTGATTGGCTGCCTCCTGCACATCCCACACTGAGGATAGAGCCCATAACCCAGGCATATGCCCTGACCGGGAATTGAACTGGTGACCTCTTGGTTCCTAGGTCAACACTTAACCACTGAGCCACACCCAGCTGGGCGCTGGTAGATGTTTTTTATGCTGATCGTCACCTCTGTCAGTTCAGTCCTAATTCATATGATTAATGCTCTGTAGGGAATTCAGTTGGGAGCACAGATTTGTTTGAAAGCTAAAAATTAAGAAGTCATTCCCTAAGGATGTACATTAGATTTGAAGGTATCCTGAATTGGGTAGTTTGGTATTTCGAGGGATTTTTTTTTATTGTGTTTGCACTTCTGTGGAAAATTTTGTGAACATCTTTGTCCAGACACACAATCACAAAAGATTTGAAATCACAAAAAAGATGCTTTTTAAAAAAATATATATATATATTTTATTTTATTTTATTTTATTTTTTTACAGAGAGGGAGAAGGATAGAGAGTTAAGAACATCAATGAGAGAGAAACATCACTCAGCTGCCTCCTGCACACCTCCTACTGGGGATGTGCCCGCAACCAAGGTACATGCCCTTGACTGGAATCGAACCCGGGACCTTTCAGTCCCCAGGCCAACGCTTTATCCACTGAGCCAAACCGGTGGATAACTTAAGAATCTTTTGAGAAGTTTTGGAAACTAGCTTATAGCACTTAAACAGAATCCTATTTATCATCATACCTATTATTTTTTTAAAATATATTTTATTGATTTTTTTTACAGAGAGGAAAGGAGAGGAATAGAGAGTTAGAAACATCGATGAGAGAGAGACATTGATCAGCCGCCTCCTTCACGCCCCCTACTGGGGATGTGCCCACAACCAGGATACATGCCCTTGACCAGAATCGAACCTGGGACCTTTCAGTTCGCAGGCCGACGCTCTATCCACTGAGCCAAACCGGTTTCGGCCATCATCATACTTATTAAAAGATCCCTTGAAATCACCTGAAGGAAATGTTCAATTAAAAAAAGAGGTCAGTTTTAAGACATACGTTTTGGGACTGCTGTTAAATTGATCTTGTTTAGGCAAGTAATTGTATTTGTGATCATGATCTTGTCTTAAACTTTATTATTAAAATGCATTGGGGATATGACAGAGCTAATATCGGGTGAGTGACTAATGCCCATAAATGATCCGAAGTTAGTATCTTCTAATTGTACTTTTATATTTTTAACATTTATATATGTTAGGGATCATTAGCAGAGGAAAATGCCTTTTGCTGAGTCCTATACTGTTTTTTAGCATAGGGCTATTTTTCTTTTTTCCCTTTTTACATTCAATAAATATTGATTGAACACTTAAGTATGTGCCAGGCACTCTTTAGACCCTAGGGCATAGCAGCGAAAAGCTTTGCTTTCATGGAGTTTACATTTTAATTATTTTCCTTTTATTCCTATTTTAGTTAGAATTTTTATTAGGTTGGTGAATTTTATAACATCCTAGAAATTAAAAAAACACTTTTTTATGAAGCTAAAAATCTTAATAGGGAAATAAACCAACATATTAAAATCTAGAAATATATGACTCCATTGGTTACTGGTAATATTGAGTAACACTTTCACATACTAGTATATAAAGATGCTATTTGTAATCCACCAAAGGACAGATTAAGTTCTGTTCCCCAGGTAACTAGTGGCAGCAACCAAAATATCTCCCCCATAAACGTGGTGCCTTTGCCTTCTTTTGACACCTATTTTAGCATCACAAAGTGGAACATTACCCCGTTTTGATTTTTTAGTGCATTTTAACTTTGAAGCTCTGTGTTTAGTGACCCTACTTGTTAAAGCCACAATTCCCTAGAGCAGTGATCAGCAAATCACGGTTTGCCGCTCTGTTGACTAATGAGTTTGCTGACCACTGCTGGAGAGTCTGAACAAAAGCATTTTTGCCAGGCATTTTAAGTAGATGCCATCTCTCTCCCCTTATCATCGCATTTATAAGTGTTTCACTCATCACACTGTGAAAAACTGGCCTTACCTGGCCTTACCCTTACACAGCCTTTAGTTTGGTAACCAGGTAAAATATGACCTGCAGGAGTTTATGAAAGGAGGTCAGATTGATCACTTTTACAGTGGCCTTGAACAGGACTCTGCTCCTGCCTGTATGGTGCCTTCTGGTGAATTGGAACACGATACCTCTTGGGGCAAAAGAATCCTTCCCCCTGAACAGATACAGCCTCTGAATGCAGAGCCAGTGCAGAACCCATGCCAGGGTGCTTGGCAGCAGGATCATGGGCTGGCTAGGAGCCCTTTGTCCCGTGCAGAAACTGCGCTCCTGTATGTGGTGGTCCTGCCCGTGAAATGTGTGTATTTGGGCACAAACAGGAACAAACTGAAGCATGCGAGTCCATCTCTAGCGTCCCATTGAACACTGTGATGAGGGTGGAGCATGCACAGATGATTAAAAACACTTCACCCTGATGGGAGACACAATCGGTGTAAAAGTATGAGGGATGCCATATTAGCAGCATTATATAGCCGTGTGCTCTATAGAGATTAGACAGATGGGCACTTATATCTGCCCAAGGGATAAATTGACATAGAAAGAAGTTTTTTTTAGGATAAAGACTTTTGATGAATAGTTGTGGGTGGGGCGGAGATAACTTCAAGTCAAAATAACTTGAAAGAAGCATAGAAAACGATTGGAAATTGAAGGTATTTATCACAGTAATATCAGGTCATGTTAGTGATAATAATATAAAAGTGTTTTCGGTTCTTTAAGTCTGATTCTAGTTATTTATTTATTAGCACATCTTAAGTTTATTGTAAATCAGTGTACATGTAATGTTTGCTTTTTTTTTAAACTTTATTCAGTATTTTGATGATGGGGCAGGTTTGTTGCATCTTTTTATTAAAGCAAGAGGTCCTAACTGTTTAAATTCTATTTTAGATTATAGCATTTGATGAGCTGAAGACTGATTACAAGAATCCTATAGACCAGTGTAATACCCTGAATCCTGTAAGTTATACTATTGGAGTTTTCTTTAGCTTTTAAAACCGTTTTTGCTTTTAACTTGATATAATTTGAAAATGGCCAATATTCTCAGTAGCATGATATATTTGTACTTTTTGAAACAGATTTTAAAAAATATTATTTTTCCTGTCCTGCTTGACTGTTCTATTATTAATCTGCTGGTGATCTTGTCAGCTCTCATACTAACATTCTTCCAATCTGCTTTTTACATTGTCGGCCAAAGACAGTTGAAAAGGTCAAAAAGATTAAAAGAGTCAAAATTGCATTAAAGGTGTGTACTGCTTTTTAGTTTAATGTTTTCCTGCTACATTCATTTCATGGGGAGGGTTAAGGCATTTGCATTTGTAAAATGTTCTGTTCAGTGTGCTCGTTCATATGCCTGTTGAGGTTTATGCTTTCATGAAATGTCATGTTTTATGCAAATGCTTGCTGGCCCTGTCAAGTAGGGAAAGCTGTTAAATGCTTATGCATTTTTAAAAAAATATTATAGCTATAGGTACTTCTATGTTGAATTATTTGGTACTATGTTTGATAGTTGGTTAACATAAAATGACTTTAATGGATGATAAGATTATTTACCTGTTGTTACTTGGGAGTCTTTAGTACCCTATCTCGTTTTATCTTTAATTATGTCTGCTCTGGAATTAATTCTGTTTCAGCTGATGATTATTCAGAGTGTTTTAGGTAGATAGCTCTGTTCTTTGGCTCTGGAATCTTGCTGACCTATTGACTCATACTGCCAGAATTTTGTGGATAATTTGTATACAATTATCTACATAGTTATTTCTAATATATATCTACTGTAAATTTCTAAAACAGACCTGTCTTATACTAGGTTCTGATGGCTTTAATTATAAGGTAGCTCTATTGTGCTTGGGGAATCTCTCTATATTTTTACTTCATTTACTTACCTCATTTAGAAAGATTCCCCTTTAGCCTATAGGTTTGATTTTACTTAGCTGGTCAGAAACTGAAAGGTGGTTTGTAAGAAAGAATTTGGTATTTTAAGATATAGTATACTATAATTCATCTTTAAAATTACTTTATGAAGATGAGAGCTTGTGTAAACTTCAGTTGTATAATCCTTTAATTCACTGGCTTGCTAGAGGGATTTTATTTGGAAAAGGATCTATAGCAATGATTTTCAACCAGTGTGTAGCAAGAGTTTTTAAAACATGCAATACATGACTATTTAGTCAGGGGCATTGACCTTTTATCCCTTAGATTGTCAAATAAAAAATGACAACAGCTAAAACAGCCATTGGTGTGAATGAATCAAAATTATAGCTATTTTTTTTCAGATAAGCAAAATATATCTTTTTTAGTGTGCCACAGAATTTTAGTAATTAGTTTATGTGTGCCACAAGTTGAAAGTTGCTAGTCTATAAAGTTAGTTTGCTACTTTATTATTGTTTCTTAGATAAATATGAATAGATTGAATAGATTTCTAGTTTGGCTTTACAGAACTGTTAAAGTATGACAAGTATATACATTTAAAAAGTATTAGCTTACTACTTGTTTCTCTGCTCTTATGAAACAAAATATAAGATGACTGCCTTTTCATTGGAAAGTAATAATGTTCATTGGAAAACATCTTAACACACTATTACAAGAAGTTTAGAAACTGAAGTTTCTCCTTTTGACAGTTGTTTAAAGTTAGTATTCTGTCTTTGGCTTTTCACTACAGTACTTCAAAAAGGCAAATCATGATGAGAATAATAATAGCTGAAATCAGAGGAGTGCTTTCCTGGGTCCCAGCCTCAGAGCTGAGCATCTTATCTTGGGTTTGTCATGCAGTTCTCATGACAGTTTATTTTTATGAATAGGAGCGTAAACAGGCTTAATGAGATTAAAGCACCTCGCTTAAGGTTACACAGCTAAGGTATAACCAGAATTTGAACTTAACAACCTGATTGTTAAGCTCATCCTCTTGTATTTTCCTACTTTGCTATAAATTTAAGGAGGACTAATTTCACTTTAACGTAAGAAGACATGTTTGGGATATCCTAATGCTGCAATATGTTGGGAGGAAGTTTTTATATAAGCACAGGTTGTATTTCGGATTGGGTGCTGATAATTAGCTTAATAGCAGTGCATCTGACAGTTTTCCCTATTAAAATTTTATTTTGACAATTCTGCCAAAGTATGAGGGAAGACAAATATCATTATTTTTAAAAATGTGAGCCTTAACTAGAGAATATATTGATTTGTATGTTAAAGTGCTATAATTTCCGTCATATTACATGAATATTTTTTTATAGAAGTTTTTGTGTAAATGTTTCCTAAGTGGAATAACTTTTATGCCACTTACAGGAAAATGTTGTCATTAAAGAACAATCAAGAGAGGACTGGTTTTTATGATAGGTGCATAATAAAAGTTTCTGGACTTTTTTCTTTTTGAGAAGGAGGAGTGTGACATTTGTTTCATATTAGAACTGGTAGAGTTGCAGATTATTTTCACTGTCACTAAAGTATATTGTTTAAGATCAGTAGGGATCATATTTTCAAAATCATTCTCTCCCCATATCTTAGCCTGTAAATGTAGGGCAAAACTTGGGTGATAATTCATATTGTTAGATATTAATGGGCTTTTAGAGGGCCAATTTAAATTATTTTTATTTAAAAGAAAAATCCCATAATTTAAACTAGGATTGTAAACAGCAGCTGTAGTAGAACGCCTAATAAAATGTCTTTTTTTCTTGGTTTGTCCTGGTTGTAGTCAGAGTTTTAAAGATTTCCTATGGACATTTTCTTTATAGACCATAGATGTTTAACTTCTATGTTAAATAAATGCTAGCTTAAAGGTTCATGCTATTTATAAATTTATATACTTAAGTTTGTAGAAAATACCTAGTTGGTAGTGTGAAAAAATTAGTTTTATTGGTATTTCATTTAAAATAATATTCATTAAAAGCTTCTCTCTGTATTTTTAAATTGGAAAAGGTAATTTGGCAGTATTAGAAAATCGGCTTGGATAACTATTATTTCTACAGCTATAGTTTCTTCTAGGAAAGATCTGACAATGTTGAGGATTAATATAATTTGGCAAACATTTGAGAAACTGTTTTGCAGCTGTGACTTATAGGAACTTCTTTGGCTGCAACTTGCAATGAAAGGTGTTTTTTTAAAATATATTTTTATTGATTTCAGAAAGAAAGGGAAAGGGAGAGAGAGAAACCTTATCGATGACAGAGAATCATTGATTGGCTGCTTCCTGCACACCCCATACTGGGGTCAAACCTGTAACCCAGCGTGTGCCCTCTGGTTCATAGGTTGACGCTCAACCACTGAGTTCGCTGGCTGGATGGTGTTGGTATTCTTATTTATAAAATCATTAGGCTGAAATCTTTAGGATGAGGAAAGATAATTTAAAACAAAGGATTAACTCCTGGTCATTTTATAACAAGCATTTTGCTTGAATTGACTTTTCCTCACTTAGTACTACTACCAAAAGATTTATTTTGTTCTTAAGTTCTGAGCTTCTACTGATCTGCACTGTCTTTCATTGGAAAGCAGGCTTAAAGAAACAGGAAGGCCGTGTAAGAATGGAAGTGCAGGAACTGGAGAAAATTCCAATTTCTTGGGTCAGAGCTGTCTTTTCCCTCCTACATTGCAGAAAGCACATCATTTGTATTTGTGCATATTAGTATTCTTTCCTCCCTGACTGTGCTGAGATTATTGGCTGTTGGCTTTCCATTGAAAAATTACTTTGTGGTAATGTGATGTGGTTTGTTAAATACTGTATATATAGCATTCTGGGTTTCTGTTGAAGGCTTAAAAACACTAATGTGTAAACTTCTAAAGGGGAGTTTTGTTTTTGTGAATTTCTTTAATATGTTGTATGTGATCAAATATCTCATTTTTGTAATTTTATCATTGTTGAATGGTGGAAAGAAAAAATATTCCAATTGATGAGCAAATAACTAAACAATCTGGGTGGTAACTTTGTTTAATATAATCTATTGCTTTAAGAATTTGAGTTTTAAAGTTTAGGTTTTATCTTATTCTTTTGTTAAAGTGCTGTATCCTCTTACCCACTTCCTTGTAATCCTGCTTTGGTAAAAAGTTAAATAGGGGAATGAAACTCAGTAGTTTCATCTTTGAGTCTAAGAAAACAGTAATTTTTCATTATGGAAACTTGCTTGCCACCTGCTTTCCAAGTAAACAGTTGATTGAACGCCCAGACATTTTGATAACTGGCTTGTGTTTTTCTTCCAGCTTGTACTTCCAGAGTACCTCATCCATGCTTTCTTCTGTGTCATGTTTCTTTGTGCAGCAGAGTGGCTTACCCTGGGTCTCAATATGCCCCTTTTGGCATATCATATTTGGAGGTAATATTTAGATATACGTCTAATACTTTATCTAATTAAGTTATACTGTAGTTAATACGTTTGTCTAGTTACCTAAATAAAAACTGGAAATTAGTTGGCCTTTATTTAAAAAATCAAGTGGATGAGCAAATAACTGATTTACTACATCTTGCTTTATTACTCTTTAAAGGTGTTTTTTTAAAATGAGGTATAACTTACATACAATACTGTGCAGTCTGAACTGTACAGCTCAATGAGTTTATACATATGTATACACCTGCGAAACCACCACCAGATCAAGACGTATACCAGTTCCAACCCTATCCCAGTCTGTTACCCCGTGCTTCCCAAAGAGAACTACTGACTTCTAAAACCTGACATTAATTTTGCCCTTCTTTGAACTTCATATAAATCCAAACTTTAATGTGGTTATTTATAAAAAATACTCATATTTCATAACTTTTAAAAGTACCACCTGATCAAAATGGAGTTAAGAATTTTTAGTCTTAGATATAAAAATGACATTGCCCTTGATTTTAGGCAATATATACTGAGGAAGTGTTTAAGAGTAAAATGATATCATATCATAGCTGACTCTGAAATAGTCAAAAAAAGTATGCATATTTAGAGATAAAATCGAGAAAAAGTAGGATAAAGTAAATATAGTAAGTGTAAACATTTGGAATGTCTGGGTGAAGTGTTCTTGTACCTTTTCTGTAAGTAAAATTATTTTAAAATAAAACATTAAGTCTTATATACTTTTTACAGTTATTCCTATTTTCCTTGGATTTCTGATAGAGTGTAGAGGAGACCAGATGTGACTTCCTTAGCTGTCCTGTTCTCATTTAGGGGCTGTCGTTTTAAAATTAATATGAAAGGAAGGAACTCCATCTCTAAAATTATTCTTTCCTATGTGGACCAAACATTAGGGAAAAAACCCTCCTTCCCATCCTGAAGTTTGCTCCCTTTCTGAGTGGCTGATAGACTGTGTTTGTTACAGGTATATGAGTAGACCAGTGATGAGTGGACCAGGACTCTATGACCCTACAACCATCATGAATGCTGATATTCTAGCATACTGTCAGAAAGAAGGATGGTGCAAATTAGCTTTTTATCTTTTAGCCTTTTTTTACTACTTATACGGGTAAGTTTAAAAAATAAAATAAAAATGTGATATTTCACTTTGCTGTCTAAAATGTTTGTAGGCATTATGGTCTTAACACCTGAGAATCCACTTGAAGAATAACTCAGTGTCTTGAATGGTGGTAACTAGTAACGACAGCGCACACCAGCCATTTCACATGGAATGTGAATATACTGGTACTTGTCAAAGCAGCCAACTGGTGTGCTGTCAGAAGCAGGTAGTTTGGCCAGGCATGCTACTTTCTAAGTTTTCAGGTTCATTCAGTTAGTAGAAGGCCCATCCTCATTCTTATGGTAAGGTAATGGCATTGGGAGAATATGGCTTGGTGAGTTTTTTTTAAAAAAGAATAAAAAGTCTCAAGATTATGTTTACTTTCTTTTCTATCATGCTTCATAAATTGTATATGCTGTGCCCTTTATCTTGTAGTTTGATTGATCTGAATTGAATGAAAAACAGTTCTATCTTATAGGATTGTGTAATTATCAAATTTTCCCCCTTTCTACCATGATAGATTCATGCCATTCCTTTATACAAGGGTTTCTCAATCTTGGCACTGTTGACATTTTAGGCTGGGTAAATCTTGGTTGTGGGGAGCAGTCCTGTGCATTGTAGGATATTTAGCAGCATCTGTGTCCACTAACCAGTAGCACCCCTACCCCCATTGTAATAACCAAAAATGTCTCCTGTGGGACAAAATTGCCCTGCATGAGAAGCACTGCTATGAGTATACGATAGGTACTTATTAAAATGGCTGTGTATTAAAACTAGAAAAGGACATTGTCAGGTGGAAGTATAACTTTTCTTTAAGTGGTATAAATAAACTCATCTTTTGTTGATTTATATTTAGCTAGAGAGGGCTTTCTATCTGACTTTCAAAATCTGAGGGAAATTAGCTGTATAACTAACTTCCATTTCCTCCTATTTGTTACTTGAAAACTTGCTAAGTACTATATTGTAAGTTTATATTCATGTTCTGTTTATTTCATATGCATTTCCATTGTAGAAAAGGATGCATGAAAGTCTTGACTGGAATATGCCTTTAGAGGTTATAATTGTGAAAATGAGTATCTCTTTTACTATTACCTACAGATGTCACTCATATGAAACAAAGAAAGCAAATCAGTTCTGAAAAGTGAAGTTCATCCCAATTTCTTTTTATTTTTAAGTTTCTGAAACAAATGTCTGCTAGCATATAGTAGACACTTAAAACTTTACTAAAAGAACTGATTGGATAAATCACTGGGAAAATGTTCACCAGGTGGTGGTGGTACTAGGACATTCATTTCCGTTTTAAATTGAGTTTGCTCACCCTCTTGGTTTGCGTTTTCATTTAGAGATACATGGTTTTGTATATAGCATGGAGAATTGTCTGGCAGTCTTTAAGCCTAAATGAAATGGATATTGCTTTTTTCATTTTGCTTGTTTTTCCTCTTTTCTTTTTTTTTTCTAATCCCTGTTGCTGTTGCCTAGAGTCTTTCTCTAATGGGAAAGTTCCTTAACTGACCATTCCTATCTGTAAAATGGGGTTAGTAATAGTACTCACCTCTTAGGATTGCTTGGAGCATTCAAGGAGGTCCTGTATGAAGACCTCATAGGGTCTGGCAGGAAGTGACCCTTTGGAGGCTCACTTCTATTAATAGACTCAACTCCCAAGTGTGGTATTTTGGGTTTCTCTAAGCTCAGATCCCCCTTTGAACTTTCAGCAGTGCTGTTCTATTTGCTAAAATGGGAAAGGAATAGGGAACAACTATTGCACATGCACCAAGCTAAGTCCTATCTTAGGCAAAAGTCCATAAATGCCAGTTAAAGTCATGTTTGAACTTGTTGGTCTTTTTATGTTCTGTGATGGTGTGATACCACAAAATTGCTTGCTATATAGAACAGACTCAACTTTTTGGAGCTTAGTTTTTATAATGAGGAATATTTGAATTAACAGCCTTTTCCTTCTTTTCAGCATGATCTATGTCTTGGTGAGCTCTTAGAACAACACACAGAAGAAGTGGTCCAGTTAAAATGCATGCAAAAAGCCACCAAACGAAGGGATTCTATCAGCAAGATCCTGTTTCCAAGAGTAGCCCATGGAATCTGATCAGTTACATTAAAAAATGACTCCTTATTTTTTAAATGTTTCCACATTTTTTGCTTGTGGAAAGACTGTTTTAATATGTTATACTCGGATAAAGAATTTAAATGAATTACGTATAAATTAATGTAAAGTGATTACCTCTGGTGTTGACAGGTTGGAACTTGCACTCCTTAAGGAACAGCTATGATCCCTTGAATGATTGCATTAATTATTGTCCTTAGTCCATTGGAAGCTTTTGTTTATAGGAACTTGTTTTGGTTTTAATGAAATGCCATCTAATTACAAATAGCTGTAGATGACCAGGTGCTTCTGATGAACTGAAAATATATATCTGATCTGTGGGAAACTTCATGGGTTTCCTCATCTATCATGTAGATGATTATATAAGGATACATTAAAAAAATAAGAAGAGTGGGATTTTTTTCCTCTTTAACTTGAATATTATCCCCTGTATATTGCATGAATGAGAGATTTCCCATATTTCCATCACAGTAATATACTTGCTTTAATTCTTAAGCATAAGTGAATATGATATAAAAACATATGCTGAATTACTTATGAAGAATGCATTTAAAGCTATTTTAAATGTGTTTTAATTTGTAAGACATTACTTATTAAGAAATTGGTTATTATACTTACTGTCCTAATCTGGTGGTAAAGGTAGTCTTAAGAGTTTGCAAGTACTTCAGATTTACAAAATGGTATGGAAGAAGAGAATACTGTATAACTGCGCTGCTGTTCCTTTAGTGCAATACAATAAAATTCTGAAATTAAGACTTTCAGTGCATTGTTTTAAAGATGACATATAGCAATTTCATAAACTTGCTTAACCCACAATAAAGACATATTACTGTCAGTTCTTAAAAAATAGAGAATTACATTGTTTTTTGTTTAATACTACATCTGGATTTAAAAAGGAAGATTTTTAAGTGACTGAGCACATTACCTTCTGTTGTTACTTGTCATGATTCATAACTATTGATGGCACAACAGTGTTATTTTTCTTACCAATTTAAAATTGTAGCACAAGTTATAATTTTTTTTTGGTCTTTTTCAAACAGCAGGTTTTAAAATAAAATGACTTAATTTTTATTTAGGCAGTTAAATTATGGCTTGCATGTTTTCATAAGCATTTTTGTGTTGCATTTTGGATGAGGATGTTAAGGCAATTGAAAATAGTGTAAGTGGATAAGTTTCTTAATGAAAACCAATAGATAGAAATTGCATATAATGATCAAGGATGTTTATAGATATCTTTGTTGAAATCTAACTGTAAGAAGAATGCTTCTTCACGTGTGGGAGAATAGCTGTCACTGTTTGGGATTGGGTAATGGAGGAGAATATGTTGAAGAAGAGGATGTAGAAATAGGAGAATGAAAAGAGTCACATCATTTCATAATGAGAAGTTTTACAGGGTTTGTATATTATAGCCTGGGGAACACCTCGAGGGAACTGTTGGTCAGTTCCTGTAGTAAACTAGTTGCCAAGCAGAGCTAGGCATTGAAAATTCATGCTCTGAATAGGAAGAGTCATTCAGTTTCAGATCCACCTGATTATATCAGTACCCACTCCTGATTTTTCTTGTTCACAACTACTTGTGATCATGATAAACCCGGCCAAGTCTTATCGGTTTCCTGGGCTTTCATAAATAATCCTGTCCAAGTATTTTTAAAGCCTTTATAAGTTTTAACAAATATCCTTTTAATAATTCTGGAATACGTATTCAGGACTAATGCAGGGTTTACTGTTTGCGATTTGTGGAAGCCACCTTCTCATGCTTTAAAAACTAGATATGGCCCTAGCTGGTTTGAGTACATAGAGCATCGGCCTACAGAAGGGTTCCGGGTTCGAATCTGGTCAAGGGCACATGCCCAGGTTGCGAGCTCGTTTCCCAGAGGGTCATACAAGAGGCAGCCAGTCAATGATTCCCTGTCATCACTGATGTTTCTATCTTTCCCTCTCCCTCTCTGAAATCAATAAAAATGTATTTAAAAAATTAAACAAAACAAAAGCTAGATATATAGTTCTTAGCTGATTCCTCAAAGATGATTGACCGTGAAGGTCACCTATCTTGGTGGTAGGTTGTTAATTCCTAGGCATGTAAGTGATTAGAACATTTAGAACTTGGATTGTCTCTCAATATCTACTGAACTTTACCTTTTCTAGTGTTTTATGCAATTTAATCCCTTACAAGAAAAAGCAGAAACAAAATTGCATTTGACAATATCCCATTAACTCTTTCCTTGCTCTGAATTTAATTTGTGGGCTTCCCCCCTCCCCATTAATCTTGTTTTGTTTTTGTGTTAATCCTCACTCGATATTTTTTCCATTGATTTTTAGATGGAGTGGAAGGGAGGAGAGGAGAGGAGAAAAAGAGAGAAGAAGCATTTGAAAGAAACACTGATTGGTTGCCTCCCACATGAACCCTTGACTGGTAATTGAACCCGAGACCCTTCAGTGTGTAGGCTGATGCTCTAACCACTGATCCACACTGGCCAGGGCCCCATTATCCTTACTTATATTATTCTTGCAGGTCCAGTTGAGGCATAGTTAGCCTGGGTTATAATCCTTTCAGCAATCCCTCTGCAGACAGCTGTTTAAATACTCCTTTTTCCCTCCTTGTTATAATTATTTTTGATATTAAGTGCTTCATCTTTAAGAGGTTTCCAACTCATAAACCATTACTGTAATGCACTGTGGCTTATGTTTACACTAATAGCTCTTTGTTGCTATGGGAACTATAGATTCTCCTGAGTTAGAAATCTTATATAACAAATGTCTGTTTAGGAGCTATTCTCTTGAGTTATACTGCTATATCATGGCATTATGTCCCTTTAGAACTAAGGAAGTATAGGGCTAGAAACTTATTTGAATGCCAGTATCTGAATTTTATTAGTGGTAGTTCTTGATTTTCATAGTGCTCAACTGATTTCCCCACCCCCATCCCAGAGAAGAGGAGAGTTGGCTCACAGGCTATATACAAACTGCTCATTTGTTTGAAATTTAAATTATTTTCCATGAGAAGGGTGCATGATAAATGACCAGACTATCCACTTTTGACATGTATTAGGTATTACTAAAACATCTGAGAAACACCATAGGTTAAACCATAAGCTGTCAGACCTACCAGTCAGGTTTAGATACCCCGATAATGGTCTCTCAAAGCAACGCAGCACATGCAGATTGCAGTGTGTCGCTTAAAGACTGTTCAGTATTTTTCATTTTGAGGACCACTTATGCTAATAGCTCTCATCAGCGTTCTCTGCTCCTCAAATCTTTTCTTTTTTTTAAAAAAAACGACAGATATTTGTGTAGAAAGAAAATAGAGCTGTAGATATACTTTGAAGCTAGCAAAATATTCTTTTTGGTACAACACTTTTCCTCAGGTTATATGTTTATGATCATTGTTCACGGGATGGTATTGCTATGGTGCAAATAACGACTTCTGTTGTGTCTGTTATACCCAGCAGGGCAGTAGGCTTTCATCTTAAGTGTGTCTACAGCATAGCATTGTGATACATGGAGCCCATTCAAGTACTGACCTGTATTTTAAAAGTACGCATCTAACTTTACTTATTTATATAATGTAATACCCACAAATGTGCATCTCCCAATCAGTTGTATAACTGTAAATCAGAAATTCTGATAGCAAAAATATTTTAAACATTCTTTTCAAAGAGGAAAGACAAAAAATATTGACACTGTGTCTAGTAATGTTCATGAAAGTACTCATTCTTTTTTTATTGTTTAAAGTATTACACATAGTAATACATATATCTCTTTCCC
Source organism: Lasiurus cinereus (assembly GCA_011751065.1). NCBI lineage: Eukaryota > Metazoa > Chordata > Mammalia > Chiroptera > Vespertilionidae > Lasiurus > Lasiurus cinereus. The sequence continues at coordinate 28,899,592 of JAAGEH010000076.1, forward strand.
CCCCAGCCTTCCCTACCCCATGTCACATGCCCTCATCCCACATTGTCATTCTTTTTGGAAACTAATGTTAGTCTCAAATAACTTAAATTTCTTTTGTTCAAACCAACCACTGATCTGTAGTCAGATCAGCAGCTAATGAGTCTCTGGGACTAATATAGAGCTCAGAAGTTGGTTCTGAACTAATACTCCAGGGTGACAACATGAGCAAAATGTGGTTCTATTTCTGGATATGTTGAGTAGCTTTTGTAGAACAATTTTGTTAAAGCTAAAGCTAAATGTTTAAAAGGGGTAAACAGCTTTGCTGTTTATTTGGTTTTGGAAAACAGTATTAATATAAGGTGACCAATCTATGGAATGAGTGAATGTCTTATCCTATATTGTTTGTTAATGCACATTGTGTAAGTGAAGATGTAGTGAATATCTTGATATGGAAAAAAAAATAATTTTATTGTTCAATGGTTTCCTAAACATTGCATTTCTTTGATTACCATGTTTATACTGGAGAAGAAAAGTTCTTAAATAATAGATTGATGACTGGGTAGACCTTAAAACTGCTAAGAGAAACATAGAATGTAGTTAGCTATTTGTGCTCAAGGTTTGTTGAAATCTAAGTTAATTTTAAAGGTGCTGTACCACCATCCAAAGAAAATGCCATTAAGTAGTCCTGCCTTCCTAGAGCTTGTGTGATTTTGCTTTTGTATATTTAATAAAAACCATCTCAAATGTTTCCTTGTGTAGTTTATCGATAATGGTTGATTATAAAGTACGTTAATTGAATTTCAGCAGTTAAGTTGGCTTGACCAGGACTCTGGACAGTCTTCTCAGCCTCTCCTTTCCTACTCTTTGGAGGACTGACCGGTTGGGCAGATAAGATACTTTCTAAGACTGATTTACATATTAAGTTTAACTGGACAAATATTTTGCATAGTGCCACCCCATGTTTCTGTCTTGGAATAATTGATGTTTTTCCTATTTCTTGGTGGTAAAGTAGTTTAGTCAAGCATTTTAAATAGAAAGGGTTAATGAGCACTTGCAATGGAAATTAATACAAGCATGCATGCACTTGACAATTCAATTGATTATAAAGGATTTTATTAATCCAGGCCAGTATTTTCTCTCCATTTTCATAAGTATTCATTAATAAGTGATAGGTTTATATTGGAAGAAAGCTAATATAAGATTTGGTCATGTCAATTTGAATGACTTTACTAAAGTTTAACAGAATATTGTGATTTTTAACTTGTATTTGATTATAATACCCAAATCATTAGGAAGGTCAATCGATGATTGCAGCCTGTACTTTAAAAAAATGACGTTTCTTGCTTTAACTTGGCATTTATTGTGTTGGAAAATAAGTCCCCAGTTTAAACATAAGAATGTTAAAATATTGATTGTATATTATGGTACATACTGGATCTTTGGTTTGAAGTTCCCAAACAGCACTAGAGGCAGTCCTAAGGTTAAGTCGGACTCGATGTATGTCGTTTCATGGTTATGTCGCCATCTCCCATTTATTTATATATATAAAAAAAAGTTCCATCATTTTGACGTATGTACATATATGCTTTATATTTTTTATTATTTATTTACAAGTAAAGGTCAGGAATTTTTATCTTTTAAGTTTTTCTAACTGTTTCACTTCATTACTGCTGTGTATGTGCTCCATGTGAGTGACGTAGGTGCTTATGTAGGTTAGTTCCGACTTACGGCGAAAATCGCGTTATGTCACACCTAGGAACGAATCTCCGACATAACCTGAGGACCTACTATAATTGTTTAAAAACAAGTCACTCAACAGCAGCAAGAAAAATGTGAAACAAAATAAGTGTTTTTTTGGTAATTATATGATTATTTACAAACTAAGTTTTGATGGGGTGAAATTTACTTTGTCTTGTGTGCAAGTGCCTGGTTCACATTTGTGATTACAAGTAACCAAGAAAGCCCACCTCATATGACATTAAAACATTGATGTCTGTTAAAATGGGTAGCTTTGATTCATTGTATAATCCTCATCTATAGTCCAAATGATTGCTTTTGGTAGCTCAGCCTTGAAAAACAAAAAAAACTGCTGATGAGGAAAAAGACATGTTCAATAGCATTAGGTAAGGTGAAGAAGTGAGAATTGGATTGTTAATCTGTAGGTAAGTATTTTATACAGTAAGTGTGAAAGAGGGATTAAAGTTATTTGTGTACTTTCTAGGGTGGAAAAAATGTTCTAAGACCAGAGCAGCTCTCTGAACCAAGAATTCCATGTCTCTGAAAAGGTCCAAGCAAATGCTGGCTAGATACACAGCTGTTGGGAATGATTCAGTATTGGCAGGGAGTGACTAGATGATCCATAAAATCCCTCACAATTGTATATGTCTATGAAATAGGAAAAAATGGGAGCAAGTTTGAGAGGAATAAAAAGTAAAAGTTATTTAAATAATTTTAGTTTGCTTGGGTACCTATACCAATTTTCACACTTAGTACTATGTTATATGCCACCCAGTAGTTACAATATAGTAAAATGAGGTAAAAGTGTGGTAACTAAGAATATGCAACTAAACATTTTTCCCATATGCTTTTCTAGTATCTCCAGGTACAACATACCAGAGCAGCCAGTTCATTTCTAAGAAGGAAAACTATATAGCAATTTTTTTTTATCCTATAAGAGATGAAAGAGACAATGAAATTCATCAATAAAAGCTTTAGAAATATCTGCACATACACATTTACATTCAAGTTGGAAACACTAGTAGTTTCACTTCAAATTATGTTGGAGAACTCAAATACTAGACATGGTCATATATATGCTGTTTGAAGTTCGTTTTTGTGTGTGTGTGTGTTGTTGTTTTTTTTATCTAGAGACAGATCTTGATAGTGAATCTCTTGAAGACAGGTGTGCAGCTAGTTTGTCCCGGAAATCATGAAGATAATTATATTGCTGAAAAAGGTAAAGATGTGTGAAATACATTGTAGAAAACTATCTCCCAGAGTAGTCTCAATGCTGGTAGGAATCAGGAATCAAACATTTGCTAAAAACCATCGTACATCCTTTGGGGTAAGCAAATATTTATATTTCAATAAAGCTGCATAAAGTGAAAAACTGCTTCAAAAATCAGAAGGTACCTTGAAACAGATGAACATTTTGTAAATCTGTAAAAAAACCTACCTTTACTGGCAGGAGCAAATAAGATTAAAAATAGGCAGTGAAGGTATTCTTTTTTTAAGTGTATTTACCCTGTGGGAGGGGGGTGTGGGTAAGTAGGGCGGAGAAGGACTTTCTGAAGCAATTAACTTTGGTATAGTCAAGAAAATCTATTTCTTATAGAAGCCCTATTTTATTTTATTTTTTTACTTTTTGTGATGACATATTCATTTGGAATAATTCTCACAGTAGATAACACAAATCATTAATCTTAAGCAAATTTAAAATTGTTTAAAATTTCGAGTTTTAAGAGCTTCCTAGAGGATATTCTTACTCTGCCAATAATCTCATTCCCTCTCATTACTGAGGGGTTGAAATTGCATACTGCTAATGAGGAAAAGCCTGTGTGCCACAGAATGCTTAAGTGATAAATTGACAGCCCATACTAACATGGGCTTAATTCTCTCAAGATTAAAGATGTAAAAAGTGCACATATGTATACAACTATGTGTATTTTGTTTTGTTTCAGAGGAGAGACTTGAGAACATTTTGAATTTTAAGCCTCATTTGATCTTAATAAAGGGAGCTCTGTTTTCAGAACATGTGCATGACCTTATTTGAGCACTGAGAGCCAGGCTGCTTGGGGAATTCATCAGTTGTAATAATTCACATTCATTACACTTGGTTAGGCTTGCACCCTGGGAAGATGGACTGTCCAGCTCAGGGAACCACCTAAAAGCCAACATTCTTTAGTGCCTGCTCCTGATTGAGCTTTACAGGGCTAAAATAAAGTGAAATCTGCAGAATCTTCAGCAACATGATTAATCCTAATATATAAAAAGCCAGGGGCCATCACAACTGAAATTGGACAGAAAACTGAACACAGGATGCATGGGGCAACCAGGCTGGCAGAGGGGGTTAGTGAGGGATGACCAAACAACTGAAAAGCAGGATGCGTGGGGTGACCAGGCTGGCGGGGGGTGGGGGGTAATTGGGGGAGACCAGGCTGGCAGTGGGGGCAGTTAGGAGCAATCAGGCAGGCAGATAAGCAGTTAGGAGCCAGCAGTCTTGAATTGTGAGAGGGATGTCCGACTCTGGTTTGCCGATCCCCAGGATCGGGCCTAAATTGGCAGTCAGACATCCCCAAGGGGTTCTAGATTGGAGAGGCTGCAGGCTGGGCTGAGGGGACCTCCCCTTGTCCTGTGCATGAATTTTGTGTACCGGGCCTCTAGTATATAATAATATCCTTGGGCATTGCCACCACAGTGCTTTTGAAGTGTTAAGGGAAAAATCAATGTGGAAAAATGCCACTTTGATTATCCATAGTGAAATTGCTTTACAGTTTTTTGTATTAAAGTCATTCATTTACGTAAGTATTTGGGTGATATAAGGTCTTCATTAGATCTTTTTTTCAGTAAAAATCTACCCAAGGAACTCCCAAGTTTATGGTAACCATCTCATTTATCCAAGTGAGGGGATTCATTTCCAGAATTGAAGGGGCAAAAACTGAACAATTGTAGATCCTGGAAGAGTAAACTGGGAAGTTCAAATTTTTTCAATATTGTTAACTTTTTTAGATATCCAGGTTATATTTAAATTAAAACAATTAAAATATAAACAGGTGGTGCATGAATAATAGAATGCTTTGGACTTTTATTGCCTTTTTGATAATATAGGGGCTCAGAACCAGCCACCCCAAGATATGTCAGTGGTACATGGGTTATTTTGAGCTAAAGGCAACCAAGACCCTGTGGGCCCAAAGAGAAACTTCTGGCACCTCCTCCTCAGCTATCTAGAGGGATTTAAATTACAGCCTTGCTGATAATGAGTTATTATTGAAGATTACCCACCTACATGGCAGGGCAAACTGATTACTGAACATAAATTTGATTTTCTCTTGTCAATATCTCATGTTGACTTAATTATTCAACCAGCCATAAAGAACCAGAGGAGGGAAGGGGACATATTTTCCTTTCCCCACAATGATAAGTTACCCTGTGTTTCTAAAGGTCTGCCCCCCTAATCACACCTGTACCAAAAAAGTCCACCTCCGTACCTTTATGGTCTGTATTGCTCCGGATCCTCTTAGGTCTCTCAGGCTGTCTATGGCTTGCTGTGGTGATACTGTGTCAGACAGATATAGTAGGAGACACGCAGCTACTAATAGAACATGATAGGAAAATAGTAAATTATTAACTAATTCATGGTAGGATAGAGCATTTTATATTTAATTATACTTATTTTGGTACAAAACACTAAGTTTGGTATAATTGTTTAAATGAAATAAAAGACTGAGGCCTTAGTATGTGTTTTTTGACAGTTAAATTGTAATTTTAAATGATTGAATTAAAAGTAACACTGGCTTCATTCTTTTTTTCCACATAGCTTTATTGAATTATTAGAGGCCTGATGCACGAAATTCATGCAAAGAGTAGGCCTTCCCCTGGCTGCTGGCAACGGCTTCTCTCAGGCACCCTGGACCTGGGCTTTCCTTACAGTCCTGGCTTTGTCCAGAAGGACGTCTAGTATAATTAGCATATTATGCATTTATTATTATAGATAATTCATATATAAGTATACAATTTAAAGTATACAAGTCAGTGGATTACTGTGTATTTAGACATGTGCAGCCATCACCAGTCAGTTGTATGACATTTTCACCACCTCAAAAAGAAACCCTATACCCTTTTGTTACCATTCCCCTACCACCC
>JAAGEH010000076.1:28913064-28927606 GCA_011751065.1 Lasiurus cinereus
CGGTCAGTCGTTTGGTCATCCCTCGCTAACCCCCTGCCAGCCTTATTGCCTCATGCAGCCTGCTGTTCGGTTGTTACTGTGAGGGCGTCATGACCAATTTGCATATAAACCTTTTATTAGTAGAGATTGGTAGGACTAGTAGTCTTGAAATATTCCAGGCAACTAGAATAAAATATTTTGAAAATCTGAGTTTTTTAGCATCATGCAATATGTTAATTTCAAATTGGGATAGATTATCAGGATGTTTGTGAGATTATCAGGCTTGAGGCTATAGTGGTCTGAACATCTTTGAGCATGTGAAGATCTTACTTCACTCCATCCTTCCCACCTAAATGCTGGCTCTCTAAATTTTCTATGTGAGATGGACAATTTCACTATGACCTCTGGGTTCCCAGCTCAGGCTTAATTTCCACTACCAAAGTCGTCTGTAAAGAAAAGCATTGATTTATATAATGTCAGTTTTCTATTTACATACTTTTCTCCCTCCAACTTATACATTCTAAACACAAAGGCAGTTGCTTATCACTCAGTGAAAAGCAACACCATGTTTATTTTAGTGAATGGAGTGTTTTCTGTACCATTCACAAATACCTCTTTACATATTAGAATAAGTGTTCGGTTTGAAATCTTATGAAATACCAATCATTTATTTGGTATATTGAGAAGAGACTACAGTTATTCTTTCTGACAAGGAGATTGTTAGTGTTATTTTAAAAGAAACGATTAACATGGTTGTTTCATATTACACCTACCTGTATCTTTTTGGATATTTCTTCTAATATCTTTAAATTTACAACCTATAAGTAGGGATAAAATGAGTGAAAAAGTCAGTTTTTGGTCATATATAACAAGTATATTTTAACAATATATAGCTACTTTAGAAAGACATTCCACATGATCATTAATATGCTTCAATTCCATTTTGAATGTAAATTTCAATTTCTTATATTCTTAGAAATAGAAATCAGAGATTTATAGATCCCAGCTGAAGGAACTCCTAATGTGAGGATTATTTCTTCTATGTTCTTTCAGTAACAAGTACCTAGCTATAATCCTCAGTCTCACATTATACCCCAGGGTTTAAATTTTTAAAAAAAATATATATTTTATTGATATTTTACAGAGAGGAAGGGAGAGGGATAGAAAGTCAGAAACATCGATGAGAGAGAGACACAATCAGCTGCCTCCTGCAGGCCCCACACTAGAGATGTGCCTGCAAGCAAGGTACATGCCCCCGACCGGAACCGATCCTGGGACCTTTCAGTCCGCAGGCCGACGCTCTAGCCACTGAGCCAAACCGGTCTCAGCTACATTTTTAAAAATATATATATTTTATTGATTTTATACAGAGAGGAAGGGAGAGGGATAGAGAGCTAGAAACATTGAGGAGAGAGAAACATCGGTCAGCTGCCTCCTGCACACTCCCCACTGGAGATGTGCCCGAAACCAGGATACATGCCCTTGACTGGAATCGAACCTGAGATCTCTCAGTCCACAGGCTGACACTCTATCCACTCAGCCAAACTGGTTTCAGCCCCAGTGTTTACATTTTATTAAGATAAGTAAGTCAGAAATGTAAAACTGTGAATGTGGGTCTGGAAGGGTTGAAGAGTGTACCTATGTTTCTTTACCTATGGCCCAACATAAGGGCTCCCAAAAGTGAGTGTCCATGCTTATAGCTAATTCTCCTATTACTCAGTATGGAGAATAATGTGTTAGCTGACTAAAAACAAAAAAATAAACAAAAACTTAAAAAAGAAAAAAGCACACCTTTAAATATATCAATAAGAAGCCAAATGTAGTGTTACCTACCTGGAAGAGCACATAAACCCAGGAACTGAGAACAATTCACTCGTGACAGGGGCAGCCTGAAAAGATAAAAACTTTATCAAGTATAGTTCAGTTTTTAAGAAGTTAAAAATGAGAATTCAATTTAGTAAACGTGTGTGCTTGCCACTAAACAAGAGTGCTTTAAATGTCTATAGTAGTCACAAAACAAAGATTAAATATCAATGCATTGGTCACAAAAAGGCCTAGAAAAACTGGAAGTTTTGAAACAGAGACTTATCATTTGCTTTATCAGCAAGTTAAACTTACCTTAAAGATAATAATGCCTAAAATGCCGACAGCTAATATACAGTGCACTTAAGTTACCCTGAGATATGTTGTCTTAGTAACCTTCAGAAATAAGCTGGAAAGTGGCCATATGATAATATCATTCCTAGCATTCAGTGTACATTACTATTTTAAGATTCCTTTGTGGGACCTCCTTAAACAGATACAATTTCATATGATAAAAAAAAAAAAATCACAGGCCACCCATTCTTTGTACTAATGGATTTTGGATAAAATGAAATAATTTCAAGAAACCATATTCCCAGCTTGCAGTATTTGGGGACTACGGGGGCAGAGGCTTACCTTATTTGTAAGACAGAAACTGAGTTTAGAGGAAAACAGGAGGCAACATATAAATATCACTTGACTTTGAAAATTAGATGAATTTTTTAGTTTAAAAGGGAGTTTGGAAAGAGCAATGAAAGATAATTGCTATTTGATGGCAGAACAAAAACTTTAAGGACAACACTTTACTTTTTTTCCTCTTCCTATAATAGGGAACAGCTTTCTTTAAAAAATATTAATAAAAGTATTGATTTTAGATAGGGGGGGAAAGAGAAAGAGAGAGAGAGAGAGAGAGAGAGAGAGAGAGAGAGAGAGAAAGAGATACTGACTTGTCATCCCACTTATTATTTTATATGCCCTGACTGGGGATGGAATCCACAATCTTGGGTATCAGGAAGATACTATAACCAATTGAACTATTTGGCCAGGGTGGGAAAGGCTTTCTTAAAGAAACAGATGATTTACAGGCAAGAAAGAAAGCATTTGATTGCTGCGTGCAGAGAATCTGGTATAACCATAAGTCATTGCCAAGATGTGGAAGTTGGTTTTCTATAGAAACCAACATTTGTATTTGTTATTGTATCTATGGCAATTGGCTTTTAATGTTAAATGGTCTGCTGATAGATGCATTACTGTGGCAAGTAGTTCTAGGATTTGACTACCTGATAAATGATTAAATATCTTACCCCATATGGTACATTGTTCTTTTGTCATAAAAGAATAAGTAGGTTTTGGTACTAAATGGGAGATCATTCCAATCGGATCTCAACTCCTTACTTACTAGTACTTGTTTCTACTATGGTTTTCTCAATATATAAAGGACTCCTACCCACCTGTAAAAAAGCCTAATTCTATCATAGATAGTAAATAAATCATAAAAATTGGAATTATAATCCGTGGGAGAGAATCATTAAATACTTTCAATATGTGGACTTCATGCTATGAAGATTATGATGTATTTTAGTTCATCATTGATCAGAAATGTTAACATACCATGATATCTGAATTGGAGTCTGTTCATCTTCAATAGGCTCTTCATCTGATGAGTCAAACTCACTTGTCTGCAATGAAATAGGCTTCAAAAGAAATTAGTTATGTTAAATAACTGTAAAGAATTTTTACATATCATCTTAGTATAACTGATCTTTGCTTAAACATACACTGAATGCATATTTGCAATTTATACAATCTAGAATGCCAGAGAGATTAGCAATAGTAATGATAAATTATTGTTATTTACTATACTATTAATAGTCCACAGCATTCTGCAGTAGAGTTGGATGAGAATCAAGAAACCCAGCTTCTGGTGTTGGCTCTACCACTTAAGAGTATAAAGTGATGTCATTTTATTCTGGATCTCAGTTTTTCACAACTATGATTTACTCATTCATTCACAAATATTTCTTGGACATCTTCCTTTGCCAAGTCCTGGAGACCAAAGATCCATAAAATAAACAGCCTACCTTTCCTATAGTTGGAAACACAGACATGTGCACAAATTACAGAAGATTTTAAATGCTAACATGGAAGCATAATCTATGCCCTTTAAAGCAGAAAAGGGAGTGAATAACTGCTTTGGGAGCTGGAGAAAGCTTCACAGAGGAGATGCATTAACTGGGTTTTGAGGCCGATAGGGAAGAAGTTCAGGCGATAAGGACAGACGGAGAAAGGGCTTGTGCATTTGGAAACAGATGAGAGCAGAGGAGATGGAGCTAGAGATGTTTTACCTACCCCATGTATAAAAAAACAACCCCCAGAGAGCCTAGTTAAGGTAGTTTGATTGGGGTAGGAGTTTTAGGTGGAACAACCTGCCCTCAGCTTTGAAAGACTGAGGTGGACTTTTGCATGGTGAGCTAAGGAGTTGGAACTCAATCCTGTAGGCATCATTCCTACATGGCAGACTGTTGGGAGTTTTATAGCACCCCCCCAAAAAAAAACCACACCTTTCTTCTAATCCTTAGGTGGAAACGACTGAGAGATAAAACACAGGAAAGGCAAATGGACATGAATATGGAAGTTTTACCACTAAGTGTCACGTGGCTTTAAAGCGGCGGTCTGGTGGGCCTGTCAAACCTTCACTCCAGAATGGGATTCGTCCACCCAGGCCTAGGCAGCCAGGGCCCACCCCGGGCTCCCCGGTGGCAGAAAGCACTTGCACTCTCTGCAGAGAGAGGGGGAGGGAGGGCTGAGCTACCTGCGCGCAGCTCCTCCCGCACTTCGGGGGGGGGGGGCCAGTGGAGGAGGAGGCCCGCTGATGTCCCAACACAGGGCAACGTGGCGATTATTAGCAAGTGTCCCTACCTAATGCCCTTGCCAGCTCTGACGCGGTGTTCTACACGGGTCGTGTGCGTCACAAGAAAACCTGGCAGAGCCAAAGCAGGCTGCGGGTTTGAGGGGCTTTGGACCTGTCCGTGTTACTATTCCTAACGCCACCCCAAGGAAGACCCGTCAGCAAGTTGTCAGACTCAGTGGCAGGTGATGGGAGTCGGGTGGACTTCAGCTTCTGGCACCGATCTGTTTTTCCTTTTCCCCCGCCTCTTAAAAAAGCAGTTTTGATGATTCAAGATTTCCAGCCTGTGTGGCATCGCCCAGACAATCCGTCTCGGACAGAGGTACGACCCCCCTAACACAGGTGCGCGCTGCTGGCTCCCCCGGACCCGGGGATTCTGAGCCGCGGGGAGGGGCTCGCCCGGGCGATGGTGACCACGGTGGTGACACCCCCACGAGCGGGGACTGGCAATCGTCCTTCATGAAGTTTTCCTCATCCAACGGCGAGGACGGCTCCCCGGGGGGGGGGCACAGGGAGCCCGCAACATGTTCTGGGGCCGCGAGGGCCGGCAGCCTGGGACCCTGCGGCTCTCTCTGCCTCAGTTTCCTCAGGAAAACGGGCACGGCTGTCGCGAGACTTAGAAGACCCCGCAGGCGGCGACGGCACTGCCCTCACCCGGCGCACGTCTGGCCCTCGCCCCGCCGACCCCGTCCTCCCGGCCGCCGCTCTCGCAGGTCCCGGGAAGCGCCACCTCCCCTCCCAAAACGGTTACTGCGCGAGTCCTCACGCCACCAGACCAGGATGCCCAGGGGCCCAGGATGTTCTGGAGGGCAGAATAAAACCGCGATCCGGAACACAGACTGACATCGCTTCGACAGGAAGTGGAAGAGCCAACACCAGAAGCCAGGGCGGCTTCCGCCCCTGTGGCTTCGTTCCTCCAAGCCCGGGCCCGACTCACCGGCTTCATCGCGGGCAGCCCCACGTCGCGCGACCCGCCACCGTCTCCCTCAGGCCGCACCAGGGTCTCACACTGCGTCGAGCCCGCCCCTTCGCTCCGCTCATTGGTACATCCCTTTGTGAGGGGGGGGGCGCGGTGTCTTCTAGGAACCAATCACGCCCTCTCCCTGCTTCTTACTCCGCCCCCAGGCGCCCTGGCTGGGCCTCTGACCGCTCATTGGTTCCTCGGTGGCCTTTGAAAGACGCGCGGGAGGAGGGCCCTGTTGAACTTCGATTGGCTGGGCGGGCGCCCGCCTCCCGCCAGTTAGGAGGATAGAGGTGGCGGGAAACGAGGAGGAACGAAAAGCGTTTAAAGGCAGCCCCGGGGCTTGGGCAATGCTGGGAAGCCAAGCTTCCTCTTGGGAAGGTTCCGAAGTGGTAGCAGGGTAGGAAATTTTGTTTTCTTAAAATAAATAAATAAATAAATAAATAAATAAGTAAGTAAATAAATAAATAAATAAATAAATAAGTAAGTAAATAAGTAAATAAATAAATAAATAAATAAACAAACAAATAAATCATGTTAAGGGCATGGAAAGCGTGGGGGAGGCACTACCCTGAAGCATCTTATGAAAACTCTACATCCCAGAGACTTTATGCTTACGGCCATATCTAGTCATACAAATACTATGGAGATGGCTAAAAATATAGAATATGAAGACAACACTGTGTGTGTGATATGTGATGTTCTTTACCATTACAGGATCTAGACAAGTTAGGATGCAGCTCAACCTTCCTGTTCACTAAAATGTGAATGAAATAATATTGTGTGGAGGGAAGATAAAAAGTCTCCAGATGGTTCCAAGCACCAGTGTTTCTTACATAATCAGTGACAATCTTTCAAAAATGTGGTTAGTTTCTCCCCCATTGTCCAGTCCCCCCTTTTTCTGGCCATGGGGAAGGAAGTCACCCCGAGCCGTATTTATTACCTGCAGAGCGGACAAAAATAGGCAGACGTTTCAGCTCCCTGCCGCACGTTGTGCAAATCGGTGGGGGAAGAGCTAGCACCGTTTTGACTTAAAGACGGAATTAGTCAGGGTTCTCCAGAGACACAGAACCCATAGGATATACACACAAAGAGATTTATTTTAAGGAATCGGCCTCCACGGTTGTGGAGGCTTGGTGAGTCCAAAATCCTTGGTGAGGGAGGCTGGGGGGACTGGAGACTCATGAAGGAGTTTCGGTTGGAGTTCAAAGGTGGTCAGTCTGTTGTAGAACCAAGACTAGTTGCTGTTGCCTGTGAAATCCAAAGGCTGTCTGTTGCAAAGTGAGCCTTGCCTTTTTTGTTCTATTCGGTGTTTCAACCGATTGCACCAAGCTCACCCACATTATAGAGGGAAGTCAGCTTTATTCAAAGTCCATCAATTTAAATATTAATCCCATCCAAAAACACCCACACGGAGCCCTGGCCCCGTAGCTCAGTTAGTTAGGGTGTCATCCCAATACACCAAGGTTGTGGGTTCAATCCTCAGTCAGGGCATATACAGGAATCAAACAATGAATGCATAAATAAGTGGAACAACAAGTTAATATTTTTCTCTCCCTTCCTCGCTCTCTCAAAATAAATAATAATAATAATAATAATAATAATAATAATAATAATAATAAACAATCAACATAAAACAAAAGCACACAGAATAATGTTTGACAAAATATCTGGGCACCATAGCCTAACCAAATTGCCACATAGAATTAGCCATAAGAGACATATTGGACTTGATCCATCCATTCATTCAGTAAATATTATTGAGCACCATCTATGTCCTAGGTACTATTCATAGTGCTTAGAATACTAGAGAGAACTAAACAAAGCCCCTGCCTTTATGCAGCCCACTTGCTGTTGGAGGAGACAGGTGGTGGTATGTGCTGTGAAGAAAAATTTAACCACCTGGGGACTGATGATTCTTCTAGGCAGAAAAGTCAAAGAAGGCATCTTTGAGAAACACCCAACTGAAGAGAGTGAACCATTTGAATATTTAGGGGAAGAGGTGTCAATCTGTCTCATGAGTGAGGAGGTACAAAGGCCCTGTGGTGGGAATACAATAGGAATAGCAAGGAGGCCACTGTGGGAGGAGCTGATTACGTGAGGTGGAGAGCGGTAGGAAATGCACCAGCGGCTTGTGTTGGGTTTAAAAGCTTCTTTTCTGAAGGATCCAAGAGAGGGTTCAAAGGAAGATTAGGCCCTGGGCTTTAGGGAAGGCCATTCACATCTCTGTATGACACAGGGGAACAAATGCCCTCTTGGTGGGCTTTAGGATGTTGATATTCTCTCACTTCTTAACTCCGGCCTTCTCTCCACTTCTCCCAGTGTTGGCTCTTTAATCTTCAGCACCAGGTGTCCCTGCCATTTCCTCAGAACAGACGTCCCCCCTTGGAATGAAGTTCTAGCCCCTTACAGTGTTGTGCAAATTCTGCCACCTCTGGCCTCAGCTGGATGTGAATAGTCTGAATTTGTTCTAGCTCCTGCTAATGCTATGGAGAGGAGAGAAGGAGTGAGCTCTGGTCCCATGAAAAGTGGGTAGAGGGCTGGGATATTTCGACTTCTGTTTGTTTTTTCTAACAGAACTATATCCAGTTCTCTACCTGAAGACAAACACATCTCACCTCTATGATGCAGCCTTTGTTTGTTTGTTTTGTTTTGGTTCAGGGGTTGGCAAACTTTGGCCTATGGATCGGATCACATAGGCCTGTTTCTGTAAAGTTTTATTGGAATACAACCATACTCATTTGTTTAAGTATTGTCTATGGCTGCTTCTGTGCTATAATGGTAGAGATGAGTAGAGGCAACAGGGATTGTATAACTTGCAAAATCTAAAATGTTTACTATCTGGTCCTTTAGAGAAAAAGTTTGCCCACCTCTGGAATGTAGTTTATGAGAGAAATGTATATTTCTTCTAATAACGTGACTTTAAGTCTACTTCTTGCAAAGAGTTCTGGCTTTATTATGCTAAAACCTTCTTCTCTGCTTGTCTTGGTCCCTTTGTTATTGAGGGTCCCACATAAACTCACAAGGCCTCTGGCTGAGCCATCTGGTTATTGGCATCATAGTAACCTGGTTCCTCTCTAATCCCCAAGATTCTTTCCTGAGAGTGGGGAGTAGGAGCGTAAGTTCAGCTTGCCACACCTGTAGTCTGTAGTTAATTTTTTTGGTGTGTGACTCATAGCTGTTAACAGAATTGTGTGTGATCAAAACAATGTGGAAGATTTATCCAAACTACCGATGAAAAAGTGTTAACACATGTTCATAGACAAGAGTGTTTTGAGAAATACTTAAAGGGAAATGAAACATGACTGCCATCAGTAGTTGCACTTGGATGTATGTTTTACAACAGATCTATATTTAAGAATATTTTAGTATTAATATGAATGGATTTGACATATGTGTTAAGGAGAGAACATTGGGAACTTAGAGTTAGATGCAATTCGGAGAGAACATATTTCCTCTCTCTTGACACGATGAGTTTAAGAATTTCTCTTGTAATGACCATCAGATACAATATATGACATTTGCAGTGGACATGTGTTATTTTCCTATTGTTTATCTCTCTGGTGAATTGCCCCTTTCCCATTTCATGTGATCTTGAAGGGGCATGTAACTGGGACTGACCTATACATGTACCCTATTCCTCTGATCACAGTTATTAGTGCAGGGACTGCATATAACCCATGCTTCCTGGTCTTGTGGGCTTTGGTTGATCTTATTTTCTTCTTTCCCTTCCTAAGATTTCTGCTTTTCCCCAGGAGGATGCTGAGTTCTAATTTACCCTGGATAATTAGAGTAGATTGTGAAATTTATTTGAAATATCACTTAAAATTTAAAATGACATTGCATTTTGTAATTGGAATAGATTGTATTTTTCCTAACACGTTTACTCATCTAGCTGCTCTTCTGCAGTGTGGCTTTATCAGGAGGTAGAGTATAATATTCCTGCTTTTGAATGTGGACTGGCCTTAGGGACCAGCTTGAATGTAGCAGAAGTGACAAATGATAAGCTTCTTAGGAGTTCATATTTCATGTAACCAGAACCCAATTCAAGAGGTAGAACATTATCAGCCCCCAGAAGTTTCCTTTATGTCCCTGTCAACTGTCCCCCATAAGGTTAGCTATGTTTTGATTTCTGACACTATTGCTTAATTTTGCTTGCTTAGGAATTGTAAATAAATGGAAGCTTTTGTGTATGATTTCCTTTGCTCAGCTTTATGTTTGTAAGATTCATTCATGTTGTGTTGTGTAGTTATACTTGTTTATTTTAACGGCAGTATTTCATTATTTAAATATACTAGAATTGATTTATCTAATCCGCTGTGGCTAGACATTGAGGAGTTTCCAGTGTTGGGCTATTATGAATAGTGCTGTATAAACATTCTTGTCCATGTCTTTTGGTAAAAATGTACATCCATTTCTGTTGGGTACATACTAGGAGTAGAAGTGCAAATGTTTGTCTTTAGGAATACTGCCAGTTTTCCAAAGAGGTTATGCCCATTCACACTCACACTGGCTCTGGATTAGAATTCTAGCTCAAAATCTTTGCTAACATTTGGTATTGCCTCTCTTCTTCATCTTAGCCATGTGGTGAGTGAGTCATTTTATTTCAAAGCAGCGTCTCATTTCCAATTGTTGAAAGACTTACACTAATCAGTTATATATCAGACAGAATTAGTAGATGCCATTCTTTAAGAGGTAGCAAATGTTTATAATATTTAGAATGTAAGGGAAATGTTTTTATGTTATGTGTTAACTAGAGGCCTGGTGCATGAAATTCATGCATGGGAAGGGGTGTGTGTCCCTCAGCCCAACCTGTACTCTCTTCAATCCAGGAGCCGTCAGGGGATTTCCTACTGATGACTTAGGCCCTCTCCCCTTGGTTCTCTGCTCTCTGTGGGGTCTAGCTGTCCTTTGTCTGTGGGGCCTGGGGGCTTCACTGCCATTGCCATGCAAAGGAAGCCCCATGCCCTGCTACCCACTATCAGCCCGGCCTGGGGATTTCACCACTGCCACCATGTAAAGGAAGCTGCCATGCCCTGCTGTCCACTCTCTGTCTGCTGGGCATGGGGGCTTTGCTGTCACCACCACACAAAGCAAGTCACCACTCCAGCGGCAGGGCTGGGGGGACTGGATGCCGCCATCTTGTGGCTATGGGCGCCTCCATCTTTGTGACAGAGTGACATTTAATTTGTATATTACCCTTTTATTAGATAGGATTAGCATGTGTTGATCTTTTTCTGTGGTTATTTATAAATGCAAGTATCATTGGATATATATGTTTGGGTGGTTTATGCCTACTTTTGACCATAAAACTACTGATATGAACTGAGAGGCCCCAAGTTAAGAAGGTTCCCAAACACAGACAACATCAAGGAGTACCTCACATTGTGATGGATGAAATATGTTTTCCAGGCAGCATCCACTGGAGGCTAAAATTAAAATAAAAATAACCATTGCTTATGAAATAACATTTCTCTGGTTCTTCTTCTGTCCACTGTATGAAACTGCAGCCCCTCTCTATTCCGTACAGTTCATGGGTCCTCACAGATAAGCTTCTGTGTGCTCCGCGATGCAAGAGCAAGGCACCACTGTCTTTGGCTCTTCAGGTCTCGCTTGCTGAGATAATGTTTCTGATCACTGCCCAATCCTGGGTCAGTTTGACACCACGCTGACACCACTGAAAGTTCTGTGACTGCTCACTGACATCCCACCCAAGTGCCACGCCCGCTGCATCTTCTCTGTTGCTGCTGAAATTGCCGACAGATGATTTTATTAACTCTTGATCTTTAATATCTCATGGAAATTTTTAATGAAACAGCTTTTTTTCGTTTCACTGACTTTTGAAAGCCATGGAACCCGGGTCACAGGATGCTGGGTGCATCCACCACTGGGCAGAACATCTCTCCCCTCTGGCCCTGTCTCAATGTCATTGAACCCAATTGATGTCTTTGACTTTTCTCTTACAGTGAGTTACTTCCCAGGAGTCCCCTGGCCTCTCCTGAAAACAACCCGAGCAAGGTTACCTCACTCTCTGCCAGTTGAGCCCAGGCGTGTCTGAGTCTCGAGGGCATGGTCTCGAGCTAGGATGTCTGCCCGCATGTCCGGGTCGGCCAGGATTAGTCCTGATTTATGACTGTTGTACTAGCATAATTATTAACAGCTCTTCCTTTTACTTTCAAGTCCAGGCTTGGGTGGTAAATTGTACGATCACCATCTCTCAAGCCATCTCTAGGAAAGTTTTTCAGAGGTAAAACAGAACCAACAGTACATTTTGGAACAGTCAAGGAAAAAAATATGTGAAAAAGAATCTGAATTCCGAAGGCTGGTGTTGGCATAACCTGCCTATTTGCTGCTCCTGCTTTTCTTCTTAGCCCCAAAGGCTGACA
Organism: Lasiurus cinereus; assembly: GCA_011751065.1. Taxonomy (NCBI): domain Eukaryota; kingdom Metazoa; phylum Chordata; class Mammalia; order Chiroptera; family Vespertilionidae; genus Lasiurus; species Lasiurus cinereus. The sequence goes on from JAAGEH010000076.1 coordinate 28,925,102, forward strand.
GCCACTGGGCTCCACCTACAGGTTCTTTTCTGCTCTGGTCCTGGATGGAAAGAGCTGGAATAGAGAGACTGCTCCAAAAGGCAGTGGAGGTTAATTCTTATAGTGGTGGGCCCTTCAGCATGCCTTATGCCCAGTTTTCCTAATATGCCTTCTGCTGTTCCCTGAGATAGTTTGTTTTGTTCCTGTCTTAGTTCAGCAAGAGACCTTACTAGTAATTATCTTGCCATTCCCCTATCTATCCCTGGCCAGCCCTGGAACTGCTCTTGGCTCCTGCCCCACCGTCAGAGGGGCCTGCTGTCCACTGCCAGCTTTGTCCACCTGGCCTGTCCTACCCTAGTGCCTGTCCTACTCATACCCTCTTCCCACTCTTTGGAAGCCATTTTATAACCTCTTATTGGATGTGCACATGGGTTCCTACTGGGAAGGTGGGTGCCCATGAGAAAGGGCAGGGGCACTGCAGTCAAGTGACCTGGATTCAAAAGACCCTAACTTCTGAGCTCAGGGATGAATCAGTCATCTGGGGCTGGACCAATCTTTGGGAAAATAAGATTTCTGAATTTGAAGAATCAAGGTTCTACCTAAGAGAAGCTGGGGAAGAGAGCTTGGAATAGCTGGCTTGATTTTCCATCTTTGTGCTAAGAGAAAGCTTGGGTGGCTTCTGAAGCCGAACCACTCACCTATCCCAGTCACTACAAGCCCCGAAGGCTTCTTACAGAGGAGTGTCAGTAGCACCTTTTCCTCATTTCATTTCCATGGTTTTGGGGAAACCAATTTGAGAAATTTGCCAGGAATGGAGAAATAATCTTCTACTCTTTTTAAAAATAATATTTATTTATTTTTAGATAGAGGAAGAGAGAGGGATAGAGAGACAGAAACATTGATGAGAGAGAAGCATATCAGTCGGCTGCTTCCTGCACACCCCCTACTGGAGATTGAGCCTGCCACCTGGGCATGTGCCCTGACTAGAATCGATCCAGTGACCTCTTGGTTCATGGCCTGGCAAGAATCTTCTCTTAAGTCTCTGTCTTTCAGTAATACTTAGTTCATTTTCAAGCTAATCTAAAATAAGGAGAAAGAGCATTATTTCCATCACTTTGTACTGAAGTGAATTCAGAATGAGTTGGAAACATGTATGTTATAAGCATCCATACTAATGACCTATAATATAAAACAGAAATTGGCAAGGCCCACCAGATAATAGTTGCTCTTCCTGGAATGGGAGATGGCAGTGGAGAAAAGTAGGATTTCAGTAAACATCTCTCTCCTGTGCAGCAATCCCCAGTGAGGGACTCAGATCTGATGAAATGAGTCAGGCTTGCAGTTATTACGGTATATTACAAACATTTTTCAGCATTCAGAATGACCGGTGTCTCCATGGATTTGGCCAGTTCCTGGCAATTATGGACTTGGCTGCTAGTAGAAACCAGTGAGCCAAATGCCTGGAATGACAGACCATGTCTGAGTGGCTTTCATCTGGGAGGGATGTTGCTCAAACACCTCGTTCTTCCTGGGGTGCCAGATCCTGGTAACAGTTCTGTCCTTTAAATCTGTTTATCCTGAAACTTGACCAGAAAGGATATGGCCACATCCCTTGCTTCTGCATCAAATACCTGGGGGACCCTGCATGGATTTTACAGGGTTTGCCTGCCGCTTGGTCCAGAAGTTTCATGTCTACAGCCCTAATCAGAAAATCACATTCAGAACATAACATGTTAGATGTATTAGCAGAAAACATCAATTTCTTTTGATATTCTTAAATCTGGAGGCTGGGCTAATTTTCAAACCGAGTTTCAACATTCAGCTCCAGTTTTGAGTATTAACCAACCTGTTCTCAATTGTAGCTGATTCACATGTGTTCTTTGTGCTTCAGCCTTTTATTAAGAAGAGAGGCTGTGGCTTGGCATGTCCTGTTTAGCAGTGGAAGCTGTGGAAAAACGAAACACTCTGCAGGAACATGAGCAAGGACCATGTTGGCATATATGGCATGGACTAGAATGGTGTTCTCTGAGGCAGGGCTTTCTGTCTGTCTTGGTAATGACTGTTAACAGTATCTAGACAAGCATCTAAGTATTTGTCAAATCAATAAATAAGTGGGTGAATAATTACAAGCCCACCCTCTTCTGAATTGCACAGTAAATATCATTTCCCCCCATTCCTTATTCTCTTATTTTCCTCAAGTTGTTTTTATTCAATTAGACAGAGGACAGTTAAAAGCACTTCTTTACTAAATGAAGCAAATTAAAAGTAAATATGGCCACCTTAACTGGGGCCTGGTGTGTGCTTGTCAATCTTTTTATTTATTTCTGCCTCCCCTAACTTTCATAAGTCTCTTCAAAAAGTAGCCCCCCCTCTCCTGGCTCAACCTTTGGCCTGGCCTTCCTCACAGAGTAAAATTTGTCTGCATCTATTATATTATGTGGCCATGAAAATACTCACTTCTTTTCCTCTAGTTTGAATGAGGCATCCATTCTATATAAGACAGACCTCCTCCCTTCATTGAATCTT
>JAAGEH010000076.1:28927616-29067032 GCA_011751065.1 Lasiurus cinereus
TAGTTCTGCAAGTTTTGACAAATGTAGACAGTTGTGTAACACTACCACACTCAAGATACAGAATAGCACCATCACCTCCAAATATCCCTGTGCCCCTTTGTAGTCAAGCCTCCTTCTTGGCCACTGATTTTTTAAAATATAATTTATTGAGTTGAAATTCCTATAACATAAAATTAACCATTTTAAACTGAACAATTCAGTGGCAGTTATTACATTCACAATGTTGTGCAATTGCCACCTCTGTCTAGTTCCATTTCCATTACTTCAAAGCAAAACTCCTTACAATTTTATCTCCTATTCCCTCCTATTCCCTCCTGGCAACCACCAGTCTGTATTCTGTTTCTGTGGATTTATCCATTTTGCATATTTTATCTGAATGGAATCATACCATAAATATGTGACCATCCTCTGTCTGGCTTCTTTCACTTAGCGTGATGTTTTGGGGGTTCATCCCCTCTGTAGCACCTATTAGCACTTCTTTACTTTTTGTGGCTGAATAATACTCCTCTTTATGGATATGCTCTGTTTCCTTGTCCCAGTAGTTTTGCCTTTGCAAGAATGTTGTGCTAACGAAATCATATAATCTGTGTAGCTCTTGAGTCCAGTGAGCTGTTTGATTTTTGCTTTTAGAGTATACGGGTACCTTCAAATATCTCCATCACTATTAAATTTTCTTCCTAATGGTTCTGTGGGAACATGGTATTTTGGGGTCAGAACTTGTGTGTACCCCCCTCCTCTCCTTTGCTTCACTGGATTTTCTCCTTTTTACTTTGAGGCTCTGTCCAGAGCCTGGGCACATGCCATGAGACATCATCGCTTTAGAGAAAGGTAGGTGGTGTGAAATCAGAGAACATGAGAGCCTAACTGCTCACATTAAATTAAAAAGCCATTTTATGAGTATAAGAAAGCTTTGTGAAGAATACTTAAGGAGTCAGGTTTTTTCCTCCTTGAGACACCTAGAGAGCGCGCTATGGACTAAGGTGAGATATAGGCAGAAGTGACAGGAAATGCTGCTATGTTCTTGAAGGAAGCAGTAGCCTCACCCACTGCCCTTGTGGAGGGCATGTGTTGGAGGAGGGGGCAACAGATCTGTAAGGGAATATGAGGACAGATGGAGTTTCGGATTATGGCTAAGGTGGGGTCTGGGAAAGCGAGGCAGGTGCTGGGGAGATATCCCTGAAGAAGTGTAGGTAAGGCAGGAGGATGTGGCAACTAGAGAGGACCTCAGCAGTTGCCTGGTTTCTTGGCCGAGAGTGAGCCTTCAGAAAGATGACCCCGTTTCAGATCACTGGGGCAGGGCTTGGAAGTTAGCCAAGAGTGAGAGAAAGAGCAAGGAAGCCTGAAGGGTCTCTCAGTAGGGAAAACAACCAAGGTGAGACTATGTACTGAGTGGCTGGGGATCAGATGGGGAACCTAGTCCACTCAGCAAATGCTGGCCTGCCAGGTCATTCATCAGAGCTGAAGACCAAATGAGGCTGAACATCTCAGCAGAACCCAGTGTGGGGCAGATGATGGCAACAAGGGACGTGATGCCGTCTCCTCGTGTCTTTTTTTTTTTTTTAATATATTTTATTGATTTTTTACAGAGAGGAAGGGAGAGGGATAGAGAGTTAGAAACATTGATGAGAGAGACATCGATCAGCTGCCTTCTGCACATCCCCCCACTGGGGATATGCCCACAACTAAGATACATGCCCTTGATCGGAATCAAACCTGGGACCTCTCAGTCTGCAGGCTGACGCTTCTATCCACTGAGCCAAACAGTTTTGGCTCCTCGTGTCTTGATGCCGCAGGGGGCCCTGCAGCGTGAGAAACACACAGGGAAAGGGAGGGGGAGGAGAAACTGTTCTTAAACTTGAAATGGCTAAATGTACCTGGAATTAGCTAAGGGTGTAATTTCTGCCAGTAGGTGGAATTGGAGCTTGAGCTAGAGAATATGAATATAGTAGACTTAACTAGCCTTTCTGTGCTTCAGTCTTTTCATCTGGTAAAGAGAGGGGGCAAAGATAATACCTCCTCAGAGGGTTACTGTGAGGGTTAAATGAATGAATACGTGCACAGCACTGAGGCCAGTGCCTGGCACAAAACAAACACTACATATTAACTCTCATTATCTGCAAATTACATACATATAGACCACAAGCAAACAAACTGCAAAACAGAAAGCGATAGGAAAACAGACATTCCTTTAAAATCTTATCTGCTGTGGTTCTGTGCTATTGCACAGGTGAGCCAGGAAATCAGAGTTCCTGCCCTTTGGAACTTTCAGTTTAAGACATAATCAAACCTGACAGCCCCTCCTGTTGTTGCTAGAGCTGAATTATCAATAAGCATTGACTGCATGCCAAGAGAATAAAATGACGTCAACAAGAAGCCTGGCTGGTTATTTCAGGCGTGGCTTTTAGGATCTCTTCGTTGGGGTATGGGGTGGGGGGTAGAGGAGGGGTGGGAGTGGGGGGTGGTAGAGAGATTGGTTTCTTAGATCTTGCTCTCAACTTTATTGGCTTAGCTTATCAATTTACCCAGAGTGCTCTGCTTCTCTCTCTATATATATTACATGTAAAAATAGTTTATGTTCAACTCTTTAGTACTTTAAAAGATGTATTGATCAATTTGGTAATAGCATATTATTCTAAGTGTTGTTACTAGTAACTAGTAGCCAGAATAAAATATGTGATGTACTTTTCCCTGAGACTTCCTTGCTTATCCTTATTTTGCCCATCCTAAATTTTTGTTGTTGTTTGTTTTGTTAAGCCTTATCCGATGACATTCTTTCCTTTGCTTTTCAGAGAGAGTGGAAGGGAGGGAAAGGGGGGAGGGGAGAGAGAGAGTGACATCGATGTTAGAAAGACACATTGACTGGTTTCCTTCTACACCCACCTGGATCAGGATGGGGAGCAAAACTGCCCTTGATCAGGAATCGAACCCATGACCCCTCAGTGGTGCTCAGGTTAATGCTCTAACCACTTAGTAACACTTGCCAGGGCCATCCTAACAATTTTAGGATTGTAAACCATATTATCTTTTTCATCCTTCACCATTCTGTACATATGGTCAGTGTCTATTATAATCTCACTAGACGCCCAGTGCATGGGATTAATGTATGAGTGGGGTCCCAATGTCTGGCCGGAGATCAGGGTCAATCAGGTTCCCCTCCTTGCTGCCTCCTCACCTTCCTCCCTCCTCTTTCCCTTGCCACCTGCGTGCTGCCACCTCACAATTCTCCACCTCCCCACTTTCTCCTTCTCTCACTGCCCGTGTTCACAGCCATCCAGACCTGGTTTTCCATCCCAGGGACCTGATTGGGCGACCTGCCACTTCAGCAAGTGGGTGATGGGCCAATTGGGAGGTTGGCCGCTGGCTCCAAGTAGGGAGCCGGCTCTCCCCTGGGAAAGGGACCACATCCGCTGCCACCCACCCCCAGTTCCCCATCTTAGCCCCAGGGGGCCTGACCTTGATCAGGCAATCAGGGCCTACCTGGGGGGAAGGGGAGTTGGAAAAGGGGGAAGGATTGAGAGAGAAAGAGAGAATGGCTGGGAGGCTCCATTGGCAATTGGGGCCTGTGGACTGGGGGCAGCTTCTGCATTAAGCATCTGCCCCCTCGTGGTCATAGCAACCGGTCCTTCCTTGTTCTGGTTGTTCTGTCCTAATGGTTGCTTAGGCTTTTATACATATAGAATATATAGATACTATTGGTTTTTGGCTTGTTATTGTTGGATTGTTATTCAGAGAGTTGGCCATCTGCTCGATTGCTTGTGGCTGCCCTGCAACTGAATCATCACAGTCATTTGCTCTTCACCATGCTCAGTCCTGGTCCTCTTAGTTTGCTCTCATTATGCAGAAGTTCCAACTGAGTCCTGTGAAAAGATCGGTGCCTGGTCTGATTGTCTGGTGCCAAAGCCAAATAATTAACAGATAATTTCCATTTTTTAAACTGATTTAAAAAAAATTTTAATTACAGTATACATTTAATATTATTTTGTATTAGTTTCAGCCACCGTGGTAAGATAATTATATACTTTACAAAGTGGTTTCCCTGATATTTTAAGTACCTACCTGGCACTGTACATAGTTATTACAATATTATTGTCTACATTCCCTATGTTGCATTTTTACATTCCTATGACTGTTTTGTGACTGCTAATTTGTAGTTCTTAATCCCTTTATCTTTTGACCCAGCCCCCAACCCTTCTTCCCTCTGACAACCATCAGACTGACTTCTGTATCATGAGTCTGTTTTTATTTTGTCTTTAGATTCCACATATAAGTCAAATTATAAGGTATCTGTCTCTCTCTGTTTGACTTACTTCACTTAGCATAATAGCCTGTAGGTTTATCCATGCTGCTGCAAATGACAAAATTTCATTCTTTTTTATGGTTGAGGAATATTTCATTGTATATATGTACCATAGCTTTTTTATCCATTTGTCTATTTTTTAATAGTTTTTTAAATGTTTTTTTAAAATTGATTTTTAGAGAGAGAGGGAGAGGAATAGAGAGACAGAAATATCAATGATGACAGAGAATCATTGACTGGCTGCCTCCTGCATGCCCCCTATTGGGGTCTAACTGATAACCTCTTAGTTCATGGGTCAACACTCGAACCACTGAGCAATACCGGCCGGGCTCTTGTGTCTAGTAGCCTTGTTTATTCAAAGGCTCCTGGGTTGCTTCCATATCTTGGCAATGGTAAATAGTGCTGGAATGAACATAGGGGTGCATATATTAATTTTTAAAAATCCACATTACATTGGGGGAGAATCTTTTTGTCTGATATCAAGTGTTCTCTAGGAAATCACTAGGCCTGGGTTCCCCATGGGCTTGTTTTAGACCTTTATTCATTAAGAGGTATTTCATTGACTTTGGACGGTACCTAGAGCTTCTTTCTGTTTTAACAGAAGAAAAAAAAAAGATTCCTTTTTCTTCCAAAAAGTCATGTGATTTTTTTTTTTAAAACATGTTAAAATTCATTGGTGACTAAACTATTATCGTGAAGCTCTTGGATACCTTTTTATCTTGGAGCGCTCCTACCCTGTGCATGAATGCTCGGCTCCCACCTCCTGCCTCCTATGTCCTGAGGAGAAGGATGAGCCAGGCAATGAACCAAACAGTGGGACTCCAGCTGGCTCTTTTAGCTCAGACAGAAGCAAAGCCAGGGCACAAAAGAAGCATTCCAAGGCCACAGCAGGTTGCTCTCCAGGAAAAGGAATCACTAATTTATTTCTAAGCAATCTATTAACCGGCCTCTCCAAGATAGTCACTCTCCTCCCTTCATTGAGATACCACGACGCCTTGCCTTTTCAGCTGCAGTGAAGTGCTGACTGCAAGTAGCCCAGCTTCGAAGAAAATGTCAGCGAGAACCAAAGAGCAGGCAGTGCTGTGCTTTTCTAGTGCTTCCCTCACTTGACTTCCCAAACCGCTTTCATTTAGGCAGCAGAGCATCGTGAGCAGGATCCCACCGCAGCAGCAGCTGGCTGGCCCGCGGAGTTCAGCGCCCCTGGAATGCCTGAGCCGTGAACACACGGCGCTGTGCAATCGGGCTGATGGGAAGCCCTGAACAGCTTGCTGAATTATTACTTCATTCTCGGCCCAAGCAGCGGGAGGCGAGATGACGAGTGAGTGAAAGAGCCCATGGACGTCAGTGTGGGCCGAGGGAACCAAAACAAACACGGAGAAGACAGGCCAATATTTAAATCTGTGTAAGGGATGGAGCGCGCAGGAACGTTTGACCATATTTTGTCTAGTGAACAGATTTCATTTTTTAATGGCTGCGATCGTCAGTGGAAAGTAGAGCTGCAGGCGGGAATCTGTTTCTCTCCTACCTCTCCCACACCTTCTGGGACTCTCAGGGACGTCTCCCCATTCTTGGTACTTAAGGTGGCCTGGGAGTTGTACAGTGTGACCGGTGCTGGACTCAGACCCTATATTTGATGGCCAGGACACAGAAACGTTGCCTAAGAATATTGGGAACGAGGAGTAGACCATGGAGGGAGCAATACAAGCATTTCACAAAGTAGGATTCCCCATTTTCCAGGCTGCTCAGTTCTGGTTGAAGAGTGTTAATCTTGTGGACTAATAGTCTTTCCTTATCCCTTCTCCAGCGGTTGCATAGATGGCCTCTCTCGGGAGATTCTCTTTTGATCCTTCCCTTGGATACTAGTTTTTACCACCTCATACCAGAGTTTTATGTTTCCATTTATCTCCTAACTGTTCCACTCAAGGTGACCCTCTCATACATCCACTGTATTTTCAAACATGGCCATACTTTGCTCAACTGGTTGTGTCAAGTGACCTCCTGCCACTGTCCCTGGCCAGGGGAAATCAGTGCCTTACCTCATCGCTATATTATTTTATGGCAAGTACTTTTCATTGCCTTGATACCAGGTATTTTGATGAACCCAAGATGATTCAAACACATGTTCTATTCTTGCAATTATATAAACACACACACACACACACACACACACACACACACACTTTCTCACTCCTCGCTCTCTTTCTTCCTCTCTCTCTCTCTCTCTTTTTTCTTTTTGGTCTTTAAAGGGAGCATATTATCCAAAAAGGCAAACAGATGAATCTCTGTGTTTACATTACACTTGTCAAAGAAAGCTGCCAACTTTACTTCCTTTTTATATCTTTCTCTGGTTTTCAGGAAAGCGTTGGAGGAGCTAGATTATCATGGGTGGCATGGGCTTGGGGGATGGTATTTTTTCAGTCACATTAATAAAAGTAAACTTTTTTTTTTTTCAGGCTTACTTAGTTCTAGAGTAAGGAACAATCTGAGCTCAACTGTAGAGGGCGCTCTTGTCTTAATAATAGCATTGTAATTGTGATTGGAAAAAAAAGTCAGGTGGAGAATAAGTATCCTTTATTACTAGATATTTTATGGTAAAGAAGATAGGGTGCATTTTGGAATAGACATTAAATCCGTATTGTTTTCACATTATCTTTATAATTTTTCTTAAGAATAAACTCATCTTCAAATTTTGTATCCTTTGGTTCAGTTTTTGTTGAAAGTGCTCAAGCCCCAACCAGTGAGAATTAACCTCTTTAATGATTTATACCTTGTGTTGGATCTGCCACTCAATAACTGATGTTTTGTGTGCAGGAAGTTGTAAATGGTCTTTCAAAAGTGGCAGTTGGATCAGGACATGCCTTGGCATAAAAGCCTTCAGTGGTTTTCAATCTAGTTTAAAATGAATACCCCCTTTCTTATTGTGCTTACCCAAGGTCTTGTAGGAGATTAGCCTCTTCTGATCCATCAGCCTCGTCTCTCTTTCTTTCTCTTATATGCTTCCCCACCATCCCACCCAATCTGGGACAGTTTATCTGCCCCACAGAGCTGGTCCACACTTAATGCCCTATGCATCTGCTCTTCCATCCATGCAGGGAGCCTTTTCATGGCACTCCTTCCCATTTCTCACCCCCTTGCTTCATACAAATTCTTCCTTGTGTACCGGAGCTAAAACAGGCCCTTCCACCCCAGCTTTTTGTTTTTAATTAGAAAATTTAAATTGTGTTATGATTCACATAAGAATATGTTACATAGCATAGGATTCAGTAGATTTTATTGTATTCACAAGATTTTACAATTATTGAGGAGAAACCAAGATGGTGGCATAGATAAACATCTAAACTGCTGCCTTGCACAACAATTTCAAAACTACAACTAAAAGACAAAACAGACATCATCCAGAACCACAGGAAAGCTGGATGAGTGGAAATTCTACAACTAGAAGGAAAGAGAAAGGCACACTGAGACTCAGAGGAGCTGCAGGATGCAGAGGTACTGAGGCACTCACGTGGAGAAGGCAGGCAACTGAGTACACAGCTGGCTTTCTCAAGCAAGACGGAGACAAATGTTCCTGACTGCACTGAACTCTAATCTAGGCGAGACTCTGGGGACCCAGACTCATTCGGGGAGAAACTGGACTGTCTGGCAGTGGGTGGAACTCAAGGGCAGCTTTCTCTCAAGAGGTGCTTGCAGCGATTACCATGGGACATTGAGACACAGGGGCCTATTAGGGCAGAGCTGACAGCAAACCAATGCTGTCTGCTATGCCCTGAGACTCCACCCCATCCAAGCTGAGCACAGAGGCTTTTGCAAGTCTTGTCTCATAAGGGTGTCTCTAGCACAGAAGTTCTCCCAGTTTAGACACAGCTGATCCTCACAGCCAATTGGCCTGGAGGTCAGTTCCTTCCAGTGATACCAACAACAATCAAGGCTTAACTACAACAAGATTGTTCACACAGCCTACAAAGGGATGCACCAAGAGTGTCCACATCAGGTAACTGCGGAGGCTGAGCCACTGAGCCCTATAGGACACCTAGAACACAAAGCCACTCTATCAACTCAGGGAAGCAGCCAAAATACAGAGACAAAGAAACAGATCACAAATGAAAGAAATGTAAGAAAGCAAACAACTGGATATAGAGTTCAAAACCACAGTTATAAGGTTTTTCAAGAATTTTCTGGAAAAGGCCGATAAATTTAGTGAGACCTTCGAGGATATGAAAAAGGATGAACTAGAAATTAAGAATACACTGACTGAAAAAAAAATTATACGGAGATCTAACAGCAAACTAGAGGATCACAAGAATCAAGTTAAAGATTTGAAATACAAAGAAACAAAAAAGAAAAAGGAAAAATAAAGATTAAAAAAAAAAAGAAAAGAAAAAGAAAAAAAACTCAACCGGAAAAGCAAAAAGAATCCAAAAATATGAAGATAGTGTAAGGACCCTCTAGGACAACTTCAAGTGTACCAACATCTGAATTATGGGGGTGCCAGAAGAAGAGAGAGAGCAAGATACTGAAAACCTATTTAAAGAAATAATGATTGAAAACTTCCCCCACCCGGTGAAAGAAATAGACTTACTAGTCCAGGATATGCACAGGAACCCAAACAAAAGGAATCCAAAGAGGACCACACCAAAACACATCATAATTAAAATGCCAAGAGCAAAAGACAAAGAGATAATATTAAAAGCAGCAAGAGAAAAACTTACCTACAAGGGAGGACCCATACATCTGTTAGCTGATTTGTCAACAGAAACTATGCAGGCCAGATGGGAGTGGCAAGAAATATTCAAAGTGATGAATAGCAAGAACTTACAACCAAGATTACTCTACCCAACAAAGCTATCATTCAGAATTGAAGGTCAGATAAAGAGCTTCACAGATAAGAAAAAGCTAAAGGAGTTCATCATCACCAAAGCAGCATTATGAAATGCTGAAAGGTATTCTTTAAGAAGAGGAAGAAGAAGAAAAAGGTAAAGATAAAAATTATGAACAACAAATACATATCTATCAACAAGTGAATCTAAAAATAAAGTGAATAAAAAATCTGATGAACAGAATAAACTGGTGAATATAATAGAATCAGGGGTATAGAAAGGAAGTGGACTGACAATTCTCAGGGGAAAGGGGTGTGGGGAGTATGAGAAGAGACTGGACAAAAATCGTACACTTATGGAAGAGGACAATATGGGGATAAGGACAGAGGGACGGGTAGGAGCCGGGTGGAGGGGAGCTATGGGGGAAAAAAGAGGAGCAATTGTAATAATCTGAACAATAAATATTTATTAAATTAAAAAAAGAAAAAAAAAACACACACACACAACAAAAACACCAGTTACTTTACCAGAATTCAAGTCTCCCACTGTTTCAAAAGTATATTTATCTTTATTGATATTCAAGTAAAAATTAAACAACAGAATTTGACTTAAAGTTTTAAAAAATGATTTTACAGTTATCATCACTGCCTAACTTCAGAACATTTTTGTTTCCCCAAAATGAAACCCTTTGCTCTATGGGTTTACCTGTTCTGGACATTTCACACCCACCTCTTTTGACCATTAAAGCACCCTATTTATTTCCTTCCTGGCACATATGCATTTGTTTACTTGTCTATTGCTTATTCTCCATGATTTACTTGTAGACTTTCTTCCTAGTTCAGTCTGTCTAGCCATGCAGCAAGCTTAGCCTCTCACTGTCACTGTGGAATGGATCGATGTGGTGGTGTGAGCACTTCTGGGGCTATTGTAGAAGAGACCCCTCTGTGAGGCCCTCTAAGAATGCTTCCAATTTAAAGCATCTACATTTCAGTGCAATAATTTCTCATTCATTACATTTCCAGCAACAGCTCTTTAGGGTTCCAGGTCTTCCCCACATTTTTCCTGTTCTTTACTTGGAACCCTCAGAGTTCCATCCGACAAAGGATTGCACTGGGTTTCTAGAAGACTCTTTAGGGCTGGGATCATGCCGTAGCAATAATAACAGTAACATTCACAGAATATGGGCTATGTGCCAGGCATGGAAATGTGTGCTACTTACATATTTTCAACTATTCCAGTGGTCTTATTACAATCTTGTGAGACAGGTACTGCTATTATCACATTTTGAAGATGGGAGCATTGAGGCTTAGGGAATGGACACATTTTATTCAGATGGTTTGTGGCAGAGGAGGGACTAGAATCCTTGGGCCCACTTTCTTAACCATTTACTCTCTATCTGGCTTCATAGGTTTCAGCCACATATTTGCTCCAAGTGCTGCTGCAATGTTCGAATGCAATATATACTTTATCGTTAAAGCACCTGTTAAGATTGTTCACCACAATGACATAAATAAAAAGTACATTCCTTGCAATTTTTAGCACAGCAGCACACCATCAGGTTTGGTAATATGGGGTTCTCTGCTACATTTTGGGCTAGGGAGGTGGCCAGCTAGTGTCCTCTGGAATGCCCAGGGCTGTGTAAGCATTTGTGCATGGATGGAGGGGAGAATTCCTGCCAGTGCAGCACCTCAGGCTTCCACAGCACTGGCACTTGGAGGAGAGTTATTTCCTGCAGGAGGCTTGATCCCTAAGAGAAGATCCCTAATAAGCTTAGGTGCTGTATTAGTTATGGCTCTCCAGGAGCAATAGGAGATATCTATCATCTGTCTACTAGTGTCTGTAATGTCTATGTCTATGCCTCTCTGTGTCTAAGATTATGCCCATCTCTATGTCTATCTACATATAAAGAAATTTATTCTAAGGAATTGACATACATCATGATAGAAGGCTGGTAAGTCTAAAATCTGTAGAGTGAGCTTGGAGGCTGGAGGCCCAGGCAAGAGCCGATGCTGAAGTTCAACTTAAAAAGCAGATACCAGGCCCATTCTAAGTACTTGAAATACAGCAGTGAGCAAACACAGTCAACATTGCTGTTCTCAAGAAATTTACCTTCTGGGAAATGGAGATGGACATTTAAAGAAAATAAAAACATAAAAAAATAATATGTCATAGACTAGGCGGTGATAAGTGTCATGGAGAAAAAGGAAAGTGACAAGGGAAAAGGGGATGCTATGGCTGTGGTGTGGGTGGGGTACTGGTTGTTTGCATTATGAAGTGGAGTAGTCAGGGAAATCCTCACTGGAAGAAAAGGTGCCTTTTGAGTAAGAACAAGTCATACAGACAACAGGAGAAAGAGAACTCTAGGCAGAGGGAACAGCAAGTGCAAAGGCCCTGAGGAAGCAGTGTGCCTAGAGTGGAGTGATAGGGTGGAGAATCCTGGGGGTGCAAGTAGAGAAGAAATAGGAGGCCAGAGCGAGTGGGGCTTTGAGGGTCCCTGTGAGAATATCAGCATCTTCTCTGAATAATCTCAATAGCTGGAAGCCATTCAAGGCTTTGTGTAGAGCAATGGTGACATGGCTTGGCTGCTCTGTTGTGAACAGGCTGTGGAGTATCTGTGTGTGGTGGAGGAGTGTCTTAGTCTATTTGGTTGCTATGACAAAATGCCATAGACTGGGTGCTTGATAAACAACAGAAATTTGTTTCTCATAGTTCTGTAGCCTGGGAAATCCAAGATCAAGGTGCCAGCAAATTCAGTGTCTGGTGAGGGCCCTCTTCCTGGTTTGCAGCCACCTTCTCATTGTGTTCTACAGCCTGGAAGGGGAGTGGGAGCTCGCTGTAAGCATAATCCCATTCATGGGGCTCCACCCTCATGACCCTAATCACCTCCCAAAGGCCCCACCTCCTAATATCTTCACATTAGGGGTTAGCATTTCAACCTATAAATTTTGGGAGGACACAGACATTCAGAACATAGCAGGGCGTGTGAGGCAGAAGCAGGAAGACTCATGCCAGAATTCAGGGGAGAAATGGTGGAGCAGGTGGTGGTGAGAAGTGGCAGGGTTCTGAGTCTGTTTTGAAGGCCAAGTTGACAGCATTTGCCGCACGCAGTGTAGTGAGTGAGGCCTCTGTGAAGTGTGTGCAAAGGTGGAGGAGTGCCACAGGTGAGGCTTAACATTTACGTTCCCATCTAGCCCTTTCTTGCATATTTACAGTCAGGGTAGGAAGAAGATGGCTTTCTAGATTTTTAGATTCTTGTCCTCAACAAGTGTGTCTGAGCACAGCCTTTGGGACTGCTTTAGGATGTGTTTGGTCTTAATGGGAGAGAAACCTCTCCTGAGACCGAGAGTGGCTTTTCACAACTGCCCGTCTTCCTGGTCCTTGTGTGCTGTGAACACACATAGCCCAGTGGCCATTCCAAGGAAGTGACCTCATAAGAGTGCCTTTCAAGCCACACAGGATGGGTCCTCGTGCGACATTCAGACGTCGCTCTGGTTTACACCAAATTCAACAACTTGTGGCCTGCAGATCCTCAGTATAAATATCTGGAAAAGCCTGACCTTGACAACCTCATTTCTCATTCCTTTCTTGTTACAGGTAATAGAGCTGAAAATGTGGTTTTAATTATAGCGCTAATGAAAACTGAAAATCCAGACAGACACTTGACGAACTCTGCTGTGCTTTATATTACATTTGTGCTAACTACAAAGTGCCCAGCTGGGTGTAACATTATCCCCCTTTCCTCGAGCATCCGCCTGACTGAAGCTGTATAATTGATGTGTACTTTGGCAGGAGGTCAGCTTAAAGAGTTTTTTTTAAGATTTTTTTTTTTTAAAAAAAAACATCTTTAACGGTATTTAGGGAAAGGAATACGTTTATTACCTGGGCTGGGAGAACATTTCTCTGGGTTGCCCGACACTCCCCACCCCCATTGCAAATTCTTCTAAAGCATTCCACACATTAGCATCAGGAGAAACTCTCGGGCCAGAAGTGAGCTTAGAGACTGACTTTAACTTGGAGCCATGTACCTTTGCCTTTGGCCGGCGACACTGCGAAGGCAGAGTCACGCCTTAGCATGCAAACCTGTGCAGCAATCTGTTCTTTCAGTCGGAAGGGAATATTCAGTATCGTGGAAGGGAATGGGATGGCGGCTGCTAGTGGAGGCTATACTCACATCTGCCTGGGCCTGTCTGTCCTCACCTGCTGGCCCACGGCTGTCCCATTGCCAAATGAAATACAGGATACCCAGTTAATTTTGAATTTCAGATAAATTAACAATTGAAAAGCATTTGCTGTGTTTAAAACAGCTTATTCACTTTGATCTGAAATTTAAATTTGAACTGGGCATCCTGTAGTTTTATTTATTTATTTATTTTCTTTAAAAAATTATATATATTTTTTATTTATTTTTTTACAGAGAAGAAG
Organism: Lasiurus cinereus; assembly: GCA_011751065.1. NCBI lineage: Eukaryota > Metazoa > Chordata > Mammalia > Chiroptera > Vespertilionidae > Lasiurus > Lasiurus cinereus. The sequence continues at coordinate 28,941,153 of JAAGEH010000076.1, forward strand.
GGAGAGGGAGAGAGTTAGAAACATCGATGAGAGAGAAACATCAATCAGCTGCCTCCTGCACACCCCCTACTGGGGATATGCCTGCAATCAAGGTACATGCCCTTGACCGGAATAGAATCTGGAACCCTTGAATCCGCAGGCCAATGCTCTATCCATGGAGCCAAACCAGTCAGGGCCATCCTGTAGTTTTATTTGTTGACTCTGGCAACCTTTTTTACAGGGTGTCTGCGACTGGAAGAAGTTTCTGCAAGGACTTCTAAGGAATCCTTGCCCTTGACTTAAAATAAGTATAAATTCTCATTTGGAGACAGTGTGAGGTTAGCTCTGTTCCAGCTGACACATATTTTCGTTCAGAACCCACCTGACTATGAAATCACTCCTCATCCATTCCCTTAGGTCATGTAGAACGCCATGAGTCCTTGGCCATGGCTCCAGAATGATTAGAATTCTTGCCACGGCCAGTCTCAAAATAATGAGAGGTTCCGAAGAGACCCATTGATGGGAATGGCATCCTCACTGACTTGGTGTGGTGGATGGCCTCAGTCAAGCTACATAATTTTTTTCATGTTTAATTTATAATCTTTTTATTTTTATTTACATTTTTGAATAGGCAATCTATTCATTACATATTTTGATTTCAACAAAATATAAAAGTGTATTTGTTAAACCATTTTCCTTTCTCTCCTAGTGTCTAGCTATCTAGTTCCCTATTTGTTTCTTATCTATTTTTCCAGAGATATTATGCATGTATATGTAAATAAGTACTGTATGTGTTTTTCCTCCTCCCCACTTTTATATAATTGTTAACATATTGTACCCATTATACTTATATTAAAAGCACCTTCATTTTTTCTTTTATTCTATTTTGAAAATTTTGTCACATTATGATATAAAGAATTTTCTTATTTATTTATTATGGATGCATAACAATACATTGTGTGGATATATCATTATTTAATCAGCCTCCTTTTGATGGATAGTAACATATGGTCCAGTTATTTGCTGTTACAAACAACAATGCAGAACATGTTTCATTCTTTTGTGTATGTGAATACTAGAGACCTGGTGCATGAAATTCATGTACTGGGGGATGTGTCTCTCAGCCCAGCCTGTACCCTCTCCAATCTGGGACCCCTCAGACATTCCTCTCACAATCTAGGACTACTGGCTCTCAACCGTTCACCTGCCTGCCTGCCTGCCTGATTGCCCCTGACTGCTTTGGCCTGCCAGCCTAATCACCTCCTAACCACTCCCCTGCCAGGCTGATTGACACCTAACTGCTCCCCTGCTGGCCTGATTTCCCCCAACTACCCTCCCCTGCTGGCCTGGTCACCCCTAACTGTCCTCCCTATCGGCTTGGTCACCCCCAACTACCCTCCCCTGCAGACCTGGTTGCTCACAACTGCCCTCCCCTACAGCCCTGTTCCTCCCCAAATGCCCTCCCCTGCTGGCCTTGTCACCCCTAACTGCCCTCCCCTTCAGGTCTGGTCCCCCACAACTGACCTCCCCTGCCGGCCATCTTGTGGTGGCCATCTTGTGACCACATGAGTGTGACCATCTTATGCAAGGGTGTGACGGTCAATTTGCATATCACCTATTTATTATATAGAATATCTTTGGTTAAACTCCTAGATGTGTGGAGTTTTTGAACTAAAGAGTATATGCATTTATAGTTTGCCAAATTGCTCTCTCTTAGTTTGCTATTGTTGCCATAACAAATTACTACAGACTAAATAACTTAAAACAACATAAAATTATTCTTACCATATTGGAGGTTGGAAATCTTACAATCAAGATGTTGGCAGGACTGCATTTTTGCTGGAGATTCTAGAGAGAAGCAGTTTCTTGGCCTTTTCCAGCTTCCAGAGGTTGCCTACATTCCTTGGCTTGTGGCTCCTTTCTCTGTCTTCTGTAGCATCTTTAAATACCTTTCCAACCTCTGTTACCATCATCACATCTCCTCTGATTCTGAGACTCCTGCCTCCGTTTTATAAGGACCCTTGTGATTATACTGAGCCCACCCAGGTAATTCAGAATGATTTGCCTATTTCAAGATCCATAACTTTAATTACACCTGTAAAGTCCCTCGTGCTGTAAAGATAACATATTCAGAACTTCCTAGTTAACATATGGAAATCTTTATGGGGACATTATTTAGATGACCATACTCATAGAATTTGTATCAAATTATAATTTAATTAATTAATTAGTTAATTAATTTATTCCTCACCTGAGGATATTTTCCCCCAGGCACCCCAATTGGGACAGAGGATCAAACATGCAACCCGTGTGCATACCCTTGAATGGGAACCAACTCTTGACCCTTAGGTGTACAGGTTGATTATCTAACCACTGAACATACTGTCCAGGGTGAATTTGTATCAATTTAAATCCCATCACAACCTCACTCATAGAATGTGTTCACATTTTTAAAACCTTACCAATCTGATAGGTTAATAAATGGGACTAGTGTTAAATTTCAATTACATTTCTCTACTATGGGTAGGTGAGTGGATTCTATCTAAGCCATCTCTGTTTTTCATGTCTTTTTGAACTGTCTGTTCAGATCATTACTTATTTTTCTATCAGGTTGTCAGTTAAGAAATTATTATATATTAGAGTAGATAACCTTTCTGCGAAACAAATTGCACATATTTCTCCCCAGTTTGTCATTTGTATTTCAATTTTGCTTATGAAGGCTTTTTTTCTTTGCTATGCAAATGGTTTTATTTTTATGTTGTTGAAATTATCAATTTTTTTATAGCTTCTGGGTAATCGTTACAAAGATCTCCACTCCAAGGTAATAAAAACCCCCAATTTCCTTTAACATTTAAGTAAGTAAAAATCAACACAGGAAACAGATGGTTTTTGTTGAAAAGGTGGAAATATAGATCAACAACATGAAAGAAATAAAAACCGCCTAAAACATATATTCTATATGAGTGCCTATAGATAACAATATGTTTACAAGTTGGGACTAGACAGTGGGTGTCTAAGGCTGGCTCGCATGTCTTTGCAAGAGCAGTCAGGCCTATTGTGTCTCTTCCCACACCACCTTTAGGAACATTAAGGTGGTAGTTTAAAACTGACTTTAAATGAATTTCCTTTAGGGTAGTTTAAAACAGAGTATTGACAGTATGAAAATTGGAAAATCCTTTAAATCAGACCTTTCTCCCTACAGAACCAGTTGTCCGCACACCACTGGAGAGTTTGTCTAAATGCCTTACAAAATCTAAGAACTGACTTTACTTGATTTTTTGGTTTTATTTGGGAGTAGCTGGGGTAAGGGTAGGGTCTCATGTGTATGGTCTATGCATATGGGTAGCTTTAGTTTGGTGGTGCCTCTGTATACTGTACACACCCCCCACACCCCCCCCACACACCCCCCCACACTCACTAAACATCACATTGCATATTAACTCTGGTGATCAGCTTTGTCTCCTTAGTGGCATATTGTTGGCACCTTTCTATCTCAATGAACATTTATCCAAATCATTATTTTAATGGTTGCCTCTCCAGGTGATATGATACCAAAGTCGTTGGGATTATAAGTGAGGGAATTTCCAAGAAGTGCTTTGATATTTTCAGATATATGAGGCCTTTACAGTGTTGTCATCATTGCTCTAATGACCCCCGACGAGGCAGGTCTTTTGGGAGATGCCCTGGTTTCGTTTGGTATAACTTGCTCAGACTCCTTAGAAACATACATTCTGAAGATATTTATATGGCGATAGCAGCTCCGGAAGAAGGAATGCTAGCACTAGAGATGTGGATTCCAACAGACAGAAGCCATGAGACAGCTGGGGAAGGTGACAATTAGGCCATAGATAAAAATAAGGAGGATAAATCCTATCAATCTACCTCGAGGTTTCAGACAGGCCAGCAGGCATGGAGAATGCAGAGTGGAGGATAACCAGAGATGTTTTTGGGCTCAGAGACTTAAAGTGAGAATGACATTTCCTACTTAGCATAGATTAAACAAAACAACAACAACAACAACAACACACACACACAGACACACACACACACACACACCACACACACAATGGTTCTTTCTCAAGTACCCAGAATGTCCTTAATACTGTGCTAGGCATTTTGAAGAATGTAAGAGAAACTTAAGAAAGGAATGGTGGTTAGGGAAAAAAATGAGCATTTTCATAAGTTCATAGCAACCTTTGCAAAGAACAACTACTTTGCAGAGCATCAGTTGCTGTATCTTCTTGATGATCAGATACAGGTTTATTGCACTCAAGTCAGTTCAGCGTTTTCTGTGACTTTGTCTGAATACATAATTGCTCAGAACGGGAGTCCCATCTACAAAAGGGAGGTAGAGGGGCTCTGAATTTTTTCCAACAAGTACTAAGAACAGTATTGCTAAGAGTAGAATTTTAATTAATGCCTACACTATAACTTTGAAAATAATATTTTTGTGCTTCCTGGAGCCTAAGGGCAAACAGACACCACCTAGTTCAGTGGTCAGCAAACTCATTAGTCAACAGAGCCAAATATCAATAGTACAACGATTGAAATTTCTTTTGAGAGTCGAAAACTGACTTCTGCGCATGGGCCACGAAGTTTCAATTGCACTGTACATGTGCGCCCGCACATAGTATTTTGTGGAAGAGCCACACTCAAGGGGCCAAAGAGCCACATGTGCTCTAGAGCTGCAGTTTTCCGACCACTGACCTGGTTGAAATACTATAAAACCCTGTGGGTTTTTATTCTTAAAACACACTGTTGCCACTGGAAGGCAGTGTTGCCTAGTCACTGTGTTCAGCCAAGCCGTTGGATGGATCTGAAGCTCAAAGAAGTGCTTTTTATCTTGGCCTCTTTTCTGAATCTGGCCAAGATCCTGGGCTGCCCATAGATATACCATACAGGTTGGGTGTTTTCTTGCCCCAGGTGTGCTGGCAGTAATTATGTGAAATCAGCCTGTATGCATTAAAAGTGCTGAGACTTGATCAATTCCCTTTGATGTCCACTTTTCATAAGTGTAAAATAGGACCATCAGCCCTTGCAAATGCATAGATTCATTTTTTTTAAAAAAAAGCAAATGCTAGGCTTTCCAGACAAATACACACAAGCTGATTAATGAGTTAAAAGGTACCCTTTCAGAAATCCCACTTTGACTATTAACTTTCATTAGACCAAGTTATTTTATGATTATCTCAGATTCTCCTCCCTTCCCTCCTCCCCCAATCACTTATTGCACCTGCTAGAATTCTATCTAGGTCAATCAGGACTTCATAAAGAAAACAGGTTCAACAATTAAATTGTCTTCCTGCGTTTTTTCTTCTTCTTATCAACAAATATTCAGGTAATGTTTTGATTTAGAAGCACACTTCAGAATTTAGGTTAGGGAGTGTTCTCTGTAGACTTTTTCATAGTTGACTCCTCATTAGACTATTAGACTACTATCTTTGTACAGAGCTTTAAAAGTGTAAAGCCATTGTCTGTATTTTCTCAGAGGCTTTTCATAGCCTGGTGAATTTGGTGAAGGAGGAATCATGATTTCCATGTTGATGTTTAGGAAACAAGGTCAGGGTGAATCATGCTCCCAAAGCCACTGCATCACTTTTCAGGGTATAAGCTGCGCGTTTCCCTTCCTCATGCATGCTACCGGGACTAGTAAACAAAGGCCCCTTCATCGTGTGGGCCATGAGAGTATGGCCGGAGTTATAGCCTTTATTCACAGGGGTTTTTGGTCCATCCTTCCTCCTTCAGTGCATAGACAAAACACACCTCTTTTTTTGTGATGTTGGTAAATGGTCAGCACAGTGTGATTTTTTCATGGACTTGGGATGAATAAGGGACTCTATACATTAAAAGCCTTTCTGCTTCTTAGGGCGCTTTATTCTAAAGAGTGTTTCTGTAGAAACGGTTTTTACTTGAAAGACTCTGGATCACTTTTCAAAAGCAGAGTTCTCTTATCTGAAATACATTCCTACCTGTGCTGAAAGACACAGGTATATTCGATGCCTTGATCATAAAGACAATCTTTATCAAAAGTGCCTCAGATCCCGAAAAGCCTGAGGGGATGAGGGAGGAGGCCACTGCTTGTGTCAGGATGTGGTCGGCAGCTCAGCCCCTCCGTGGACCAGGCTTGAAGGGGGGTTTTAGGGAACTGCGTCAGAATTCCTCTAATCTCTTTCAGCATCAGATAATCAGCATATTTTTAGATGCAGGTCACTTCAGTTCAGTTGATACCTATATGTCCTGTCACATCTTGGGTTTAGTGCCGGTTTGAACATCGAAGGCTAGAGTGTACCTTTAGTTGTAGGCATTAAATTAGTTAATAATGATTTTTTTTACCCATTATACTGGCTACCAAAATGGATTGAAAATTAAATTAGTTTTCCTCACTGCCCTCTAACGAGATTCATAAGTGAGGAACGGTCCCTCATTGCTCCTTAAAAAATTCAGTTTTACCAGTCGTATTCAGACACAATCTGTAAGCACCACAGGTAGGATTCTTGTGTCCTTGAATAATTCAGCTCTGTGTCAGGCATGTTTTTGAGGAAATGATAGAGGTTCTAGTTGATACTCTTCTTTTTTTTTAAATATATTTTATTGATTTTTTACAGAGAGGAAAGGAGAGGAATAGAGAGTTAGAAATATCAATGAGAAACATCATCAGCTGCCTCCTGCACAACCCTTACTGGGGATGTGCCTGCAACCAAGGTACATGCTCTTGACCGGAATTGAATCTGGGACCCTTCAGTCCACAGATAGATGCTCTATCCACTGAGCCAAACCAGTTAGGGTGATACTCTTCTTTTTATATTAATGTTGCACATGATAGTGAATTCTCTTATAATGTGCTTGTGCCATTTAACAACATATCACAAACAACTTTTAATTTAAAATTTAAAAAGTTTTAAGTTTTTATAGCGACCATTATAGATTCACATGCAGTAAGAAATAGTACAGAGAGATCCTATGTACACTTCTCCCAGTTTCCCCAATGGTAACATTCTGCAAAACCCAAGTATAATATTGCAAACAGGGTACTGACATTAATACAATCCACTGATCTTGTTCAGATTTCCCCAGTTTTACTTGTACTCATTTATGTGTACTTATATGTGTGTGGGCATATGTATTTAGTTCTGTACAGTTTTACCACCTGTGTAGGTTCATGTATCCCAATCACAAGCAATACACGAAACAGTTCCAGCACCAGGAGGATCTTTACATTTCTCCTTTTAACTATACCTTCCTCCTTCCCATCCCTGGCAGCCACTAATCTGTCTTCCATCTCTAAAATTTTGTTATTTCAAAAATATTATGTCAATGGAATCACACAGTATGTAACCTTTTATGACTGCCTTTTCCCCCCCACGCAGTACCATTCCCTGGATATTTACCCAAGTTGTGTGTGTGTGTCATTAATTAACTCCTTTTCATTGCTGAGAAATAGTGACGAACCCCGGTTTGCTTAACCCTTCACTTGCTGGACACCTGTGTTATTTCTAATTTTTTTTTGGTAGTTTTGAATAGAGTCTTTGAACATTTATGTACAGATTTTTGTGTGAACAAAAGTTTTCTGGAATAAATGCCCAACTTTTATAAGGATAACAGTAGTAGAATTTTTATGTTGCCTTCCAGAAGTTATATTCTTCTAAAAGATGATCCATTTCAGCTTGTGTAGAGACTCCAGACCTGTAAACATGTCTTGTAGACATGCATATTGTTTTCATCTCATCCAAGGTAAATAGAGAAACGTTTAGCATGAGAATAATTTGAAGTTCAGCTCACTATATGGCTAATGCGTGGGGAAGATGAAGTATAAGAATTAAAAAAAACACAAAACAAAAACAAGAAGGATGTACAGGTAGAGTTGTCACTTCCTATTTTGCCCTCCCACCTCGAAATTTTCTAGTCATTTGAAGTGCCTCTATTGTTGCTATGTTACATTGTATTCATCTGTTTACACATCAGACTCCCAACTCTGGTGGTCTCTCAATTCCTTTGAGAGCTGGGCTCATTTTACTCATCTCAGTAATAATGTAAGGTAGGTATTTAATAAATGTTTCTTAAAGAATGCATTTCTTTTTTTGACATAGGACAGCTTATAAGTCATCTAATTTTCATACAGGTACTTTGATAAAAATTAGCAAAAATGTACCTTAATGTTTTCTAATTACACTATTATGATCTTGTGTAGAGAAGAAACTCATGATTAAGACCATGCTTTGGAGAAAATTGGAGAGTGGCTTATGTTTGTTAAGATGAAGGGAGTTTATTAAGGACAAAAGTGATATAATCTAGTATTTCACACGAGAGAAAATAGATTAAGAAACAACATGGATGGACATGGAGAGCATTATGTTAAGTGAAATAAGCCAGGCAGAGAAAGATAAATATCACATGGTCTCACTCATTTGTGGAATATAATGAACAACATAAACTGATGAACAAAAATACATCCAGAGACAGAGAAACATCAATCAGAACGTCAAACCTCAGGAAAGGTAGGAGATGACAGAGGTAAAGGGGAGAGATCAACTAAAGGACTTATATGCATGCATATAAGCCTAATCAATGGACACAGACAACAGGGGAGTGGGGGCATGAATGGAAGGTAGGGGGTACTACATACGTAGTACCTGAATCAATAAAGAAATTAAAAAAGCCCAACAGTCTTAGAGACCAGATTCTGGCTTCATTTATAGAAGTAAGTTTAACTTTAAAATACTTTTGTCATAATGAAAATATTATCATAGACCAGTAAAACATACAAATAATTATACAACTATCTTAAAAATATAAGTGTAAACTCTCATAACTCTTCTACAGGAATTTCTAAATATAACAGTATTTAATAATTGTCTTATAATGTCTCCTTTTGCTGCTGGAGCTAGGCATATTGATTCATAAAGTTGCCAAATGACAGAAAGTTTAGAAAAGTTGGGTTTTGAACAATATAAAAATTTAGTTATCTGAAGTAGTCCACACACCCATGTGATTTGGTATGAAATTTTTTTTCTTTTAAATATGACAAATTTTACATTACAGGGGTAATAGATATCCTCCTTATGTGAAGATTAGCAAAAAATCATGCACTCTTCTATTCTTGACATCTTTTCTAATACATTTGGAGAGTGTACATTGGCAGGCAAGGATGTGATATTGTTTTAGAAGCAGCAGCAATTTATAGTTTGGTTGAAGCAAGTTCTTGTAATAATGACAGGCACAGTTCAGCACTAATCCATGGGGATCTATGCAACATGGCAAACAATACACTTTCCAAGACATGTTTGAATTATGAATTCAATGGTGGGCAGTCTCTTAAGTTCTGTGCAGAATAGCTTTGGTGTGAGTTGATGGAGCATTTTGTACCTGGGATTCAGAACTTTTATGAAGGCCAATACCCTGAAACTCATTCAAGCAATAAATTCACTTGTCTTTGAGTTTACAAGGCAATAAACAGTGAAGGCCTTTGACCTTAACATTTACTGAATACATTTGCGGCAGTTGTGTTTATTGACAACTATTTATAGGGAAGCATTGGGTACTGAATTTCTTAAGGGGAGGGCAAGAAGAATTTTGCAGGTCTTTTTTAAAAAAATAAAAATTTTGAATTTAATTTTTTGGTCATTAAACAAATTTTCAGTTTTGGAGTTGGGATTTGAATCTATCTGCATACAAATCATGTTTTGGGAATTTGTTTCTTTATGATACAACTTAAAGATGACTCCATGGGAGTAAATGCTTGCATGTTCAATTAAAAGGGTATTTCACATTTTGAAAGTAGGACAGAAGCGAATGGTAAAGAGCTTTTAAGGCCCCCCCCCTCGACCCCTCCAATAGATTCATTGTATGTCATGAAACAAATTCTTTTTTGGATAAACATCCACTTATATGGATCAATAATGCTGAGTCTCCCAAAGATGTTGGGGAATTTATAAGTTTCAAATACATTATGCACATTTAATTTCATGAGTTAGAAATATGAAAGTGAAAGAGGAATCCTTATTATTGAAATAATTATTCTGTTAGGAAAAGGTCAGCCTGCAGCTCTTCTTTATTCCTGAAAGTTGGGCGGGATTGCCATTACTTCTCATTGCAGATGGGGAACCGAGGCCCAAAGTCATCAAGAGTTTTGTTTCAGTAAGGGGGCGAGTCTGAGGTGATGGCTGATTGAGAAAAGCTGCAAGCACCTGGAGTACGGGGCAAGAAACAACTATAAAAGGAAGAGTCACTTGTACTCAAGGAGAGTCTTCGGAACCAAGTTTTCACTGTAGACTCAGACCACAGTTACTTCTCACCATGAGGACACATGTACCTAAGGAAAACAGGCAACCCCTATTTGTACACGTTGGGAATAGGGATAAATCGCTTGCTGATCTTGGTGGGGCTCATGTTTTGGAAAACAAGATGTGCTGATCATTATCTTAACATCTGGTAATGGTGGGAATTCTTGAGTGGGTAGTTGACAGAATCCCTCCCTCCCAGATTCCACTATGACATTGATACCATACTCCTAGTAGCTAAATTCTGCAACAACAACCTTTGGCAGCCTTATAGTTAGCTTAAAAAGCTTTAGCTCACAAAATTTTTGAAGTATGTGTTCTTTGGGTTGTGTTGTCACTTTTTATTAGTCAGTGTGTCTCTGTAGACCCACTCCACTGGGGCCCAGTCTGTATTTTTGCCCATTGGCCTGAATCTGGGCTTGCTCATGTGTCTCTTTAACAGGTTTTAAAAGGAAAATGAGTTTCATCTGCTTGTTGGTAAGAATAGGGTATGATCTGGCTGAGTTGGTTTCACTAAGTGATCTGGTGTTATGGTGTCAGTGGTCAATGGTTCTAGTTCATTTTGCCTAGAGAAAAATACATATTTCAATCAGGCAGGCTACACTCTTACAAATATGGTCATTGTTCTGGGAAGTGGAGGAATGGTATGAGTGACTCAGGACTGTTCATTCATTAAAGATGATTTCCAGAACAGGTGCTACTGTTAGAAATTAGTTGATGAGGTTAAGGACCAATAACTGGAATCACTTGTTATTTCACAGAAAACCAAGTTTTTCATAATGATCCTATATTTGTTGTGTATGGTAATTATAACAACTTTATAATTATATACATAACATTTCAATAAATTTCATCTTTTTAAAAAATATATTTTATTGATTTTTTTACAGAGAGGAAGGGAGAGGGATAGAGAGCTAGAAACATCAATGCGAGAGAGACATAGATCAGCTGCCTCCTGCACGCCCCCTACTGGGGATGTGCCCGCAACCAAGGTACATGCCCTTGACCGGAATCAAACCCAGTACCTTTCAGTCCATAGACTGACGCTCTATCCACTGAGCCAAACCGGTTTCGGCTCAATAAATTTCATCTTAATGTAGCCATTTGGGTGGCAGTCTCTGGCCTGGAATTGTAGACAACACAACACTCTGCACCAGGTCACTGTGGTGTGTGCAATAATTTTAGTTGGGCAAAGCAAGTAGCTGCTTTGAAGGTTATCATGTGTAACTTCTTTTTCCAGCTCAAGCGCATATCTTGTTTTAAACAACTTTTTGAAAGGCAGCCAAAGAAAAGTTTGGCTTAGCTATGCCCTTACCAGCCCTGTTTCAGGGATACAGTGTTCCACTTCTTGGAGGAAGAAGATAAAGCAAAGCTGGCTTCAGGAAGTGTGTAGGAATCTGTGTTCATGTATTTACAGGCCACACATGAGAGTCAAGCCCAAAGGAAAAGAATGGAATAGAGAAACGTGACAATCAGAAGATGGATGGCTGTCTTATATTCAGTCACAGGTGCTGGGGTGAGAGTGAAGTTCTAACAGTGTGAATGAGAAGAGTGCATTAATAAGAACTGGTGAATACAAGACTGACTGGCTGGCTTACTTTGGATGGATTGAAGTCGGGACAAGAATGTGAGAAATGGCATGAAGAAGTATTGGAGGACTTTTCTTTCCTGTTCACTCTTATCAAATGTACAGGCAAACCATAAAATTTTCTTTGAAAGCTCATGTCTCTAGGGAGGCTGGGTTGTTTTCATGATTCAGCTGATCTCACTCTAACTGGGGCATTTGCCTCCAAAAACGGGAAGCTTAACTCCCTGAAACAACTAGGAACTTCCCAGAAAGTGGTGCACTTGTGTTGGCAACAAACAAAACAAGCCCGAAGGCGGTGGAAACCTGTTTGCTGAGCAGCCAGGGGAAATGCCCTCAGCCAGACGGCAACACAGGAATGTTGGGCAGGAGATCAGATCCACAGTCGGAAGGGGAGAAGAGGCCGATAAGGCCGCAAAGAAAGCAGCTTCAGTCACTAAAATTGGTTTCAGGGGTAAAGTGAGGAGGGCCAGGATGTTTATGATACAATCGCTTTATGCTGCTAAATCCTGGCACACACCACAGGCGCTGTGACTAAGAGGCACTGTTTGAATAACCCCGCAAATGTGGGGCCTACCAAATGGTGCTCAGGCGAGAAATGAAGTACATTTCATTTAAGGAAAAGCAGTCTTTCACATTCTCAACAAGACTTCTCTCTTGGGTAGTCAGCACCTTTGAGCAACAGATCAGTTGCCTAACTAGGGTTACTGGTAATCGGATTTTGCACTCAAGACTCAATACACGTGGGACCCATTCCATATGTCAATAGAAGATCATTTTTGTGAGAAAGGGGTTGCACACGGTGTTACTTTCCTCAAATGTAGGAGTACTTCCATGAGCTTCAAGACAAGACTTTTTCATGCTTCTCTTCTACCTTGGAAGTGCAACCTGTTTGGGGTCGGTGGCAACTCTGAACATTTCCTGTGCATTTCTGAGTTTCTGGGATTTCAGTTTATGGCCCCAATTCCTACCGTGGCCATAATGATAAGAGATGAAAATCAGGGCATCTCCAAATGTGCCTGTAGCCAGCCTGTGAGTGAGTCTGGTCCCTGAGCAGCTCAGCACCTGAGCCTCTCGCTTCATCACTTCGATGCGGCCCACCGAGGGCATTTAGATAAGAGAAACCACATGCTGGGGGTTCCAGCAAAGCTGAGATGTATTTCCAGTTGTCCAGAAGCTCGTGTTTGGCCGATCCAAGTGCAGTGTTGCTGAGAAGTGTTCAGTCAGGTGTCCACATGTGGAAGCTGAACATTGATGCTGAGTGGGAATTGTCAGTAAGTGGAAATCAGTGGCGGACTACCTTAGCCTTCCTTCTTGTTCAACATTAATCTGGGGGCTATGTTTATAGGCTGATTCCAGATGTGCTTGACTCTAAGGCCGAGTGCTCGGAGTGACAGGTGGCGTGCTTACCTCAGCATAAAGAAGGTATTATAGATCCCAGGGCACCTGTCTGACTGTCCCCTGGGAGTGCCTGGCAGGGCATTTGGCTGCAATCTGGCTGAGAAGTCAGAGGAGAGCGCTCGTCCCAGGGAGTAGAGGGATGTAGTTCTCATCAGCGGCGATAGAGGGCGCAGCTTGAAAGGAAAGCGCTAAGCCAGGAACGTGCAATAGGAGCTTTTAACTTGGTGTCTCCTGGGGGTCATTCCTCCGGGTGCACCGCTCTAAACTGCTGGCTGGCTTTCGGTGTTGTTATTCTGCAGCCATGGTATTTGGTGAGCCCTGTTTTTAGGAACACTTAATTGGTTTGACCTGCCCCGCTGCTTTTTACATGAGGGGGAGCATTCCAGGAATAGATTTCAAAACTCGGGCCTCTCAAGCTGGAGGAATGTACATTATCTGCGTGCACCCCTGCTGTTGACTTGTTTTTATTATTTATACTCTAATACACACATAACAATGGACACATATTCCTTATGCTTACAAACCCGATGCTATTCAAAATATCAGTCTGATTCATGAAACAGTGGATGGTGGTGTTTTGCTAAAGCCCGAGTCCCTGCTTCCTTGTAGAAACACCAACAACTTGAGATACAGTCCTACATTTAATTTGTATTTTTAACTTCGGTGATGCTGGTTCAGAGAATTTCTGTGCACGCAGGTGAGTTGTAGGAAAAAGATTAATAACTTCCAGGTTTGGTTTGTTAGTTTAGGAAAGTCAGACCTTGTATTAAATCTAAGATTTGCCTAGAATCCATTTTTCAAATAGCAGTTTGAATGAGGCATCAGTTGGGTGAAGGTGTCTTTTGTGCAGCACAGTGGGTTGAAACCTGCATCAAATGGCTGTCTGATTCAATGATTGTTGGAACTGGGACTAGAAATATTCTTTATTGGTTAGTTGCTATTATACTTATGGTAACAGACTGGTACAAATAGTTAGGTACAAAGGCAGGGGCCACCCAGCACATTAACTCACATTATAAATGGACTACAGACTGTTCCGGCAAAGGCTCTTTTGAGCACTGTATGCCTGTATTACTATGTGCCTTGTGATGTCTCAATTCCTCCAGCAGTGTTTTTAATATGAGTAGCACAAGCTTTAACTCTGAAGACCCATGTGGATCACACACTGTGGAGGGCAGAAGCAGGCTTGGTTGTCTCAGAGCAGGGTTCAGTTGTAAGGCACCAGCAAGGTGATGCAGAATTTTCTTATTCTATTTGCTTGAGGTTTTTACCATGTGAAAGGAATAAGTTAAAAATTCCAATAAAGCGTTTTATTTAAGAAGAGGAGGAAAAAATAAAAATGATAAGATGGCTATAAATCCATATCTATCAAGAAAAGAAAATGATTGCAGAAAATAAAAAGTTGACCAATATATGAAAGTGGATAAAACATCACTGAAGAAGATGATCTGGATTTTGAGCAACAAAGAAGAAAGTAAAGCTGTTTCCTTTAATTTCAGAGAGATAGGTAAGAAAACTGACAGTATTCAGAATCAGAGGCTGTTTCTGAGTTTATCATATGATTTTTATATTTATCATATTCATGCATTGATATGCTTGCCTAAAGGAATAACTTGTAGCATTTTCAACTGGAAAAAATTAGAACAGAGCACAATAAACAAAAGCTGGAAACAGCCTACATGTCTATCAATGGATGAGTTGATAAATAAAATGTGGTATATACATACAAGGAATAGCCTTAAAAAGGAGGCAGATTCTAACACACTACAACATACATGATCCTTGAAGATATTATGCTAAGTGAAAAAAAACTAGCCACAAAAGGACAAATAAGATTCCACTTATATGAGGCACTTAGAATAGTCAAATTCATAGAGACAGGAAGTAGAATGATGGTTGCCAGGCATTGGAAAGAGAGAGGAATGGGGAGTTAGTGTCTAATGGGTATAGAATTTCAGTTTTGCAAGATAACAAAGAGTTCTAGAGATGGACGGTGGTGGTGATTGCACAATACTTAAAAATGGTTTTAATGGCCGAGACCGGTTTGGCTCAGTGGATAGAGTGTCGGCCTGGGGACTAAGGGGTCCCAGGTTCGATTCTGGTCGGGGGCATGTATTCTGGTTGCAGACGCATCCCCAGAGGGGGGTGTGCAAGAGGCAGCTGATTGATGTCTCTCTCTCATTGATGTTTCTAGCTCTCTGTCCCTCTCCCTTCCTCTCTGTAAAAAATAAAAAAATATATATTTTAAAAAAATGGTTATAATGGTAAATTTTATGTTATATATATTTAATATATAAAAAATTATAACACAGCAATTTCAGACACCCAAGAATACTGCGGTCTGAGGAACACTACTCTGGACTGTGAGTTGGGGCACCAGGACCAGCCCACTGTCCTCTGTGAAATGAGGCAAAGCAGGCTAATGTGCTAGGTTTTCATAAAGCTATGTTTACCCATGTAAAAGGTTTTCCTTTATTCTAGATTTATGTTTATGCCATTTTATTTGGGGGAGGGACTTACTCTTTTGTGAAATGAAGATAGTAGCAGCTAAAGATTGTTTTTCTTAATGTACCTACTTGGCAAAGCAAATAGTTGGAAACACCATGTTGCTATCTCCCAATTAAAAGGTATTTTAAAAAGTGATTAGTGCCCTGGCCGAGGGCTCAGTTGGTTGGAGCATCATTGTGTACACCAAAGGTTGTGGGTTCGATTCCTTATCAGGGCACATACCTAGGTTGTGGGTTCGGTCCCTGATTGGGGAGCATAAGAGAGGTAACATATTGATGTTTCTCTCTTACATGGATGTTTCTCTCTCTTAAAAAAAAATCAATAAACACTTGGGTGAGGATTAAAAAAAAAAAGCGATTAGTGAAATCCCAGTCTTACAAGTGCTGCTTTTAAAAACTGGCATGTGGTCCTGTTATTCTTTCCCATTTTGATGGCTATACTTACTCAAGGTGCATTGAACAAGAGAAAAATTATAGCTTAGCATTCTAGAGCCAGATTGCACCATCTCCCTCAGTGGCCTTTGCAAAACATAAGGACCTGTACAGATGTAAGCTGTTGTTAACTCTCTTTCAATATTTATTGAATACCTATGGTAGGCTTGGGGAAACAAAGATGAATAAGATTTGGTCCCTGCCCTGGAGGAGCCCGTGGCCTGGCAGGGGAGGCCCTCACATAAGCGACTGTAACACAACGTGATAAATTCTGCCACACAGAGATGGACAAAGTGCTATGGGAGCACAAAGGAGAGGCAGTAAATCCGGAATGTTATCCTAATGTTTTACAACTTTTATAGAAAGGAAATATATTGTCTAAGGCTTGAAGTCAAACCTTCTGGCTGAGATGTGGGCCTATTTCCCCTCATTTTGACCCCAGATTAGAAAACAAATCATCCCACCAGGACATGGGCAGCAGCGGATGGTGCAGTCAGGGTGAGGAAATGTGACGGAAGGCACTTTTGGGGGACACGGTGCTTATCATGGCTCGAGCACATCACAGGGAAGAATTAGGGGCTCAGGACTTGGGTGAATCAAACAAGACCCAGGATGGCCCAAACCCCAGGGAACAGCAGTATATGCTAAACAGGGCTGCACACCCAGCCCACATAGGGCCTCAAGTGGCAGAGGGGCAGGAGGAAGGCTGGGGAGCAGGATTACAAATTGAGTTGATCATTGAAGTGAAGGGGCTGGCTCCTTAGGAAGAAGAACAATAGACATTAATTACTGAAGGCTTACTGTGACCTCAGGACTGTGCTAACACCTATTCTTTCACTTAATCTTCACAATGATGCTGGGGATAGTAAGATTGTTGTTATTATCATCCCATTTCATGAAGGAGATAACTGAGACTATGAGAGCTTGCTGACTTGTCCCAAGTCACACTAGTAAAATATGCTAGAGGAAGAGCTAGGGCTGGACACCAGGCCTACAAGACCCCAAAGCTCATCCTCTCCAACCCAACCTCCACATCAGTGACAGTATTCCCCTACTTTCCAGCAACAGTCTCCAGCTGAATATTCCAGCAGGGCCTCCAATTTAATGTGTGGAAGTAAAATTCATGCCTCTCTGTCTGATCCTGTTAGCATCCCTCCTCTCCTCTCTTCTTCTCAAAACCTCAGCTTGTTCTTTTCTCCTCCCACTTCTTTCTTGCCACATCTAGAAGACCACACCACCTGACCCAAACTTTCCATTCCAATTGCCACGGCTGCAGCCCAGCTGCACGCTGCCTCTCACCTGCTCATTTGTCCTGGGGACCCGTCTCCACCAAGTCCAGTTAACAGGAACTCTGCTGCAAGATAAAACCTCTTTTGAAGCCCATCTCTGATGACATCACTCTGTTCAACATTTAATATAATAATGAATTTCTTCCTGTGGATTCAAAAGAATGTTTGGCCTGCATAGTTTGTCATTCAAAGCATCCAATGATGTTTCTCAACCCAACTTTCTAATGTTAGGTTGCATTAAGTTATCTTCATGTCCCTTTTTGCCCTTTCATATTCTTTTATTCCAAGCAAAACTTTACCTCTGTGCCTTTATTTATATCCACTGTTTGTCTAAAATGTGCTCTCTGTCCTCTCTACTTGCTGGCATCCTACTTGTTGTCCTAGGTTGGTTTCAGGTGCCATTTCTTCCCCCCCTCTTACCTATGTTGGAAGTGGTCTCTGTTGCCTTAGGATACTGGTGGCATTTTATACAACATAAGGGAGTAGTCCCATACCGACTTTTACTCCCATGTAGAATTGCCTTAACTCCTCTGTTACACTTGACTTTCTAAAGATAAGCCTCTTGTCTTTTTCATACGTATTTTGGTTCTCCTTAGGGCTATAGCCCAAGAGCTCAAATATTCACCGAAAGAATGAAGAGGAATAGAAGAGGGTGTCAGACGAAAGAATGAGGGAGCTGAGAGGAAAATGGGTTCTAGCCATATAATCAATGCTTTAGATGCCCCTTGTATTTCTCCTGAAAAATTAATTCCCAGGGTCATTCCTAGAATTCCGTCTCAGGCTTTACGTTGTTGCTATCATGTCACATGGTTTTCTCTTTCTTCACCATCAAATCGCTTTCTTGTCACTCCCTTTTACTCTGCCTGAGACAAGTCCACCTTTTAGGATCAAATCCACACTCTTCAATCACTCCAGAAATTCCTTTATACTTATTTTAGGGATTTGTGTTGTATAAGTTCTAAAAATGTTCTTACAGCTTTCTGTCCTGTGCATTTTGGGCATTTAAATTTGTGGGGTTTTGGGTCCTTGTCCTATATTAGTATTCCCCAGTTATCCCTTAGCTGAAGGCAAGGCTGCTGCGTGGCGCCACATCAGGACCTCCCGGTAGTCCATATGGACAGCGTTCTCAGTGCTCTGCCTGCTCAACAGTACATGCAGCCTCAACTGTGGGGCCATGAAAGTCAGGTACACATTTGGCTGATTGCTGGTCATTCTGAAAGCCATCATGGGCTCCATGGGGACCTGGACAGCTCCAGAGGGCCAGATGGGAAGCCAACTGCATGCTGGTTTGTTCAGCCACTCACAGCGTTTCAGGAAAGCAGGCTCGTGTTTGGACATCGAGCCCTCCTCTGGTCTGTTTCTGCACATGGCGCAGACTCCACAGACTGCCCATGCGTGAGCTGGGAGCCCGAGAATCCAGGTGCAGGTGCTAAATTTCACATTTGGGTATTCAGAGGGTGAACTGAGAAGGGAAAATATTTGGAATCCAACAGTATCGCCAACCATGAGAAGCTAGCTGTGACCTTTTTGTGTCAAAATTATGTGCTTGTGTAGCCCTGGGTAGTATGGCAATGGGTCTTGCTTAGACACAGAGACCACACTTTATGTTAGTCTACCACCTGTGCCTGTCAGGTTGTCTCTTCTGCCCTTCGTAGACACACTTCTCTTGTAATACATGTACTCAGCAGTGTAATGAGATGCTTCCCTTTCAAGCGTTGGGCCGCTTACTCCCACTTGGGATGCCCAGCCCTCAGAATGCCACTGCGACTAGGGATGGGGCTTTCCTGTGGAGGAGTCATGGAATTCAATGGGAGTTTGAAAGGAAAAATAACTCGGAGGAGGACAAGGAAGAAGAGATGGCCCATTAGCAGACGAACCATATGACTTCAGAGCTGTCAACGCGGCAGCTGGGGGAACATGCCAAGAAGCCAGATGCAGCTGCTGCTGTTCATCGCAGCCCCTTGCGTGGCCCTGGGCACCAGGCTTTATTGCTGGATGAAGTAACAAAGGCAGGAGAGGGGGGAATTGCAGGCATGCCCTGGGGACCAATGACCAAGGTCTGGGTAAGGTTAAAGGAAACCAGAAATAGTGAGATGTCTTACCACCCTTACTCAGCCTTATAAAGTCAAAGAAGACAATGACAAGTGGCAATCCTGTTCATGATAACCTACCAGCATTATTAGGAATTTGAACTACGTACATACCTCCTCTCTAAGGGATTTATTTGGAAAACTACCTAGCAAATAGCACACTTTAATTTGAAGCTGGGTATTAGGTTGGTGAGATCCCATTGCTGGATCATCCTATCAGAGTTTCTAGCTTCTCTTTTGTGGTCCCAGGAACATGCATACACATGGAGTCCCAGAGAAGTGGAATTTGTTCTTATTTTAACAGATGAATGAGCGGAAAAGGATCTCGCTGACTTAAAGGAATGTGAAGTGGCTTGCTTAAAGTTATTCCATTTGACATTTCCAGGAATAGAACTTCCTGAGTGCTGGCGCCCTTGCCTCAGCACTCACCACCAGACTGCACTTTCCTCTTCTTCCCCGTCCGTCATTGCTCCTCCCCATTCACCTGTTTCCATCAAGTTTCCTTCCTCTCCCCCACCTCTTGGGCCTAATGCTATAAGAAACCATTTTATTTTCTTTTATACCCAAAAGGCTACTGGAGGAGTCATTCCTAGACTTTTTGGAAGAGGAAATCACGTTTTAAAACGATTACTTGTACTAAAGGATTTCTGGAAATGGGCTGGATAGATAACTTTAAAAAGGTTTGAGGTGTGAGAAAATGATTCTTTCTGCATTAGGCAAATAGAGCAGCCAGAAGATAAACTGCAGAAATCAAGTTTCATGTATGTCCTTAAGACCTTGGGATACTTTACCTACGCACTCAGAGAGGTGGGTTTTAGTCCCGTCTTTGTGTGCACTCTTGGTTTATTCCCCTCCTCCTGAAAGAGAGCAGGCATGGGACTAATGTAAAGTACTAGATCATCTAAAATTGGTACGGAGTGTGGTTCTGCCCAGCTGCATTTTATGTGGTGGGGAAATTTGAAGATACTGGGACTTGGTGGCCAGGTCATTGAGCCACCTGGGGGTGAATTTCGAACAGACACTGTAAGAATGAGGCATTTTCCTCATTGTTTTTTCCCTCCTTTCTGAGCTTTCCTTCTGTTACAGAGCACCAAGACATCCTCATTATCTTAGTTTGGGTTCTCTCCTCAGAGCTAGAAGGAAGGGCTTGTGTGCAGGTAGTTTATTTCATCAAGTATCCCAAGGAAATGTGTGTGTGTGTGTGTGTGTGTGTGTGTGTGTGTGTGTGCGCACGCACGCGTGTGTGTGCGCGCACATGCGTGTGTGCTCACAGATTGTAAGGGAGTTGGAAATAGTAAAACTGGAAAAGAGGGAAAGCCAAGGCAAAGATGCATTATTGAGCTGTCATCATATGCAACAGGAACTAAGTCCCACTGGAACCTTCCGAGAAGCAGTGGAAAATGCACCTTTCAATTATCCCCACCAGGGGCAGAGGAAGGGAGCTTTTGTCCACTGGCTGCCATGCTCTATAGTTTAAGGGTTGTCCCATGGGATTATCTTCCTCACACTTCCAGGTTTGTGCATGTGTGAGTACCAAGGTGTCCCATTCTCCACTTGCCCTCTGATCTCCTGCTGGTGCCTCCCATTGGTTGACCTCAATTAGAAGCCAGAGGACAAGGGAGCCCAAGATAGAGTCCATGCGAGTCAGCCTTCCTTGGTACAGAGCGGAGTGTAGACCTGGAGGAACAGATGGAAAACCTCCAGCAAGGCTGGTGCACATTTACGTGGATAGTTATGGTGCAGTTCTCTCTTATTGGGGATTGGGTGCCATTCACACCTACTTGGAAGTGGGTTGTGTTGGCATAAATAAAGAATCTTTAGGTTTACAAAACGGTAGGCTTGGCCCTGGCCAGGTAGCTCAATTGGTTAGTGTCATCACAATACACAAGGTTGCTGGTTCAATCCCAGGTCAGGGCACATACAAGAATTAAACAATAAATGAATAAAAAATTAGTGGAACAACAAATTGATCTCTTTCTCTCTCTCTATCTCTCTCTCTCTCTCTCTCTCTCTCTCTCTCTCTCATCCTTTCTCTGAAATAAATAAATCAATAAGTTAAAAAATGACAGGCTTAGTATAGATTTAACTGAGGGGGGTAAGTGGTACGTGGCTCAGAGGGTGACTAGTCTGATCACTATGGGATTTTAATGTATTCAAAGTTACTTGGTAAATATTTTTTAACAGTGAGATTATAGTGACATTTATTTAGTGTGTAAAAACCATGTTGGCCCCTGGACAAGGAATAGAGGAGGAAGATGAGATTACAAGCAAGTTCACGGTTTGTGGTAGAAGTGAGGGAACTTTTCTCTCTTCTAATTTCCTTTGTTGCTATTTCAAGACTGTTTTTGGAATAAATCAAAAGTAAAGAGAAGCCACTAGTCACCTCGAAGAGCTTGTTTAGGCTTCTGGACAACCATGCTAGCAATACCAAGTATCTTGGATAAAGAAGGCTTTAAACATGAGTATTTCTTGTCTGAATACTGGAAACTTAAACTAGAGTCCATGTGAGGTTCATTTTAATAGAGCCCTCTAGGTTTTTAAGCATTTTTTCCCATAATTACTTCTGTTTTCTTTATAAGCAGTTTTATGGGGACTGGAGGGGAGGTATTTTCCTTACCCCTTCAAGTGGCTTTGTGCCAGTTCCCAGGTCACTGTGGATGCACAGAATGAGATTCAGTCTCTAATACAACCTCATGAAGTAGGACATCCAATGTTCTGAGACCTGTCCTTTCTTTCAGGTGAGAGGTTGTGATTATTGGATATTGGGACGAGCTGGACTTTATCAGGACACAGCAAAGAATGGGAGCTTGCCCACCCTCACCTCCTCCCTGGTGAGGAGGCTACAGCCAAAGCAGGTATCACTAATGTTTATCTGAGTACACAGACCAAACACCAGATGCTGTTTCTAGCATATGACCCTGAGGAGTGGAGACGGGTGACTTTAATACTTCTCTTTCTAACCACAATCGCAAACCTGATTCCAATATCTTTGGACTGTCAGAGGAGAATTTACCCTGCAAAAATATGTCAGTTGAAAGGTATTGTTTCTGATCTCATAGACTATGACCAGTTGAGCTGCAATGATTTAGGGCCTGGCTTCCAGAAGTGACTGGTAATTGGTTTTCCTGTCTCCTTTCACCCCCATCTGCCCAACAAGGACAAAAAAATTTTTTTTTCTGTTTACTCTATTATTATTAAAAAAAATTCTTTACTGTTTAAAGTATTACATATGTCTCCCTCTCCCCCCACACCCTCTCCGCCATTGACTTCTCCCCAGCCACCCTCATCGCCCAGCACATGCCCTCACCCCCACTAGTGTCTGTGTCCATTGGTTATGCTTATATACATGCATACAAGTCCTTCAGTTGATTTCTAATCCTCCCCCCATCTCCCCTGTCTTTCCTCTGAGGTTTGATAGTCTGATCATTGCTTTTCTGTTTCTGGATCTATTTTCATTCACCAGTTTTTGGTGTTCATTATATTCCACAAATGAGTGAGATCATGTGATATTTATCTTTCTCTGACTGGCCTATTTCGCTTAGTATAATGCTCTTGATGTCCATCCATGCTGTTGGTATGAGTTCTTTTTTAAAAAAAAAACAATGTAGTATTCCATTGTGTAGATGTACCACAGTTTTTAATCCACTCATCCGCTGATGGGCATCTAGGCTGTTTCCAAATCTTAGCTATTGTAAATTGCGCTGCCATGAACATAGGGGTGCATATATCCTTTCTGATTGGTGTTTCTGATTTCTTGGGGTATTTTCCTAGAAGTGGGATTACTGGATCAAATGGGAGTTCCATTTTTAATTATTTGAGGAAACTCCAAACTGTTCTCCCCAGTGGCTGTACCAGTCTGTATTCCCACCAGCAGTACACGAGGATTCTTTTTTCTCCACATCCTTGCCAGCACTTGTCGTTTGTTGACTTGTTGATGATATTCATTCTGACAGGTGTGAGGTGGTACCTCATTTGTTGTTTTGACTTGCATCTCTTGGATGGTTAGTGACTTTGAGCATGTTTTCATGTGTATCTAGGCTTTCTATATGTCCACTTTCGAAAAGTATGTATTTAGATCCTTTGCTCATTTTTTAAAATTTATTTTATTGATTTTTCACAGAGAGGAAGGGAGAGGGACAGAAAGTCAGAAACATCGATGAGAGAGAGACATCGATCAGCCATCTCCTGCACGCCCCCTCCTGGGGATGCGCCCGCAACCACTGTACATGCCCTCGACCGAAATCGAACCTGAGACCCTTCAGTCCGCAGGCCGACGCTCTATCCACTGAGCCAAACTGGTTTTGGCCTTTGCTCATTTTTTTGATTGGATTACTTATCTTTCTTTTGTTAAGATGTATGACTTCTCTATAAATTTTGGAGATTAGACTCTTATTGGATATAACATTGGAAAATATGTTCTCCCATGCAGTGGGCTCTCTTGCTGTTTTGTTGATGGTTTCTTTTGCTGTGTAGAAGCTTTTTATTTTGATGTAGTCATATTTGTTTATTTTCTCCTTAGTTTGTTTCCATTGCCCTAGGAGCTGTATCAGTAAAGATATTGCTATGACATATGTCTAATATTTTGCTGCCTGTGGTTTCTTCTAAGATTTTTATGGTTTCCTGTCTTATGTGTAAGTCCTTTATCCATTTTGAGTTTATTTTTGTGTATGCTATAAGTTGGTGGACTAGTTTCATATTTTTTTTGCATGTATCTGTTCAATTTTCCCAACACCATTTATTGAAGAGACTGTCTTGACTCCATTGTATGTTCTTGCCTCCTTTGTCAAATATTAATTGAGCATAATTGCTTGGGTCAATTTCTGGGTTCTCTGTTCTGTTACATTGGTCGATATGTCTGTTCTTGTGCCAGTACCAGGCAGTTTTGAGAACAGTAGCTTTGTAATATAGCTTGATATCTGGTATTATGATCCCTCCAACTTTGTTCTTCTTTCTCAGAATTGCTGCAGCTATTTGGGGTCTTCTTTTATTTCATACTAGTGGCCCAGTGCACAAAATTCATGCATGGGGCCGGGGGGCGGGAGGGAAGAGGCAGGGGAAATGTCCCTCAGCCCGGCCTGCACTGTCTCCAATCTGGGACCCCTCAAAGGATATCCTACTGCCAGGTTACAGGGATTGGGCCTAAGCTGGCAGTTGGACATCCCTCTCCCAATCTGGGACTGCTGGCTCCTAACTGCTCACCTGCCTGCCTGCCTGCCTGCCTACCTGCCCGATTGCCCCTACCACTCTTAGGTGGGTGTCTTGTAGACAGCATATATATGGATCATGTTTTCTTATCCATTCAGACACTTGATATCTTTTGATTAGAGAATTCAATCCATTTACACTTAACCAGTTAACTGCCATGTGTCCAGAAAGGAAATCATCCCTACATACCATGATATTTTGAATTTGATTTAGAAAGTCAATTTGCAATGAATATTATAAAAATAAATATACTATTCACAATTTGGGTGTTCTTGAATACTTTCAGTTGAAAATTCTCAAGAAAAGTGATTTTAAAGTTGGTCTATAGACATTTATGGCAGGCAAATGGTAAAGGTTATTATTGATAGGTGCTTGTTTGTAGTCATTTTTATTCTTTATGCCTATGTCCCTCCTTTCCTTTCTATTTATTCTTTTTACAACAGCCCCTTTTGTATTTCTTGCATTGTTGGCTTGATAGTGATAAACTTCCTTAGCCTTTTTTTTTTTTGGCTGTGAAGCTCCTGATTTCCCCTTCAATTGTGAATGATAGCCTTGCTGGATAGAGTATTCTTGGATTCAGTCCTTTGCTTTGCATCAGTTTGTGTATTTCATTCCATTCCCTAATGGCCTGATGTGTTTCTGTTGAGAAATCATTTGATAATCTAATGGGAGATTCTTTATAGGTAACTCTCTGTCTCTCTCTTACAGCCTTTAAAATTCTCTCTTTGTTGTTAATGTTTGCCATTGTAATTACAATGTGTCTTGGTGTGGGTCTTTTTGGGTTCCTTGTATTTGGGATTTTCTGTGTTTGTGTGATTTTTGTCTTTCCCAAATCAGGGATGTTTTCTGTCATTATTTCTTCAAATAAGTTTTCTAATCCTTGCTCCTCTTCTTGTACTTTAGCACCCCTGTTATACAGATGTTACTTTAATTTATGTTGTCCAAAAGCTTTCTTCCTGCTTACTATTTTTTTTCTCCAATTGCTGTTCAGATTGGGTATGTTTTTCTGCCATATATTCTAGCTTGCTAATTCAGTCCTCTGCTTCTTCTAGTCTACTATTGAAACATTCTTTTGTGTTTTTCACTATAGGTATATCATTCTTGATTTCCTCTTGATTCTTACATAAGTTATTGATTTTGTCAAACATCCAGTTTATGAAATCTATGATCCTTATGCTGAATTCTTTTTCTGATATATTGAATGCCTCCATTTTATTTAGTTCATTTTCTGATGAGTCTTCCTTTTCTTTCCTCTGGGATTGTTTCTTTGTTGCCCCATTTTTGCTCTCACCAAAGGGTCAGGCATCAAGTGACACAGGGCCTTGCAGCTGAAGCAATGGGCTTTGCCGGAGGGGAGCACAGTCTTGGGCTCACAGGAGCCTGCAGCTGGGGAGTCTATGGGTCCTGGATTCTGTGGTTCTGCAGATCAGTGCTGTTTACTCTTTAGATGGAGGCTCATCTCTGAAAAAAATTTTTTGATGCTAAATAACTTGCTGACTCACTCCTGGCATGTACGTATCTGATATCACCAGGTAGGACAGAATCTAAGGAGAATTTTGTTTGTATGAAATAGAAATGCCTATTATTCTGTGTAAATGGTGGCAATATAGTTCTGTCTTTGCCCAGTGCAAGGAACCAAAAATTATCAGCAGTTGATTATGGCCTCCAGATTTACAGCAAAATTAAAAATGAAAAGATTACCTGGTAAAGTTTTCTCTCCTCCTCCTCCTCCTCCTCCTCCTCCTCCTCCTCTTCATCCTTCTTCTCCTTCTGTTGTCTACACTTATTTGATATTCTTATCCTTGGTAAGAAATTTGATGTTGAATTGTCTGAAATGTTATGATTGTGCATTTGCAATGGAGTCTAATATGACAAAGGATGGGCCTGACCTGGGGATCAGGTATGAAGGTGCGGGGAAATCATCCTTTTAAAAGGAGAATTTTGTCTGGATGTTTGTTCTTTAAGCAGCAGAGTATGTGTTAGATAGAAATCTTGCCAGCTTTAGAATTGCACAGCCTAGATTCAAAGCTTTACCTGCAAACAGACAGGAAACTGAAAGCAAGATAATGCACCTTTCTGTGCCCCCTTTTCCTAATTTATAAAGAGACTACTAATTGCTTCCCATGTAGGATTCTCATGATGCCTAACCAAAACAGCATGTCTAATGATCTTATACTAAGGTTGCTTTTAATGAAATTATCCCTTAAGCTACTCTTTTCATGCTCCCCACTTGTCTCACTTTTTGAACCCTCCAGTATAAGAAACATGAAATATGGGAGAGAAGGTGCTAACCACAAAGAGGGTGTGGAGGCTGAGGATCAGAAAGGTAGCCGTGATTGGTAGGTAGACAATGTTAGCTGTGTCTGCAAAATGTGCTTTTACCGGTACAGACAGAGCTCCATGCTGTTTTCAAGGACTTCCTTACACCCAAAAGTTGGAGGTGGATGTATGATTTCCCTAAGGATTTCAATCCACCTCTAGGCCAGTCACCAGACAAGTGATTCCCAGACCTGCCTTTTCTCAGACCCTGAGTCTCTGACTGAGAACTCCTTCCAGCTCTGCTTTGTAACTATAGCTGTGCCTCCACACAAGAGCAAGTGCAAATGCAAGGGCAAGACAAAAACATTGGGAACTGTTTCAAAATCAGAGACCATTGTAAACTAATATAAAAATAATAGCACTCCCCTGTCCCTGTATCTTTGCAGTTTCCAGGGCCTTAAAGCTCTCTATCATGTTGTTTCATGATTCAATCTGCTTTGTATTTCTCTGAATTGAGTGATGCTAGGAGAGCAGGGGACAGGGCTCTAGGAACTTAAACAAAAAAGAGTAAAACAAGGGATGCTTGGCAACACTAAATTTTTAAATATTTTTTTGTTCTCTTCTCAGAATGTATTCCATCAGACTCTTGAAACAAATTCATGGAGAAGAATTTTTTCAAAGAAACTCGTGTATATGTGTATAGAGTTTCTATGTATGTATGTATGTATTTATGTTTGTTGATGATAGATTTTGTTCATCATATTAGAATAATAGGACAATATTAGTAAAGAACAACAGGGGACTTAGTCTTTCCTCCACTTCCCTTCCTCCCTCTTTCCCTGAAGATTTGGAAAATAAATCTGCAAGATAAAATCCAGGGATGGTTAAAAAAATTAGGCTTTAACAATTGATGCTTAATCATTTGGAAATGAGATATTTAGTTATTGTAACTTCAAAATTCAACTCCTTGTGTTTATCCAGCATCTTCTAAGTGCCTAGAAAAAAAAAGCATACAACTCAGTTCTTATTCCTTAGAATTTTACTGTCTTGTCAGAGGTAGTCAGAATCAGGGTGGCTGGGTGCCTGGACACACAGCAAATGGGAACAACAGGAGAGGACGGACAGGAGTGTTATAATAATACAACTGCATATGCTAATAAACATTCCAGGTGGTTAAGGAAAAATGGCCCAGTGATGGCTGGAAGGTGAAGGATGCAGGAGGTGGAGTTGGAGATGGCTCATGTGGGGTTCCTGAGAAACTTTTAGCAAAGCAATTTGTTTGTGTGCACTGTTCAGGTTGGTACATATGGAAGTCAGAGACTGAAACAAATGATTTGTGCCCCATTTCCTGTCCCCTCGCCCCCAACAGCCCCACATGATTTTCAATGAACACACTGTCATCTGCTAGAAATAAAAACTGGATCTCAAACTTCCAAGCCTTGCCCTTATAGGAGACCATAGTCCTGGGAGTGCAGTGTTTTTGTTTATTCTTCCTGGATGCCCAGAGCAGGGCTTCTGTATTATATTAGTTCGGATGCTCTGTTTTAATCTGAGGTCCCTGGGATCCTTCTTGTCTTTCAGTTTAAATATTGCCACCCAAGAAGGTCTGCCTGGATGGCCCTGTCTAACATGGCTCACAGCCTCTATTATTCTTTGGCCCAGCATCCTGTTTATTTCATTGAAGGCACTTTTCACAAATAATTATTTTGCTAATTGGTTTTGAAGAAGAGAGCAGCCCCACTATAATAAGAGGGCACTATGTGCCAGTAGTTGTAGAGAAAGGAAGGGCAGAGTCTCAGTAGGTTTTTAGCTCTCCTTTTAAATTGTCCCCTGGAGGTTTACTCATGACCACAGGTCTGCTTCCCTTCTCCTGCTGAGTCACAAGATTTCCTCCTTTGCACCTGAGTATCACGACTCCAGGATCTTCCTCTCAGAGATGCTTGGGCCCCACTGTAGTACTTTGCAGATGGCCAGACCCTGGGAGGGGGTGGGCTCAGTGTCTGGGGGGTGGACACACTAGTCCATCAGTACAATGCCTTGTTATCAATGACAAGAACATACTGCAAGTTCTGTGTCTAGGATCTCTTTCTTTCTCCTTCATGTGTATTTAGTATTTAATGTGCTCTGTCCCCTACTAGATTATTTCCACCATAAGGAGAGGGTCCATGTATGTCCTGTTCATTATATTCCTAGGGTGTAAGGTAGTGCCTGACCTATCAAGGTCCCAATGGCCTCTTCCCATCCCTATAGCCGCATTTTACCTCTGAAGTGCCTCCCCCCTCTCCCTGCCCCAGCCTCCTGACACCTGTGTAGTTCATCTGAACTGCCCAGATTTGCAGGGTAAAGAGAAAGCAAGGATAGAATAATCACTTCTGATTATTCCACTGGGGTGACAAGCTGTCTTCTGGGGGACTGGGGAAAGGAATACAAAGTCCCCCTCAAACACGCCCACCTCCAACCAGTGCCACACTTTAGATCCTGCCTGGTGGCAATTTGTGTTTCTCAGGCCTCTCCTCTCCAATTCTCTCTGGCCAGCACCCTATGCGGCTGTTCTTGTTCTTGGATGCTTGGATGGCCCTTTATCTACTCGCCATCTGTGTAAGGGGATCCTGCCAAGATGATCAGATGTGAACTCAGTGCCAGAAACATTTTAATTAATTTATGGTGATAAAATGCGAAAAGAAAACTATTGAGGAAAGCCTGGGCCAAAGAAAACTAAACATAAGAGGAAACAAAGAAACCAGAGCCATGTGGCCTTGGAAGGAAGGGCCTGGTTGGCAAGGGAGCCAGCAAACCTTTTCCTCTCTTGCCCTCTTCACTTTTTTAGTAACACCCAAGTGGAAAGGCCACACAGGCCCCAGGGACTGGAGTGGACTAAGGAGAAAACCGTGAGTGGCAAACAAGAGAACAAGGCTGTGAGACTACAGGCCCCTATGACAGAGGGAACCTGTGCTTCTCAGGTAGGCAGAGGAGGGAGTCTCTGAGGCTGCAGCTCTGGAAAACAGCCTCAGCGAGGTTTAAAGATGTCAATATTTAAAGTGAATATGGCTTCTTTGCAGCCTGGCAAGTAGTAATTGGGTAATGCCTATAAGGATGAAATACTAAAGAAATCAACGTTAGTTAGCTTTATCCCTTCTATGACAAAAATGAGCCAGCAATATTTATTTGTAGACTTCTGGGTCATTTGACTTATTTGAGAGGTTGATTTGATTTTGTTGTTCTTCCTTTCCCCCTTTTTATTTCTCTATCACCATTATCCTCCCATACCCTTTTTCTACATCTATGCCCCATTCCCACAATCCCTTTCCCCTCTTTTTAATGTGAAATACCTACTGAGTGCTGAATGAGGACAAATTTCTCAGCGATTCCTTCCAACTGAACTTTAGATGAAGACAAAAGAAAAAGAGAAAATACCCATGAGTCAGCACACAGGAGTTGTAACAAAATAAGATATTATTTAGTTTCTAATTTATTTGGATATTTCATCTTTATAGATTTGATGATCTTAATCCAACTGGTGTTATTTAAGGAAAATAATAGAATTTTAAAAGCAATGGGGAGAAGAACACAGCAGTG
Source organism: Lasiurus cinereus (assembly GCA_011751065.1). NCBI lineage: Eukaryota > Metazoa > Chordata > Mammalia > Chiroptera > Vespertilionidae > Lasiurus > Lasiurus cinereus. The sequence continues at coordinate 28,971,753 of JAAGEH010000076.1, forward strand.
AAGGGAAAGGTTACATTGACTGGAGACAGGGAAAGAAATTAGAGAAACTTCTCGGTGATTAGAAGGAATCTAGAGTACATATTGCCTACTCATCATAATTAAAAGGGTACTATATAAAACTGAATAAATAATGTTGAACTTAGTGATGGATTATTTATACAGTTAATTTAATAGAGTAGTAGAATTTTAGAACTGTGACTTCATACTATGTCTGAATCAGAACTGCCTAGAGAGGTAGTTTTTTTTCTTTTAAAAAATTTATATGATTGAGTCCCACCCCTTATGGGGTAAGGCTTTGGCATATATGTTTTGAAAAAGCTTGTAAGAGATTCTGATATATATTTGCATGCATTTATTCAACATTTATTGAATACCTACTATGGGCCAGACACATGTGTAGACATAGCAGTCAAGAGAGACAGGCATGGTCCCTGCCTTCTTTTTATTTTTTTAAATATGCTTTTAAATTAATTTTTAGAGAGAGAGGAAGGGAGAGGAATAGAGATAGAAACATTGATGAGAGAGAAACATCATTGATTAACTGCCTCCTGCACACCCACTCCTGGGAATCGAGCCCAAAACCTGGGCATGTGCCCTGATCATCAATCAAACTAGTGACCTCTTGTTTCATGGGTCAACATTCAACTTCTGAGCTGCACCAAATGGGCAGATCCTGCCTTCTTAGATGTATGGTCTGAGGAATTCACAACTCTTACTTTCAGTTAAAGACACTGTTACTCTGAAAGTTCACATGACCTTTCTTGGATCACCCTCTCAGGTGATGGTAAACTGAAGTGAAAGTTATACCTAGCTCTCCCGACCTTATTTCCAGGTTCTTTTCACTAATCACCCTTGCTGATGTTCTGATTATCTTTTATTTAGTCACATTAAGATGCTTGAGATTCCAGTTGTACTGGAAAAACAGATGGGTTTGGTTCTAGGTTGAAATCCTTGCTCTATTCTTTGCTAGATTTATTACATCAGGCAATTGTGTAACCTCTGGCAACCTCTAATCTCCTCACATGTAAAACAGAATCAAAGCTGCCACACTAAGGTGGAAGTGGTGGATGTGACTGTTTGATCAGGCAACGTAAGCAGAAAACCTATCTAGAGGTTATGACTTTGGGAGGAGAGCCAATTATTAGAAGTTCTGTTCATCTCTAGGCAAGAAGTCTCAAACCTTCCTGGGTACTGAGGATGGGGTGTGTGGGAAGCTAGACTGAATACTGGCAGAGTGACCAAGTTGACTTCACCCTTTGGATTGTGCCAAGTCAGTGTTGGGCCTATTGGCATCAGGTGAAACCTGCCAGCAGTGATGTGCTTAGGACACCAGTGGCTGGTCTCTGGGGCTCCTGAGAAAGCACTGGCAGCTTTTCTGGAGCAAGCCAGACATTCAAAGCTGCCCTGAGAGGCTCTGAAACCTGAGCGAGTAGGCAGCTCTGGAGACAACCCAGAATGCACCGGCAGTGGTTGCAAGAGCTCCTGTTGCATGGCTTCCTGCTTTTCTGTGCAGACCTGCCTCAGGGCAGGCTGTGGTTCTCAGGGTGCCTGCTGCTGATGCACTCAGCAATGTTGGCCACAGCCTGAATCTTAAGTGTGTTTCCCCAACAGGACAGAATTCTTCACCTAAACTTCCTCCAGGTACCAGATCATAGTACACAATCAAACAGGATGAGAAGAAATTGTTTGGATCGAGGTGGAGTTACCTATATCACTGCAGGGAGTCAGTTTTATAATGCACCATTGAAAGCATTTTCAGACCTTTATTATTCAAAAGAATGTATCATGCCTCTAGGTGTATGGCCAAAAGAAATGAATATCCATGTTCCCCAGAAGACACATAAAAGAATGTCCATAGCAGCATTATATGCAATATTCCCATCCTTATGAATAGTAGGATGGATACATACATGGTGGTAAAATCATACAATCATATATACAGCAACAGGAATGAACAAACCAAGGATACATGAAACAACATGGTTGACTCTCACAAACAAAATAGTAATGCATGAAGCCAGGTGCAAAAGTACCAACACTGATTCCATTTATATAATGTTCAAAAATAGGCTAACTTATCTGTGATGTTAGAACTCAGGATAGTAGCTACCTCTGGTGAGAAGCAGTGACTGGAGGAATATCCAAGTAAGTCCTTGAGTGCTGCTGCTGTGTTTCTAGATCTGGGTGTGGGTTGCAAGGGAGAGGGTTGAGTTTATGAAAATTTTCATTAAACTGCATACTTAAAGATTTGTGCCCCTTTGTATCTATAATATTGAGCTTCAATGGAAAGTTTACAAAAAAGGAGATGTGTTAGTATCTCTGCAACATTATCATCATCGATTGCTCTCTGGACTGGGAGTCAACACTGTGGTTTTTCCACCAGTAAAATAATAGCTAAGTAATAGTTAGCATTTTCTTATGTCTGGCACAGAGTAGTCACAGGGGTGGGCAAAGTCAGGTTTACAGTTGTTCATTTGGAAAACAATACAATTCTCTATAATAAAAGGCTAATATGCAAATTGACCAAATGGTGGAACTATGCTCGCTATGATATGCACTGACCATCAGGAGGCAGACTCTCAATGCAGGAGCTGCCCTCTAGTGGTCAGTGCACTTCCACAGGAGAAGTGCTGCTCAGCCAGAAGCTGAACTGGTGGCTGGTGAGTCTCTGACTGACACAGAGAGTGGGCCTAAGCCGTCAGTCAGACATCCCCCAAGGGCTTTTGGACTGCTAAAAGGTGGAGACTGGGCTGAGGGCCTCCCCCCCAAATCTCACCCCAGTGCACAAATGTTATGCACTGGACCTCTACTAATGAAGTAATAATACAAGAATAAACTGTTTTGAGTTTACTGTAAACCTACTTTTTCCCGCCCCTGTATTTGTTGACTAAATGAAGAACGTGTCCTGGCTTTTCCATAGGACTGGTAAACTATTAAGTAAGAGTTCCAGGGAATTTACAAAGTCCCCTAGGGAAATTTCTATCAGAGATTTTCGTCTTCTAAACCATTGCATCAGACTTTTAGTAGGGAGCCTCACTCCTCCTGTGTGCCATATGGCTTAGACCACCTGTGCAAACTCTTGGTACTCCCCTTTGGCAGTGACAGAACCACCCAGATTGAGGGTTCCCTCCCTGTGGGGAGCCCTTCCTCTGGTCCACAGCACCTGGAGCCCTTCATTAGACCCAATTCAGCTGGATCTTTGATATCATCTCTGTAAGTGCTGCCCAATCATTTTCTCTTGGTCTTTGATGAGTCAAATGTGAGCAGGAGATGTTTGACCTAGGGGCATGGCAGGAAATACCTCATCTTCTTGGGATACAAAAAAAAAAAAGGGAAATTAAAAGGTACTGTGAGCTGGTTCATGCCAACTGCTCTGAGATCTGCCAAACCTCTTCTAGGAGGTGTGGTGGGGCATGAACACAGATTTGTGAAGGGGGCAGAGTTGAGGTAGCAGCCGCTCAGAGCTTTCTGACTAAAGCCCAGGGGAATTTCTTTCAGTCTGAGGCACTCTTTGGTCAAATCTGTTCGTCAGGAAGCCAAAAGTGTCAAGTTTAAGAGCTGGTTTAAGCCACATAAAAGGCCTGTTGAAGTCATTTTCCATTAGAAGATTGCAGGTGCAAACATGCATTCACATGTAGATCCAGTCCCGTCCGTAAAACTTGGATTTTGCTTCCTTTTTAAATGCTCCAAAGACATCACACTACACAACTCGGATCCAATGCACAGCCCGATATCAAGAAATGTGTACCTTTGGAAACCAGTTTTCCACAGAGGTGATTCCTTTATCCCTAAAAATAGCTGCACTTTCCTTGGCCCTGGTAAGATGGACTGAGAAGTCTTGGCTTTCAGAACATGAGCCTACACTGAGTTCTTTACACCTGCACAGAGTGGTGGCAAGCCAGCATTCCAGTGGAATTGAAGAGCCCTTTGCTGGGTCTCTTGGAGATTTGCTTCTTTCTAATGATGAAGCTGCTTAATCAGCTTGTGTAACATGAGTACCTTTGTTGTTTGCCCAAATCTCAAATAATGATACTGACATGTGCACAGAGATGAAGTCAAGGGCTGAAGCCTGCCTTACAAGAGCAACCTGGCTCATAGCGTCTTGTGGAGCCTGTCCCGGAGGACTGGACACCCTGCCTCTCAGTGCACAGCTCTCGCTCTCAGCTTTGGATGTTATCCTCAGAGGATAGTCATTGTTAGGGTAAATGTGGGGGCGGCCTCTCCTTTGGCACTGCTGGAGGCTTGGATGATCAGCATAAGGGGAGGGGATGGAGACAGTGGTGGGGAAGGAGAACAGAGAAGAATTGGATGGCTGCAGGCCCTGGAACTACCAGAATATGCTGAAAGATTCCAGGTGTTGCAAGACAACCAACAAACATGTAATTAGCAATAAATCCTGGGTCTCCTAATGAAGAACCCTCCCCCCCTTTAACACTGCCACCCCAAGAGTTGTGTTTGGGGGTGACAAAAGGCTTTATTGTAAAATCCTCACCTGAGGATATGTATTTCATTGATGAAAGAGAGCCAGAGAGAGAGAGAGAGAGAGAGAGAGAGAGAGAGAGAGAGAGAGAAACAAAGAGAGTGAGAAACAAAGAGAGTGAGAAACAGAGAGAAAGAGAGAGAGATAGATAGATAGAGAGAGAGAGAGAGAGAGAGAGAGAGAGAGAGAGAGACACCTATCAGCTGCCAGATGTCTTCCCTACTGCCCCAACTGGGAATAGAATCTGCAACCCAGATATGTGCCCTGATCTGGAATTGAACCTGCCAACATTTGGTACATGGGACGACGGGCTCCAACCAACTGAGCCACTCTGGCCAGGGCAAAAGGTTTCCTTTTTATTTGCTTGAGGAAGAGAACAAGAGAGAAAGATTGATTATTAATATTCCCACCAATCTGATTATGGGAACTTGGGAAGGTCTGTGGTCACGTGTCCCCCTTGGGCCTCAGTTTTCTTCTCTGCTATAAAGCAAGATATTGAACTCTCTGATAAGGTCCCATTTAGCATAGAACTCCTGTGTTCCAGAGTATCTTTCAATAGCTTCCCAGGGAGATGCTTCAGTTAAAATCCAAATCTGTTTCCTGTGAAGAATAACACTGTAAGTCTCCTTAACATGAATTCCTCAGGTCAAGTGCGTTTGCCAAATATGCTTGGTAGTTTGAGGATCCAGGACACAGGCTTGGTTCATTTCTATTGGAAGAAAAGAGAAGAACATTCTGAAGAAGGGAAAGCTGCCCAAGGAGTTCAGGATTGGGTGCCATCTTTGAAGGTTATGCTGTCCACTATTTACATGAAAGTTTACTTGAGGCAAATGGCAAGATTCTAGTGGCAGTATTTTTTACTCTTACGGTATAATTGTCATTGGGAATCAGAAAACCTAGCAGGATCTATAGCTAAAAACAGAAGACAGGCAGCTTTTGAAGTGGTCCCCAACGATGCTCTCCTACTGGAATTTGTACCCTTGTACAATATTCTCCCCTAGGGTGCAGGCTGAACCTAGAATCTGCCACCTACTTCATACAAGGGTGCTGAGGGTCTATAACATATTTGTCATCAATGCACCTATCCTAATACTTCTAATTTCACAAATGAGAACCTGTTTCTAACAGTGTTATCCTAGTAAACAAACCACTACTCTTGTTTTCTTTTTTTTTAAGCAACAATGACCCATTTCTGACACTGAAAGCCTTGAGTTTGATTATTTTATGGATTTGAAACATTAAAGTAGCAGCATCTGGACTTGGGTTTCCAATAGAGAATCCCAGCTGACCAGTGACCACTGCAGGTCTGTGCATTCTTGAGTCAAGTGCTTTCTTGAGCTTGGACAGCCCAGTCCCAGATTTACAAATGAAGCCAAGATACATACTCACGTATTCAAATATCTTAAAGCAAATTATAGACAAGCAGTAAATAAGGGTAGTTTTGCAGAAGAGTTTTAATTTCTTGTTCATGTGGGTAGGCAAACACCTAGTCTCCTGTTTGTCTTTTTCTTTTCTTTTTTAAAAATTCTCACCTGAGGATATTTTCCCATTGATTTTTAGAGAGAGTGGAAGGGAGAGGGAGAGACACACAGAGAGAAACATTGATGTGTGAGAGAGACCCATCAATTGGTTGCCTCCCACATGTGCCCCAGACTGGGGTTGGGGATTGAACTTGCAAACGAGATATGTGCCCTTGACTGGAATCGAACCCAGGACACTTCGGTCTGCAGGCTGACACTCTATCCACTGAGCAAAACTGGCTAGGGCCTACTTTTCTTTCTTTTTTTGTTTTTGTTTTATTATTTAAAGTATTATATATATTAGTACATATATCTCCTTTTCCCCCATTGACCTACTACTAGCCTCCCCCACCCCCTGTTACATGCCCTCATCCCACTCCCCACAATGTCTTGTGTCCATTGGTGTGCTTATATGCATGCATATAAATCCTTTGTTTGATCTATTTCCCTCCCACCCCAACACTTCCCAAACTCCTGACAATCTGCTCAGCACTTTACTGCTTCTGTATCTATCTTTTTATTCATCAGGTTATAATGCCCTTTATTTTCCATAAATGAGATCATGTGGTATTTTTCTTTCATTGACTGGCTTATTTCACTTAACATAATACTCTCCAGGTCCATCCATGCTACTGCAAATAGTAAGAATTCCTTCTTTTTTTATAGCAGTGTAGTATTCCATTGTGTAGATAGTTTTCTAATCCACTCATCTGCTGATGGGCATTTAGGCTATTTCCAAATCTTAACTATGGTGAATTGTGCTGCTATGAACATAGAAATGCATATATCCTTTCTGATTGGTTTTTCTAGTTTCTTTGGATATATTCCTAGAAGTGGGACTACTGTGTCCAATGGGAGCTTCATTTTTAGTTTTTTGAGGAAACTCCATACTGTTCTCCACGTGGCTGTACCAGTCTGCATTCCCACCAGCAGTGTACCAGGGTTCCTTTTTCTTTGTACCAGGCACTTGTCGTTTGTTGCTTTGTTGATGATTGCCATTCTGGTATGAGATATACCACATTGTCGTTTTGATTTGCATCTCTCAGATAAGTAGTGACTTTGAGCATGTTTTCATATGTTCTTAGCCCTCTTGTCTTCTTTAGAAAAGATTCTATTTAGGTCTGTTGCCTATTTTTTATTGGATCATTTATTTTCCTTTTATTAAGTTGTATAAGTTGCTTGTAGATGTTGGAGATTAAGCCTTTATCAGTAATAACATTTGCAAATATGTTCTCCCATACAGTGGGCTTTCTTGTTTTGTTGATGGTTTCTTTTGCTGTGCAAAAGCTTTTGATTTTGATGTAGTCCCATTTGTTTATTTTCTCTTTAGTTTACATTGCGCTAGGAGCAGTATCAGTGAAGAAGTTCCTTTGACATATGTCTGAGATTTCTCTGCCTGTTATTTTTTATGGTTTCCCATCTTATGTTTAAGTTCCTATATCCATTTTGAGTTCATTCTTGTGTATGGTATAAGTTGGTAGTCTCGTTTCATTTTTTTTTTGCATGTATCTGTCCAATTTTCCCAACACCATTTATTGAAGAGACTGTCTTTACTCCTTTGTCAAATATTAATTAAGCATAGTGGTTTGGGTTAATATCTGGATTCTTGTGCCAGTACCAGGCTGTTTTGAGAACAGTGGCTTTGTAGTATAGCTTGAAATCTGGTATTGAGATCCCATCTATTTTATTCTTCTTTCTCAGGATTGCTGTAGCTATTTGGGGTCTCTTTTTATTCCAGATGAAGTTTTGGAGGGTTATTTCTAGGTCTGTGAAATATGCCATTGGTACTATAATGGGGAGTGTATTGAATTTATAGATTGCTTTGGGTAGTATGGACATTTTAATGATGTTGATTCTCCCAATCCATGTGCATGGTATGTTCTTCCATCTGTTTACATCCTCCTCTATCTCTTTTTTCAGTGTCTTGTAGTTTTCTACATATAGGTCTTTTACCTCCTTAGTTAAGTTTATTCCTAGGTATCTTAATTTTTTTGGTGTGATGATAAATGGGATTGTTTTTTTAGTCTCTCTTTCTATAAGTTCACTATTGATGTATAGAAATGCCATAGATTTCTTGGAGTTAATTTTGTATGCTGCTACATTGCTAAATTCATTTATTAAGTCTATTAGTTTTTTGATGGAGTCTTTCAGGTTTTTTTATGTACAGTACCATGTCATCTGCAAATAAGGACAGCTTTATTTCTTCTTTTCCAATTTGGATGCCTTTTATTTCTTCTTGTTGACTAATTGCAATGGCTAATACTTCCAGTACTATGTGGAACAGGAGTGGTGAGAGTGGGCATCCCTTTCTTGTTCCTGTTCTTAGGGGAAATGGTTTTAGTTTTTGCCCATTGAGTCTGATGTTAGCTGTGGGTTTATCATATATGGCTTTTATGATGTTGAGGTATGATCCTTCTATTCCCACTTTGTTGAGAGTTTTTATCAAGAAAAGGTGTTGGATTTTGTCAAATGCTTTTTCTGCATCTATTGATATGACTGCGATTTTTATCTCTCAATTTGTTTATGTGATATATCTTGTTTATTGATTTGTGGATATTGTACCATCCTTGTATTCCTGGGATAAATCCTACTTGGTCATGGTGTATGATCTTTCTAATGTACTGCTGGATCTTACTTGCTAGAATTTTGTTGAGGATTTTGGCATCTATGTTCATAAGGGATATTGGTCTTTAATTTTCTTTCATTGTGTTGTCTTTATCTGGTTTTGGTATTAGGGTGATGCTGGGTTCATAGAAGGAGCTTCAAAGTGTTCCTTCTTCTTAAATTTTTTGGAATAGTCTGAGGAGGATAGATTTTAGTTCTTCCTTGAATGTTTGGTAAAACTACCCTGTGAAGCCACCTGGCCCCGGGCTTTTGTTTGCTGGAAGCTTATTGATGATTGCTTCAATTTCTTCCAACCTAGTAATTGGCCTATTGAGATATTTAGATTCTTCCTGATAGAGTTTTGGAAGGTTATATTTTTCTAGGAATATGTCCATTTCCTCCAGGTTGTCCAGTTTGTTGAAAAAGTGTTGTTCATTGTATTTATTAACAATACTTTGTATTTCTGTGGGGGTCTGTTGTTATTTCACCTCTTTCCTTTCTAATTTTGTTTATTTGGATCCTCTCTTTTTGCTTCTTGGTGAGCCTGGCTAGAGGTTTATGAATCTTGTTTATCATTTCAAAGAACCAGCTTTTGATTTTGTTCATCTTTTGTATTGCTTTTTTGTCTCAATGTTGTTTATCTCCACTCTGATCTTTATTATTTCCTTCCTTCTGCTTACACTGAACTTTTCTTGTTTCTCTCTTTCTAACTCTTTGAGTTGTAGGGTTAGCTAATTTATTACCACTGTTCCTTATTTTTTTGCAATAGGCTTTTACAGTTATGCACTTCCCTCTCAAGACTTCTTTCGCTGTGTTCCATAGATTTTGGATTATTGTGTTTTCATTGTCATTTGTTGCTATGATGTGTTTTTATTTCTTCTTTGATCTGTCTGGTAACCCAGTCATTATTTAATAGCATGCTGTTTATTTTCCATGTGTTTGATTTTTTAGATTGTTTTTATTTCAGTTGATTTCCAAGTTTATGCCACTGTGATCTGAGGAAATGCTTGATATGATTTTTATCTTCTTGAATTTGAAGAGACTTTGCCTATGACCCAACATATGGTCTATCTTTGAAAATGACCCATGTGCACTTGAGAAGAATGTATATTCTGTGGCTTTGGGATGAAATGTTCTGAAGATGTCAATTAATTCCAAATGGTCTAGTGAGTCATTTAGGATTGATGTTTCTTTGCTGATTTTTTTGCTTAGAGGATTTGTCCAATGGTGATAGTGGGATATTAATGTCTCCTACTATGATTGTATTGTTGTCTATCTCTCCCTTGATATTCTCCAGGAGTTTTTTTTTATGGATTTGAGTACTCCTATATTGGGTGTGTATATGCTTACCAATTATTTCTTCTTGTTGGATTGCTCCCTTTAGTATTATGAAGTGGCCTTCCTTATCTCTTGTTATGTCCTTCACTTTGAGATCTAATTTGTCAAATATAAGCATTGCTACCCTAGCTTTTTTTCATTTCCATTCACCTGAAAAACCTTTTTCCATCTCTTCACCCTCAGTCTATGTGTGTCTTTTTTTTCTTGTAGACAGCAAAATATGACTCATGTTTTCTTACCCACTCAGTTACCTTATGTCTTTTGATTGGGGCATTTAATCCATTTATATATAAGGAACTGTTTGACATTGAAACTGGGACTCAAAGCTATCGGACACTGAAATTGGGACTCAATTATTTTTCTTTTGCTCTCATGGGTTTATTTCTAGCCTACAGGGGCAAGATGTTTTTAAAGACAAGAATCAGGTGGTGGCGGGGAAGCAGATGCAGAGGCAAAGAAGCAATGAACAGACTGTCCTGCTACAGTGGGAAGGCAGGAGGGGCCTGTAGGAGATCAACTGAAGGACTTGTATGCATGTGTGTGTGGGCATGGCCAGTGGATGTAGGGCAGTAGGGGGTGGGGTGGGGGAATGGATGGGAGGATGTGCTGGGGGGTGGGGCGGGTAATAGGAAAAAATAAAAAAAATTTATTTGAAAAAAAATAGTTATTGATAAGTACTTATTTATCACCTTTTTATTCTTTATACTTATGTTCATTCTTTGCTTCCTATTTCTTTTTTTTTCTTTTTACAGTAGACCCTTTAGCATTTCTTGCATTGCTGGTTTGGTGGTAATAAATTTCCTTAGTTTTTTTTTGTCTGTGAAGCTCCTGATTTCACCTTCAATTTTGATTGATAGCCTTGCTGGGTATAGTATTCTTGGATTCAGACCCTTCCTCTGCATGACTTTGTATATTTCATTCCATTCCCTTCTGGCCTGATGAGTTTCTGTTGAGAAAAAAATCACTAGTCTATGGGGGTTCCTTTGTAGGTAACTTTTTGTCTCTCTCTGGCCACTTTTAAGATTCTTACTCTGTCATTGGTGTTTTCCAATTTAATTATAATGTGCCTTGGTGTCAGTCTTTTGGGGTTCATTTTGCTTGGAACTCCTTGAGCTTCTTGGATTTAGGTGGGGTTTTTCTTACCTATATCAGAAAAGTTTTCTGCAATTATTTCTTCAAACAGGTTCTCTATTTTTTTTGCTCCATTTCCTCTACTTCAGGAACCCCATTATGTGGATGTTATTTTGTTGCATGTTGTTCCAAAATTCCATTAGGCTCTTTTCCTGCTTTTTAATTTTTTCTCAAGAAGCTGCTTTACTTGGGTATTTTTTCTTACCTTGTCTTCTAGCTCACTCATGTGGTCCTCTGCTTCTTCTAGTTTACTCTTGATGCTTTCTATTGAGTTTTTTATAGCAGCAATGTCATTTTTCATTTCCTCTTGGTTCTTACACATATACATATTGTCAAATTTGTCTTCCATTCTTTTCAGCCACCTTATGACCATTTCTCTGAATACTTTCTCTGACAGGTTGCTTGCATCCATTTCATTTACTTCCTTTTCTGGTGATGCCTGCTTTACTTTCATATCTGGCTGTTTCTTTGTCTTCTCATGGTCTCTCTTCTCCGGGTGTCTGATTATATAGTTTTCTTTCTCCTGCATTGATTTAAAGGCACAAAATACAACACAATCAGGTACAATGCATGAGGCACTGAACAGAAATGTATTCATGATATTAATAATACCAAATAAAGGTGACCACCAGAGAATAGTAAATTAGAGAATAGGAGAGAAAGAAGAAGAGAAAATAAAAAGAAAGGAGTGCAAAAATGAAATTGGGAAAAGGAAAAAGAAAGTAATAGAGAAAAGGAAAAGAATAAGAAAGAACAGGGGAACAAAATATATATATATGGGGAGAAAACTCCTATGGAACAGCCACTAATCCAAACAAATGACATCAACAAGTACTTGGAGATGAATCAAAACTATAAACAACAACTAATATCAAGTGAGACAAGGGAAAACAGAAGCAAAAAACAAAAATAAAACAAACAAAAAGAATAAGCAAAACAAGCTCACAAACAAGCATAAAAATCTATATAATCAATAATAAAGCAAACAACAACAAAAGGTCAGAAAGAAAAACAATTTTTTGGATAGTGAAGACAGAGAAGAGAGAGGTGTGTATAGACTTGGAGTAGGGGATTGGAAATTAGATATATAAGTAGGGTGAAATTTTAGCAGAGGGTAAAAAGAAAGAATAGGAGAAATCTAAAGCAGGAAAAGGGTAAAAGAAATAGGACAACAAAAGGGAAAAGTTAGGAAGAGAGTGATAGCATAAAGGTAATATTGAGATAGAGTAAAATGATGCTAAAGATGAAAATAGAATGTAGAACACTAATCCCAAAGTAAAATAAAGAGAAAATAAAATGACACTTTTTTTAAAAAAAGAAAAGGTAAAATAGTAGTAGCAATAAAACTGATTGAAAATAAAAATGTAATTATTAAAAAGATAAAATCAAGTAAGGAAAAAACAAAAAAGAGTTTCTTAAGTAAAGCTGAAAAAAAAAATGCAGTAGTGAAGGTCATTCACTTTCTCTACTGTGCTGTTTGGCACACCTGTTTCCACTGCTCTTCGTTGTTGTAAGCCAGTCCTGATTTTTAAGCAGGCAGTGTGTCTTAATTTCTTGTATTCTTTTGTTTGTGCTTACACAAGAGTCAATTTGTGATTCAATCCCTGGGTGGCAGTGTTTGTGGATTGACGTTTAGGTCTATAGGTCCTCTCTAGCCAGTGCTTAGATCCTGCTTTCCCTATCTCACTCAATACTGGTTTGTGGAAATGGTTGCCCCAAAGCTGGTACTCTGATGGTTATTCCCCACTCAGATTCCCAGGTTCCAGAAAAACAACTTTCTCCTGCAGTCTTTTAGGTTATCTGCAATTGAGTGATCCTAAGTGTTGGGCTTAGTAATCAGAATCAAGGATTTAAAGAGGAAAAAGAAAAAAGAAGGAGAAAAAAGAGCCAGTATAAGTGTGCGAACTCCAAAACTATGAGAAAGTCTGTGCAGTCTTTTTTTCCCCCTTGGGTCTAAGCAGCCGGCACACTTTTAAAAATTTTAGGCTATCCTTTTGTGTCAGATCAAAATGGTTGCTTTTTGGAGTCCCCTTCTGTTAGCAGTTCTGAGGACCCCCTTTCACATTCATGGATCACGGCAACCCCAGCAGCCAAGGATTTTTCTAGGTACAGACTTCTCCAGGTCCTTCAGCTTCTGCAGTGCATGTGTTTCTCTCTCCTGCCGGGACCAGAGACCTCACCTTATCCCTGGCAAAATCTGATCTTTCTATGGTTGAGTGTAGAACTCCTCTGAATCTGTGAGTTTGCACCAATTGGGGACCGGTATTCTGGGGTTTGCAGCTGTTTGGTGGGTTCCGTAGCTGTATATTTTCAGGCTTCTGATAACATCCACTTTCCCTTTCAAGATGGCACGGTCTCCACATCTGAGCTGGTCACTCTGGGAGGGAACCCAGCAGCAGTGAGGGCTTCTTGGTCAAGGGAGCCCCATCCAGGAATCTCCCACCATCTCCTTGAGTATAGCTATCCCTCAACTCACCAACAAATACTCCTGTGCGACCCTGAGCTGTTCTTTCTATCTGCTCCAGGACAAGGCTTGAGACATATCTGTCTATTTCATCGCCATTTTTTTCTGCTGATCAGGCCATCTTTTCTTTAAATTTATTTATTTATTGCTCTCTCCTTCTCCATCTTGTGCCCCAGAGTCTTTTTGACACTTGATGGGGGTAAAAGAGATGTACGTTAGCCAAAGATTACAGTTTCCACCCACTCAAAGCAGGTTTTAGAAAAAGAGGTGGGGAGAGGAGGGAGGGGTTGATGTTGTTAAATTGCTTGTCACTAAGGACTCTGGGTCCATGGCTGTGGGAAGTTACATAGGTGCAGCAATCATGGCTCAGAATTGGTGGAGAGTCCCAAGGCTGCATTTGTGTTGGACATCTGGCCATTGGACCCTTGTATTTGTAAAGATACATTTGGACTGGGCTGCCTCAGTACATAAAGAATGGCCAGACTCTCTGGAGCTAGGCTGCCCAGGCCCAAGATCCTATCAATGTTTGAAAAATGTCTTGCTCAAAACCTAGGACGACATTGGCATCTACACTATCTTTTTAGGTGCTCTGCCCAACACTATTGGTGATGAGTCAGACTGTTTTAGCTTGAATATCTCTAGGCTTCAGGGTCCCTGGAGGGCAGAAGGATACCCTAAGCCTCATTACCAGATGGAATTTTGGGATTCCAGGCCACAGGAAAGGTATATCCTGAAACTCCCTTATCAGAATGCTCCTAAATGGTAAACAATGGAAACGAAACATTTTAGATTAGATAGAACTTGTAAAAGGAAAGATAAATTGACCATAAAGCTACTTCCTGTTCTCAGAAAGGTTTCTCTTTTTTGTTTTGAAGAAAGACACTGGTGATAAGCAATGACTTAGACCTATCTCATGGGCTTTGCTCATTTGCCAGTATTCTACCTTTGCTTATGGTAACATATTCGCCATTCTTCTGCACACCAGTGTTTTAAAAGTGACTCTGGGGAAACCAAGATGGTGGCATAGGTAAACACCTGAACTTGCTGCCATGCACAACCACTTTAAAACTACAACTAAAAGACAAAATCAACATCATCCAGAACCACAGTAAGGCTGGCTAAGTGGAAATTCTACAACTAGAAGGGAAGAGAAAAGCACACTGAGACTCAGAAGAGCTGCGGAAGGAAAGTACAGAGAAATGGAGGTGCACACAGAGAGGGCTGGTTACTGAGTATGCAGCTGGTTTTTTCAATCTGCAGGGAGATACAAGCTCCTGACTGCTTTGAACTCCAGGTCTGGGCAGAACTTGGGGACCCTGACTCATATGGAGAGAAACTGCAATGTTTGGCAAAGGGCAGAACTCAAGGGCAGCTTTCTCTCAGAGGTGCTTGCAGAGACAACCAAGGGACACTGAGACCTGGGTGTCTCGTAGGTCAGGGCTGACGGGAAGCCATTGCTGTTTGCTTCATCCTGAGATTCCGCCCCATCCAAGCTGAGCACAGAGGCTTTTGCATATGAACGGCCTGGTCCTTTGAATTCTAAGCTTACCTAACAACGGCAGCTGAGTCAGGGAGACCCCAGAACATGCAAAAGAAGGCCCAAGACTCCACAGCAGCTTGCATTGCTTCACATCTGGGCCTCATTTGGGCACCTCCAAAACCCAAACAAAGAAGAGGAATCTGCAGATCTCTCTTGCTGAGTGGCCTCAGGCAGAAACTAAATTATCACCTCCTTGGAGATCCAAGAGCCAGTGCACCAGGTGTCAGAGTAGAACCATCCAGATTACAACTCCTCAGATCCATAAGGGACACACTCAGTGTGCATCAAAGCCCCACGAAAGCAAATCTTGCCCCATAAGGGTGTCTCCAGCACAGAAGTTCTTTCATTGTAGACACAGCTGATCTGCACAACCAATTGGCCTAGAGGTCAATTCCTCCCAGTAATACCAACAACAATCAAGGCTTAACTACAACAAGATGGTGCACACAGCCCACAAAGGGATGCACCAAGAGTGAACCCCAGGTAACTGGGGAGGCTGAGCCACTGGGTCCTATAAGATACCTAGCACACAAAGCCACTTGATCAACTTAGGGAAGCAGCCAAAATGCAGAGACAAAGAAACATATCACAAATGAAATAAATGGAGGAAAACAAATGACTGGATATAGAATTCAAAACCACAGTTATAAGGTTTTTCAAGAAGTTTTTAGAAAAGGCTGATAAATTTAGCAAGACCCTCAAGGATATGAAAAAGGTCCAACTAGAAATTAAGCATACACTGATTGAAATGAAAAATAATATACAGAGATCTAACCACAGACTAGAGAATCACAAGGATCAAGGTAAAGATTTGAATTACAAAGAAGCAAAAAACATCCAACTGGAAAAGCAAAAAGAAAAAAGAATTAAAAAATATGAAGGTAGTGTAAGGATCCTCTGGGACAACTTCAAGCATACCAACATCTGAATTATGGGGGTGCCAGAAGAAAAGAGAGAGCAAGATACTTGAAGAAATAATGACTGAAAACTTCACCCACCTGGTGAAAGAAATAGACTTACAAGTCCAGGAAGCACACAGAACTCCAAACAAAAAGAATTCAAAGAGGACCACACCAAAACACATCATAATTAAAATGCCAAGGGCATCTCTCTCAACGAGAGAATATTAAAAGCAGCAAGAGAAAAACAGTTAGTTACCTACAAGGGAGCACCCATATGACTGTCAGCTGATTTATCAACAGAAACTATGCAGACCAGATGGGAGTGGCAAGAAATATTCAAAGTGATGAATAGCAAGAACCTACAAGATTACTCTACCCAGCAAAGCTATCATTCAGAATTGAAGGTCAGGTAAAGAGATTCACAGATAAGAAAAAGTTAAAGGAGTTCATTACCACCAAACCAATATTATATGAAATGCTGAAAGGTACTCTTTAAGAAAAGGAAGAAGAAGAAGGTAAAGATAAAAATTACGAATAGCAAATACGTATCTATCAATAAGTGAATCTAAAAATCAAGTGAATAAAAAAATCTGATGAACAGAATAAATTGGTGAATATAATAGAATCAGGGGTATAGGAAGGGAGTGGACTGACAATTCTTGGGGGGAAAAGGGTGTGGGGGTGTGGGAATAGACTGGACAAAAATCATACACCTATGGATGAGGACAGTGGAGGGTAGTGGTAAGGGCAGAGAGTGGTGGGATGAGAACTGGGTGAAGGGAAACTATGGGGGGCGGGGGAAGAGGAACAACTGTAATAATCTGAACAATAAAGATTTAAAAAAATAAAAATAAAATAAAAGTGACTCTAAATAGATTGAGGAATTGACTTCCAGCACGTGCACACATGGGATTGGGGGACATAGGTGGTGTCAATACCGTCCCATGCACATGCTTTCTGAGAGAGTGCCAACAGCCATTACATAGGATTTGTCCAATGACTATCACTGGGTCTTTAAGCTGGTCAGGAGTGCTTGGACCAAGCCCATGGAAAGACATTCTCCTTACTGGCTCCTTGCCTCTGGGCTTAGTCTGTGCTTACCAAGCTCAGATTTTGTTTTGCTCTTCGGTCTGCCTGGGTGGGTGAGAATGGAGCAGGTTTCCTTTGGGTGGGGAAGAACATTCCTTTCTTCCTGTGGGGAAGGTGGTATTTATGTTTCTCAGAAAAGAAGTTCCTGGAGAATAACATATGGCTATATGCTTTGGATGTCTGGGATAAACAGAACGCTTTAAGCAATCTATTTCTCCTCTGAAGTGCTGTCAGAAGGGTCAAGAGGGAGTACAACCTAGGAGAGCCCTTCTTCAGATTTAATGTGTGAAGAAAGCAGTGTTGCTGAACTCTGCTTAAAATCACCTTGGAGCTTGTTAAATAGAAACAAAACACACCCATTCCAAACTCTGTCCCAGGCCAATGAAGTCCGACATTCTAGGTGGTGAGGCCTGAATCTTGGTATTTTTAAAAAGCTGATTGTCAGGTGTGGCCAAGTTGAGAACCACTGCAGTAGAGTATTGTGTAGCTTCTGTTAGTGTGTCAGCAGATGAAACTTGACTCCCTGAGGTTAATGGAGAAAGGATGAAATGCCTTCTCTGAGTCAGGCATTGTGCTGGGCACTTGCCTTATATTATCCCATAATTGCCGCAAGGACATGGCAAGATGGGCACTCTGTCACTCTCTCCATCTACAGAAGAGGAACGGAGGCCTAGAAAGATGAGCTCATATGCACAAGGTCACCCAGTGAGGAAGTGGTGGAGCTAGGATTTGAAGTAATGTCTCTCTAATGGCAAAGCCATTAACCCTCATGCTCCTACAAAGGACCTACTAGGGCCAATGAAAGGCAAGGACCACAGGCTTTGGGTGGATGGTGTATTTGTGGCTATAGTAATAGACTGGTCAAAAAAAGACAGGCAATTTCAAGGTAGTTTTAAGGACAGATTTCAAGTATTCATTGCTGTGCAGCTTTCCTTGGAGCTCCCCACATTTTCTGTGGCTGTTTTCTTCTGCCCCTCCCATTTAGTCTGGCCTCTTCTGGTGCATGTGAAAGACGAAATTCATTGTCTTCTCTCCAAACCACTTTCTTCCCCTGTGAGCTGTGTCCTACAGAATTGCACCTCCATCTCACCAGGCACTTCAACCTGAAAACTGGGCCTTGTCCTGCACCTTTCCCACATTCTTAGTTCCGCACATGTTTGTGATAGAGCTCAGAATAGTGCCAACTCCTAGTTACAGGATATCTTCCTCCTTTCTGCTTCCTACTGCCATCAGATCATTGCATTTGTCCTTTTCTCCTTCTCTCCTTTTCTCTTTCTTCCTTCCATTTGATGATTTCATTACGGAAAAACAATGCTACCTATTTAAAAGCAGGAATAAATGCAAACTTAGTATGCCTTTTCATACCGTTTTGACTTTTGAAAGCATGTTAATATTTTATATATTCAAAAGGTAAAATAAAATCAGCAATGATGCAAGGTAAAAATTATCCTAAAATTAGAAGAAAATGGAGGCATTTGAACCCAGATTCATTTCAAATGAATAACATTATCACAATAAAGTGAGGAAAGTAACCAAAGAAAGTAATTTATGAACAGAGTATCAGACTGTATACACACAGGCTTGGTAGGTAGGGAAGTGGGAGAACAGCAAACAAGTCCTGGATTCCATTTATCAGGTTTGCTTTTTGGAGAAACCCTTCTGAACAAGGGTTGTCACTGTGGAATGAGAGAGGTACAAATGTGAATTCAGAAGTAAACAAAGAACTCTGTGAGGACAGAGTGGAATTAGAAGCATTGGTATGGACTCAGAATGTAGAATTGTGTGTGTGTGTGTGTGTGTGTGTGTGTGTGTGTGTGTGTTCTGTTTGGATACATATATATGTAGATTTCCTAGCTTTGTCCACTGAAAAGAGCAAGAAGCAATGATATCACAGTAGCAATGCGCACACCTAGTGCTCTGATCTTGGTCTCTAATGTCATTCTTCAATAGAAGGAACCAGGGCTCTTTGGAGAAATGGCCAATTCCAGGGCTGAGGCAAGTAGGTACAAGATGAACCTGGAATATCTTGTTATTCCAGAAAGTAAGAAAATACGAAAAACAACAACAAAAAATCAATAATGGAATATATCACTAAGATGCAGGGGTTAGTTTAAAGGGGTTCTCAGTGATCAATTCAGAGATAATTTGACCACTAAAATGAAAGACAATAATAATGAATTATAAAACATTAAAGAAAAAAGAATCCATGAATCCACAGTGATACTAAAGAGATGAATAAAGAAATTGATGGTGAATACGGTAGGACCCTTGCTTGTAATGGAATGCCAAGTCCCTACTGGGAAATGTGGAAGGAGTCCGAAAGTTGGCAGATCATCATTTTGCAACCATCACAGTAAAATTGCTTTGGGAAAGAATCATCAATAGATGCTAACTCCAAGAGAAAAGTTTTGATGACAAATAAAATATTTGCTTGGTTCTAAAACATCTCTTAATGACAACTACACAATATGGAGAAATTGAAAGCACTTTGGTTGGAGATAGAATTAATATCTCAAATGAGGAAAAGAAGGACATCAATGTACCTCCAGATGGGATACTCTGATAAGGACACAGTGCCACTCATGTATCATCCCTGAATCTAAGCAATAAGGAATCAGATTTTCCCAAATGAGCAACATCTATTAAATAAAAAGTGGGAGGAGACTATTAGTCAGAAACATCAATGTTTTAAAAGCCAAAGAAAGGCTAAGGAATTGTTTTACATTACTAAGACTAGCGACAACATGACTAGAAATACTATGTGGTCCTAGACTGGAGGGGAAATGCTATCAATTACAGTTTTGGGATAATTGACAAAATTGGAATTAGAGTAGAAAAGTAAAATATTGCATAAATGTCAATTTTACCGAAACTGGTAACTATAGGAGAGAATATTATATTCTTAGGAAATATACACTGAGGTATTTATGAGTAAACTAGAGGCACTGGTGGGGTCCGGCCAGCCCGGCCCCAACCAGGGCCAGGCTGGCTGGAGGAAGGGGCTGTGGGTGATTAGCTAGTGGGCCCTGCCCCCAATTGGGGTTGGGAGGCCTATTGGGGGCAGGGCTGGCTATGGGAAGAGAATGTGGGTGGTGGGCTGGCCAGCCCTGCCCCTGAATGGGGTGGGGGGGTGCTGATCGGGGGCCAGCAGCCTGGGGGAGGGGCCATGGTGGTTGGCCAGCTGGCTCTGCCCCTGATGGGTTGGGAGAGCAGATCTGGGGTGGGGCCAGGGCGGGGGAAGGGCTGCAGGGGATTGGCTGGCTAGCTCCCCCGCCCCCTATTGGGGTGTGGGGGTGTGGTCAGGAGTGGGCTGGTGTGGGGAGGGCTAAAGACCTATCCTGGTGGAGCCAGCTGATCGGGGAGTGGGGAAGGGAGGGAGCATTTGGCTGGCCCTCCCTGCTCTTGACTGGGGTGGTAGAGTCCAATCAGGGCAGGCATGCAGGAAAAAGGGGCCCCATGCCCTGATTGGCCATAATGGGCATCATAGCAATTGGTCATTATGGTTGTTATGGCATTATGGTCGCTAGCTTTTTATACATACTGAGTGGCCAGATTGTTATGATCTCTGAATGTATAATAATAATCTTGCGCGTGTGCGTGCGCGCGCGCACACACACACACATATACATACAGTGGTACCTCCAGATACAAGTTTAATTCGTTCTATAACCTTGAGGCGTGGGAAACTATGAGACGCTCGAGTCGCAGTAAACTGGTGGGTCGTGTGCAGCTGGCCGATCCACGTGATTACTCCTGTCTCAAATGTTGCTCGTATTTCAAAGCAAAAATCGCTTGCTCGACGGCTTGTATCTCAAAAATCTCATATGTTAGGGCACTTGTATCTCGAGGTACCACTGTGTATATATATATATATGTATATATGTTGGAGACCCAGTGCATGAATTCGTGCATGGGTGGGGTTTGGCCAGCCTGGCCAGGGCTAGGGAACATGAGTGGTTGGCCAACATGCCTGCTGGTCAAACTCTTGGTCGAGGGGACAATTTGCATATTAGCTTTTATTATGTAAGATATACACTGAGTGGCTACATTATTATGCGATTAGAGATCATAATACTCTGGCCACTCAGTATATATAGATAGTCATGATGTATATAACTTACTTTCAATTGATTCAGCAAATCAAGTACAGTGGTACCTCGAGATACGAGTGCCCTAACATACGAGATTTTTGAGATACGAGCGATTTTTGCTTTGAAATACGAGCAACATTTGAGATAGGAGTCATCGCGTGGATCGGCCGGCTGCACACGACCCACCAGTTTACCGCGACTCGAGCATTTCATAGTTTCCCACGCCTCAAGGTTATAGAACGAATTAAACTCGTATCTCGAGGTACCACTGTACTATATAGACACATATTTATATGTACTTTTTTTAAAAGAGCAAGAATGAGAAAACAAATAATAAAAGAAACAGGGCAAAATATTAACAATAGGCAAATCTGGGTGAAGTATATATGGGTGTACTTTATACTAGGCTCACAACTTCAAGTTTGAAATTATTTCAGGAAAATAATCACTAAAGAACTAGCAATATGAACTTTCTCAAATGCACTATGTACCAAATTGTAACACCAGGTCACAACTCATATTCTAACCAATCTAACACTGTCAACTTTATTTTTAATACAGTGAGTATACATTAACGACATAAGATGTTTGTTTTATAAATTGCAATCACACCTGACATTTTCGTAGTAAAAGGGGTCTATCTACTTGAAAACAGGTTGCAAATGCCTGGCTGACAAGGTAATCATCCAAAGTATTCCTGACCCATCTCCAGGTAACTCGAGCCTCACATGTGTCTCACAGCTTCTTGGGCCTTCCCTCCAGCCATTCAAACAGTTCCTGGTCCCCCACCCCCTTCTGTTGCATTCCGGTGGAGCTTTGTGCAAAGTGTTTCTTCTGCACGCCCTTCCCCCACCACACTTGAGTCTGGTGAATATGTTTCCAAGTGTAAAGGCTTCTCTCCCTGTAAAGCCTCTGAGGGCCCAACTCCAGCCAGGCAGGGGGATCACCTCATCTATGGACCACCTCCATGTGTGCCTGTATTCTAGCAGTTACCACACTGTCTTGAAATTATTGATTTCCTTCTCTGTCTCCTCAGAAACATTCCTTTGAAAGCAGGGGCCAGGTATAATCCAGGCTTTTGTAGGTGCGTATGGAGGGGTGTGCTGTGTAGTATGCTCAGTGGTGTGCTGGAGTGGCTTGCACCTGCTTCCACCTGCTCCCACCTACTCAGCCAGGCCCGGGAGAGCCCTCTGTGGACATCTCTTCCGGATTTGCCATACAGTGGCCTCAAGGTGGTAGATTGACACTGGCCAGGTTGGGGGTATTTACACCATGAAAATCGGCACCACTTTCTTGAACCACTGGGAAGGGTCCTTTTCTTTCTGATGACTTTCTAAGTGGTCAAGATGTGAACTGGGAGGTCAGGGTCGTGTTTTCTGGAAAACCCAGGCTGAGGAAATGATGCTGATGCACAGGAGTGAGACATAGAAAGCACCTGAGCATTTCATCCCTCTGTCCCTACGGCCAAATCCACATGCCCCAGGGTTTAGGTGGGTGAGCCAACCAGTTCCCACTTCTCTCTACTTTGTCTGTGTTTTGGTTGAGCTTTTTCAAGTTGTGTTTCCTGAATCCTCGATTGTTTTGAGGAGTTTGAGACCAGAGATAGTTGTCCATATTTTATTATTTCACATGGCACTTACATCCTAGGCCCATAGGAGATACTCAGGAAGTCAATTGGATCCACTTTATGAAACATGCACAGTGCACTGGGCACATGCCTGAACCTGTGGCATTTCTGGGATGTGTTAACTTGTTTATGGGGATAGTTAACTCAGAGATAGTTACATGTACCATATATTTATTTAAACATTTGTTCTAATAATATTTTTAAGAATTTCACACCACCATTGGGATAGATACTCCCAAACAGGGTTGGAAACCAGAGGCACCCAAAGCATAGGTGATGTCTCTGAGTCAGCCACCCAACAAACCATCATCTCTCAGCATCCATGCCATAAAAAACCAGCATGGTTTAGTCTTAAAGTTCTATTTTAGGTTTCGTTTCTCAATGACTTTAAACCTTAAAATAGAAGTGTACCCAGCAGACACCTCATTTTTCAATATAGAATTAAGTTCTGCCTGATAACAGATGGATACTTTCCACATTAATGTAAAATGTGAGCATGCATTGTGAGATAGTGTAATGCACTCCAGGAACCGACGGTGATATATTTAGATACTGATTAGAAGTAAAACTGATACATCATTCCTTCTAATGTACATGAATAGTACCAGTGCATAACAGTGCCTCTTGGGACTGAGGTCATTTATTTTTCCTCGTGGATATATTGTTTATATCATGTTCTCTCCCTCATGTTATATATTAAATTGTTTAATGTAAGCCATAAGAGAGCACATGTCACTAAAGGTCTTCCCCCACCCCCACCATGAAATCTGAAGAATCAAATCTTCTAACGCAGGTGATCTGTCAGTTTTCATTCCTGAATGTCATTGGTACATACAGCTTTTCTTATCAGTTCATTTCACATTCCCAAATCGAATGACTATTAATCTACAACATCTGAGCAGACCAGTGGGGGGCTTCCTCACTTCTATGCAGGCTACTTTCTGGTCTCAAACATGTGTCCATAGGAATAAAAGCTTCTCTACAGAAACTAAGAAAATGAAGAAAACGAATTAATTACTAGAAAGTTTCTTAGAGATGAAGACAATTTATTTATTTAACTATATTTTTACTGATTTCAGAGAGGAAGGGAGAGAGGGAGAGAGAAACATCAATGATGAGAGAAAATCATTAATCGGCTGCCTCCTGTATGGCCCACACTGGGGATCGAGCCTGCCACCTGGGCATGTGCCCTGATCGGGAATTGAATTGTGACCTCCTGGTTCATAGGTTGATGTTCAAAATACTGACCACACCAGCTGGGCATTTAAAATCGTAATGACTACTATGATTATTTTTGGAAAGTAGAGTGTGTGTATGTGTGTGTGTGTGTGTGTGTGTGTGTAATAGTGTCTAAGAGTAAAGCAACTGTATGTCTTGGAAAATAATATGATTCAAAGTTAAACTGTTCTGTTAGCATAAGCACCTCTTCAATCTAGAACTACAATAATAATCATCACCATTGTTGAGGGTTAAGTGAGTCTGGTACTGGGCAAGACCTTCATATACATCATCTCATCTAATTTGCACCAAAATAAATACACTGTCTGATGGTTATGATTATTCCACATGCAATCCATCAGAAAATCTTGTTGTCTCTGTCTTCAAAATATCTCCTGCATTTGTTCCCTAATACTTCTCCTGTGACTGTCTATCTGAACTGTTCTCATGTCCTGCCTGGATGACTAGCCTCCTAATCAGTGTCTCTGCTTCCCTCTGGTGTGTGTGGTATGCTTTGTTGCTGTTTACCCACCATCCTGTCTTGCAGGCACATGGAAGGATTGAACTTTCTCACAGCCTTTGAAGTTGGATGTGATCAAACAACCTGGCCAGTGGAGTGGGAGTGGAAGTGGTGCCTGTCCTTTCCAGGTTAAGGTTGGAGAGCTTGCGCATGAGTTGCCATGGCCCTCTTTTCCTTTTGTCATGATGATTATCTGCAATGAGTCAAACAGAGGCTGGTCCATCCTGGTTTCCAGAGTGAGGAGGGGGGCACAGAACCTGGCTAACTTCCATGGACATGGAGTGTGAATGAGAAGTAGCCTTTGCTTTTGTGGTTGTTTATTATTTTCCCATTTTATAGGTTGAAGGAAACCAAGGCTTAGTGATTTGATTCTTTTTTTAAAAAAATATATTTTTATTGATTTCAGAAAGGAAGGGAGAGGGAGAGATAGAAACATCAATGATGAGAGACAATTATTGATTGACTGCCTTCTACAGGTCCCCTGCTGGGGATTGAGCCCACAACCCGGGCATGTGTTCTTGACCAGAATCGAATCCAGGACCCTTGAGTGACAGGCTGACATTCTATCCACTGAGCCATACTGGCTAGGGTGGGGTTTGATTCTTGTAGAAATGATTATGTCCTATTCTAAGGAGGAAAGATGGCCCAGCCTGATTGATATACCCTGCCCTGCTCCTTTTTAACAGCAGCTGAAATGATCCTTTCAAACATATATCCGTCTATGCTGCTCAGAACTTCTGATGGCTCCTCATGGACATAGGAAGTGAGACTCAAAGTGCTCACTTTCAGGCCCTTTTTGATCTGATTACCTGTTTGCTCTTGTTTCCTACCACTCTCACTCCCTCCTTTTCCTTAAGCCATATTTGCCTCCCTACTGTCACTGACCATTCCTCAAGTGCCCTGCCACAGGGCCTTTGAATCTGCTCTTTGCTTCTGCCTTAAGGGCCCAGATATCACAAGGCTCCTTTTTCACTTTATTCTGGTCCCTGTCCAAATGCCCCTTCCTCAGAGAGGCCTTCCCTGACCACCTTATCTGAAATAGCAGCCCATTGCTCTCTAACTTCTTACTCTGCTTTACTTTTTGCCATGGTGTGTACCAATTTACCACTATTGGACATTGCAGTTTCTATTTATTTGTCTTTTATCTGTGTTCCTCGTGAGGGCAGGGATTGTTGCTTGTTTTGTTCAGTGCTTGAGCTTACTTTATAGTCACTGGCCCACTCCAGGCACTCAGAAAAGATTTGTCGAATACAGCAGTTACCCTTTATCTGTGGAGGATACATCCTAAGACTCCCTGTGGATGCCTGAGCCATGGAGAGTACTGAACCCTAAATATACTTTGTTTTTTTCTTATATATGCATATTTGTGATAGAGTTTTTTTTAAATTTAATAAATCTTTATTGTTCAGATTATTACAATTGTTCCTCTTTTTCTCTCTATAGCTCCCCTCCACCCAGCTCTCACCCCTCCTTCTGCCCTTACTCCCCTACACATTGTCTTTATCCATAGGTATATGATTTTTGTCCAGTCTCTCCCTGCCTTCCCTCACTGCTTTCCCCCTGAGAATTGTCAGTCCTCTCCCTTTCTATGCCCCTAATTCTATTATATTCACCAGTTTATTCTGTTCATCAGATTTTTTATTCACTTGAATTTTAGATTCACTTGTTGATAGATATGAATTTGTTGTTCCTAATTTTTATCTTTATCTTTTTCTTCTTCCTCTTCTTAAAGAATACCTTTCAGCATTTCATATAATACTGGTTTGGAGTCGATGAACTCCTTTAGCTTTTTCTTATCTGTGAAGTTCTTTATCTGACCTTCAATTTTGAATAATAGCTTTGCTGGATAGAGTAATCTTGTTTGTAGGTTCTTGCTACTCATCACTTTGAATATTTCTTGCCACTCCCATCTGGCATGCATAGTTTCTGTTGACAAATCAGCTGACAATCATATGGGTGTTCCCTTGTAGGTAACTAACTGTTTTTCTCTTACTGCTTTTAATATTCTCTCTTTATCATTTTAATTATGATGTGTCTTGGTGTGGTCCTCTTTGGATTCCTTTTGTTTGGGGTTCTGTCCGCTTCCTGGATTTGTAAGTCTATTTCTTTCACCAGGTCAGGGAAGTTTTCAGTCATTATTTCTTCAAATAGGTTTCAGTGTCTTGCTCTCTCTCTTCTTCTGGCACCCCCATAATTCAGATGTTGGTATGCTTGAAGTTGTCCCAGAGGCTTCTTACACTATCTTCATATTTTTGGATTCTTTTTTCCTTTTGCTTTTCCAGTTGAATGTTTTCTGCTTCTTTGTATTTCAAATCTTTGACTTGATTCTTGCCTTCCTCTAGTCTGTTGTTAGGTCTCTGTATAATATTTCTTATTTTGGTCAGTGTATGTTTAATTTCTAATTGTTTTTTTTTCATCTCCTCTTGGGTCTCACTAAATTTACCCATCTTTTCTAAGAAATTCTTGAAAAACATTATAACCGTGGTTTTGAACTCTATATTCAATCATTTGTTTTCCTCTTCTTTCATTTGTGATCTGTTCCTTTGTCTCCACATTTTTGCTGCTTCCCTGAATTGGTAGGGTAGCTTTGTGTGCAAGGTGTCCTATATGGCTCAGTAGCTCTGCTTCTGCAGTTACCTGAGGTGGACTCTCTTGGTGCACCCCTTTGTGGATTGTGTGTACAGCCTTGTTGTAGTTAAGTCTTGATTGTTGTTGGTATCACTGGGGAGGATTGACCTCCAAGCCAGTTGGTTGTGAGAATCAGCTATGTCTATGCCAGGAGAAATTCTGTGCTGGAGTCAGCCTTATGATACAAGACTTGCAAAATTGCAAAAGTCTCTGTGTTCAGCTTGGATGGGGTGGAGTCTGAGGGCTGAGCAGACAGCCTTGGCTTTCTGTCAGCCCTGCCCAAGTGGCCCCTGAGTTTCAGTGTTCCTCAGTAATTGCTGCAGCCCTCTCTGTATACACTCATGTGCCTCCAGACCTTTGCCTTTCATGGGTCCCATATGTTTCCGTGCACTCTTCTCTTTACATGACAGTCCAGACTCCCATGTATGAGTCTCACCCAGATCTAGGGTTCAATGTAGTTGGAACTGGGGTTCAGTGCAGTCAGGATTTTCCATCTCCCTCCCCCTAGAGGAAGCCAGCCAGGCCATCTGCTGCTTATCTTCTCCACACATGTGTCCCTGTATCTCAGCTTTTTGCAGCCCCTCTGAGTCCCTATGAGCCCCTCTCTTTCCTTTTAGTTGTAGAATTTCCAGTCAGCCAGCTTTCCTATGGTCTGGATGATGTCCGCTCAGTCTTTTAGCTGTAGTTTTGAAATTGTTGTGCGAGGCAGCACTTTAGGTGTTCACCTATGCTGCCATCTTGGTTTCTCTCCTGTGATAGAGTTTATGAATTAGGCCAGTAAGAAATTAACGATAATAACTAATAATAAAATGGAACCATTATAACAATATCTATAATAATAAAAGTGTAATATGCTAATTAGACAAGACAACCTTTTGGATGTCCTTCCAGACAACCTTCCAGACAAAGCTGGGGCTGCAAGGGAAGCCCAGGTCCCAGTTGCCAGAGGGAAGCTGGTGCTGGCAGCCAGGGGAAGGAAGGCCTACTCTTGCACGAATTATGTGCATCGGGTCTCTAGTATTGTGAATGTGATCTCTCTTTCTCAAAATATCTTGTTGTAGTTTCTCATTTTTTCACTTAAAGGAAGAAGTTGATGGCTTTTCCGTGGTATATCTGAATTGCCAGCATCACTACTCTTGCACTTTGGGGCTATTACTAAGTGAAATAGGGTGACTGGGATGCAAGCACTGTGATAACATGACAGTCAATGTGATAACCCAGATGGATAGGCAATAGGTATGACTATCCTGAACAAAGGGATGATTTCGTGTACTGGGTAGGATGGAGCAGGACAGGGCGAGATTTTATCATGCTACTGAAAATGGTGCACAATTTAAAACTTTTAAGAATTTTATTCCTGAAATTTTCCATCAAATATTTTTAGATCATGGTTGACTGCTGGTAATTGAAAATATGAAAAATGAAATTGTGAATTATGGGAGACTTTTGTACCTGAGCTCCATTTTACACATAGTAAACTGAAACTCAGAGAAGTGGAGTAACTGGCCAAGATCACACAGTAGTTAGTGAGGGAGTTCTGTCTTCGCTCCTAGCTGGACTCTTCTCCACATAGCACCCTGTCAGTTCTGTCAGCATGCATGGGCACTAGGTGTTGGGTCAGATCAGCCATGCACTTTCTCTGGTTTTCATTTATGAGGCCTGAGGTTAAGATGAGTGGTTTTGAAAAGTTCCACGCTCAGTTGTGGTTCATTTGTCATTTGGGTCATAATTGGTTTTCTAACTTCATCCCAAGAATATTCCCTCGTTGTGCTAATGGAGACTTGTCATATAGTAAATAAAAAATCATGGGTGATCCCCAAGTCACCACTTGCCTCTACAATGAAAGGTTTCTGCACTTAACCTTGACAATTGAAGCATCTGCTGTTTTGAACTCACTTTGAACACCAAAGGGATGTAGCATTTTGAAGAGCCCCCCTCTCTGATGCTGGTAGGAGCCTGAGGGCTGGGCTGGGCTAGGCTGATATGCTCAATCTTGGTGGCCAAGGCTGCCATCCACACGGAGCTCACCCTCAAACCCCCAGTGGAGCAGACACAGAGAGTGGAGAGGCTAACAAAATAATTGCCCAATGGAAGATAGGTTGCCACTAAATATAAGATTTGCCCAGATAATAAGTTAATATCCCATTAAAGTTTTGTGGAGTCCCAGTCTATTGGAAGAGGAAGCACCTTGCAATCCCATCAGAGTAGTGTTCTTGGAGTGTGGTCCATGATGAGTTGAAAATGGAATATTCCTGGGTCCAACTTCAACATCACTGAATAGGAATTGCTGGGTGTGGGACTCGGGAATCTGCATATTAGACAAACTCAACAGGTGTTTTTCATGAACACACAACTGTGGGTCTAGTTCAACCTTCTCATTTATAGGCTTAGAGAAACTGAGGCCTAGGGATTTGATTCTTGTGGAAATGATTATGGCAAATTGCAACAAGGAAAGGTGAAAGTAATTTTCATGGTAAAATAAAATTTTAAGAGTCATCATTCATTTCTCTCTCTCTCTCTCTCTCTCTCTCTCTCTCTCTCTTTCTCTCTCTCTCTTTTGGCACAAATCTCCTTAATAAAAAAATATAAACAGAAAAATACAGGCCTATATGTGAAGCATGTGGCGAATTGAGGTTCTGTAATATTCCTTGAGGTCAGTTTCAGACTCTGTGCACACCCCATTCTAGAGCTGCGGACTTTTGTCTGAAACAACATAAATTTTGCTCCTGTGCCAACCAGCAGAACTAAGGCTACTAGGAGTTAGTCAGCAGCTGGAGAAAGTGAGAGCAATGGTGAGATGTTGGAGAAGGACAAAAAAAAAAATGAGTCTAACACCAGTTGATCATTCATCAAAATAAGTATGGTGAAGAGCTTTCACAGAGGCCCTTATTACATTAGGCAAAGGAATAAATGCAGCACCTAAGAGAAGCCAAGGTTCTATGTGAACCACCAGTGATGTGAAATAAGGGCGTATCAATCACCCAGGAATGACTAATTATTGGAGAACAGAAGATTCTTTCTAGTTTACCCTTCGTATCAATATATGAAAAGAAATCCCTAGAATTTTGTGGTCAAATGTGGCTTTAAGTGAACAGATAAGAGCCCACGTAAATGGAATCCCTCCTCCGTCCCTAAAGGAAGTTGGTGAGCTGCCCACGTAATTTGCTGATAAAGGCCCATCTGTTAAAATAAAGTGGGGTTACATTGGCAATACATTTCAGCCCAGACCATAGTGGTTATTTTTTTCTTGACAGTCTTGTTGGCTTTTATTTTCTTTTTAAGCCCAGAAAACTATTTGAGAATGAAATATAGATGATGATTTGGCTTTAAGTTAATGCTACACTTTTTGCCCGGAGAGGGGAAAATCCATTGGCACAAGTTCCCTGGTAAACACCGGTGCGTGATAAATTGTTATGAGAATAAAGTCATAAGGAAAAGTCGGCTTCGCAAATGACACACGTAGAAAAACAGCAGATGTCTGATGAAGTAAAGAACCGACTTATTGCCAAGACCTTGAAAAACAAAATTAATTTCCTTTCGTCTTTGATAATGGTGATGTAATGTAGCTAATAGGAAGAGCCTGCCACGCTCAAGTAGTTATAAAAGGAGAAACGTTTGCCAGGCCCCAGGTCCCTAGATGAGGCGAGAGAAAGAAGCAAGGGACTTGCTTGGTGTTGTTTGCAATGTAAATGAGCTCGGCTCTCTGAGTATTTCTAAGGAGCTATTTCATAAGGAGGTGGGGGAAGCAGTTAAATCAATTTTACCACTGACAATGATTTCAGATCTTTGAAGCCTTTGAAAATCATTGTTGGTGAAAAATATACTCCTCATGAATCAAACAGTCAGTATTTTACAGAATAATTTAACTTCTGTAGGGAGGAGATTGCTTGGTTTTTAGGTAATGGAGGCACATGGCCGGTGAAATTTACAGGTGACATTGTAAAGCACACACTAAGGAAATATTTATCTACTACTAAGCCATGGACCATTCACCGGTGGGTCCAAGGTCTCATTCAGCCCTACTGAGGAAGAATTAACACAAAAGCTCATGCTAAGGGATATCCGACGCTGCTGGTAGCTTGTGTGTCAAGACATCAAAGCTGTGGAGCTTTCTGGCTCCCAATAAACTGGGTTTAAAATAAGCCAAGTGGCAGCCAGTCTAACTGTGGTCTTGGCATCAGCACCAGCACCCGCCCCGTTCTACTGCACATCTGAATTTGTTTTGTCTGTTCTGAGCGACATGCCTGTTGAACAACCTTTCGGTGAGGTTACTCTGAGTGGTGGAAAGATTATTCTGTTCCTCCTAGGATAGTTGGTGGCCAGAGGGTCAGAACAGCAGTCCACAGAAGTAGCGGTTTGGTAGGACTGATGAAGTCGGCCTCGCTCTCCAGTCGTTCCCTGCAAAGAGAGGGCATTCGGGACTGAAAGTGAACAGAATCCTTGGGACCCTTCTCTCAGCAGTTCCACCAGCAGAAACACTGCAGGTGGGTCAACATTCCTGCCCCAGAGACGGCGACCTCAATGCAAAGGCCAGAGTTTTGAATTTTGTCTTGGTATTTGGAGTCCACTCATTATTTCTCTTCTTTGGGGGAGAAAGAACTTTCTAGAACTAATGGATGGGTCTTTTTCCAGATCCTTGCTAGTTTATGTCTAAATCTGGGAGAGATGCAAGCTTTGTCTGTTGTGTCTGTCCTTCTCCTTTGATTTTCTTTGTTTTCCTGCTTCTAGACCATTTATATTGGAAACACATTTAAAAAGGCCTTTGTTTGTTATTTTTTCCTTTTTTCCACTTAATTCATCTGGTATAAATTTGGGTTATCTAGGAGGGAAACCTGACCATGTACTTGTTGGCTCAAGTTCCTTTCCTATCATGGATGTTACAGCAAACAAAAACAATAACAATGATAGGATCCACGTACCCACTGTGGTGCTGTGAGAGCATTTGGTGCTTTTTGTATGACCTTGTGAAATCACGGCGACCTTTGCCCCAAGAAAATGACACATTAGGTACTATGCATAGCCCCACTTTACAGATGAGGCTCAGAGAAGTCAATTTGCCCGAGGTCACACAAACTGTTCTGTGCCCACTGACCTCTCCCAAGCCCCAATAAATGGGTGAATATAATATGGAATGCACATGAATAAAATTCTAATAAACTGGTGAATATAATAGAATCAGGGGCATAGAAAGGGAGTGGACTGACAATCCCCAGGGGGAAAGGGATGTAGGAATGGGGGAAGAGACTGGACAAAAATCATACACCTATGGATGAGGGCAGTGGGGTGGGGTGGGTAAGGGCAGAGGGTAGGATGGGAGCCAGTTGGAGGGGAGCTATGGGGGGTGGGGGGGAGAGGTTATTGCTCTTAACCACCAGGCCATACCTCTTTCCAATATTCTATGCATTTTCTTTGTGTTTGGTTTTTAAAAACCTCTTATTCCCCTAAACCTTCAGTGGGGAGATGCTGTGTGACATGGACACTTGCGTTCAAAACGGCCTGAGAGAGAAGAGTGATGTGCACACAGGCTCTCCCTGTGGTGAAAGGCTCTTATGAAATCCCATCATTGGGCTAATCCATCATGGAGGCAGCTGAAAATGCTCTTTGAGGAAGGTGGGTCAGGCTGTGGGCACTCATTCTCCACTATAACACAGCGAGTTTGAAAGCTGTTGCTTTTTTGGTTGAACTGGGAGATTTGGATGTATCTTCAAAACCTTCCATCTGTTGCTCTTTCAGCAGAGGGAGTTTTAGCTCAGTAGTCAAGCCCCAGAGTAGATGGAAAGAGAGCCTGCTAAGCACAGTTGTAAATCTTGCACACTTGCTTTTTTATACAGAGTCAAGCAGAAAGGAGTATGAACTTGGAAGCTCATCTCATCATCTCACAGAAAAAAAAAAAAGAAAAAAGGAGGGGACGGAGGAGCTGGTAAACTTCATTGAGGCTTGGGGGAGAGATTAAAAGGCGGGTGGAAGGGACAAGAGCTGGATAGGTAGATATTCTTGCGATGAGTTTTAGGAAAGAAGAAATTAAAAAAGAGATTCAGAGAGAATGTGCGACATGATGGACAGATTAAGAAAGAAAAGTCAGGTACAAGATAAAAAACAACAACAGTAACTGAGGGTTGGAAGGGAGGCATTTGTTTCCTTCTCTGTTTTTATCTGAAATATTATCCTAAATTTTTATAGCTTTGGGTGGTATTGATGATGACATAGCTCTTACTATGGAAACATTAGGAGCTGTAAATTTCTGTATAAGTTTTACTCTTAGGAATATTAGTTTTTCAGTAGATGTTTACTACTAAAAAAGGAGGAACTCAGCTTGTATCTTCCATAAATGTAAGGTGTTTGTCATTTGGAACAAAGAGCAGCAGTTTCTACAAGTGCTAAACTTCAAATAATTCTGCTTTCTTTCCTTGGAGCTGAAGGAGCAATATATAAAATCCCAGAAAAACACACAAGATACTTGAAGTAGTTGTATTCTTATCTTGCAAATAAGCATTTGTTTAGAATGGGTGTGAAGAGATTGGAAAACTATTACTACAAATAACATTACACAAATGCTTTCAAACCTTGCAAGGAGATCATATGTGTGTGCACCATGAGCTGGTTATCTTTACTATATTGCTGTTTTAGCTTCTCAAAACAAAGAAGTAGTTAAAAGCATACGCCTTCAAGATGGATGAGACAGACAAGGTTCAAATACCAGCTCTAACACTTATTTGTTCCATGTGTTTTTGCAAATCACTTGAGATTCAATCTCCTCATCTGTAAAGTAGAGATAATACCCCTACCTCATAGGGTTGCTGTGCAGGCTAATGAAAGAATGTGTTGTACACGTTCCTGGCAGGGAAAGTATCCACTATGTGGTAACTATTATCATTATCTTGATGTTAAATATATCTAACCATTATAATATGTAGGCAATTTTGTGTTTGGAAACTGGAGGATCCCCCAAAGTCAGGCAGGTTCTCACAATACCTGGATACTACACAGAGTGTCAGAGTGTTTGAAGTGGTTAATATTCTTCAAACTTCCTAAGTAGCAAGATATCCAACATTTGATCACTTCTCTGGGGAAGCTGTGCCTTGTCTCTGAGGAACACTAGACAATTAATTCATGGATTGTTTAGCTCCTATGTGCCAGGCATTGCTTAGGTGCTAGGTGTTTGAGAGTGAAAAAGTAGGTTTCCATTTTATGGATATTCTAGGGAGGAAAGAGCTAATAATGAATAAATAAGAAAAAATAGGAGATTTCTTGATTATGGTAAGAAATCTCAGGGGTATGGAAAAGAGAGTCCCAGGTAGGAGTGGAGGACTGATTCTGGAGGGAGCTCAGAGAGGGGTCTCTGAGCAGATGGTTACTGAGGTAGAAAATGAAAGATGAGAAGGAGATGGGCAGGGCCTTCTGGTAGAGTGAACAGCAAGTGTAAGCAGTCGTGGGCAGGAAAAAGCTAGGTGTGTTGAGAGAGGCCATCATGTTAGGAATGTGGGAAAGGGAGGGGAGAGGAGAGTGGTTCAGGCTGAAGTCCTGGCAGAAGACAGAGACAAGGAGCGCAGGATTAGAAAGGGGAAGTTCAGTCACTGCAGGAAATCATTCAGCAGTCAGACTCCACTTAAGTCCCCAAAGTAGAGGCTTCCAATGTCGGCAGACTCTGCCTTTTTGTCACCAATGAAGAGAAAGACCAGGAGACTAAGCACAAGGAGGATTTGCTGGGAAAAGGAACACTAGGATTTTAGTGGCAATTTTACTTTGGAAAACAAACAAGCAAAAAATCCTCATTTCCAGTCTTCTCATGAAATGTAGTGAAATGGAGCCACTGGAAAGCTCTGCACTTATTTCAGTTTCTACTCAAGAAGGTTCTAAAATTATATATACAATTTAATATGTAACTATAATTTATGTTATATTAATATATAATATATTAACACTAGAGGCATGCGGGGTCGGGGAGTCTCCTCAGCCCGGCCTGCACCCTCTCTAATCCAGAACCCCTTGGGGGATGTTCAATTGCTGGTTTAGGCTCCATCCCTCTCGCAATCCGGGACCACTGGTTCTTAACCACTTGCTTGCCTACTGGCTTGATCACTGCCTAACTGCTCCCCTGCCAGCCTGATGGCCCCAACTGCTCTCCTCTGCTGGCCTGATCACCCCTAACCACCTCTGCCTTGGACCCCACCACGATGGTTTTGTCCGGAAGGAAGTTGAACAGTAGGAAAATGCCTGGTCTCCCAGTCTAATTAGCATATTACTCTTTTATTGGTATAGATATAATACATAGTATGTTATAATAAATATATATTACATTTATAAATAAAATATCTATCATATATATGTGTGTGTGTGTGTGTGTGTGTGTGTGTGTGTGTGTGTGTGTATATACTAGAGGCCTGATGAATGAAGGTAAGAGTATGCTTTTCTTTCGTGGATGCAAGCACTGGCTTCCCTCTGGCACCTTGGATCTGGCTTCCCTTGTAGCCCTGGCTTTGTCTGGAAGGATGTTTGGTCTAATTAGAAAATTACACTTTTAATATATATATATGTATATATATATATATATATATACACACACACACACACACACACACACATATATATACACACACACATACACACATAAATATATATATATTTCTCTTAAAGGCTCAAAATCTACCATTTTTTATTCTGTAGCAATTATGATATATTTGAAAGTAGGAAGAACATCCTATATGAAGTACACTACTTCTTAGAAATAGATGTGCAGACAGTATTTCAGCCTCAATTTCCCTAAACATTTAACGCCCATCCAGAGCTCACATGCTTGATGGTTTCATGGTAAGTAACATGACCATGTGGAGTACAGCTCCTTAATACCATTGGAAAAGGCATGGTGCTAATGAGTTCATGGTAATGGGGTCAAAACCAGTGGTTGTTTTGTTAAAAGGCCAACAATTCATTTAGCCAACTTTGCCATGAGGAGCCCAGAGGACAGGGTGTCAGTGGACAGGTCAGATCTACCGTGGCCACAGGCATGTGGCAGGGAAGGCAATTGCCTCTCTGTGGCCCCCACAGAGATGCTTTGAGCTGAGGCTCATCCCTTATCTGCAAAACCTTTTGATATTTGAAATTTCATGAGGCATGTTCTAGGAAATTGTACTCTTCATGGATACTCACTCATTGGGCAAGTTAGCTCTCCCTCCATTTGCTAAGACATTACTGTTCCTTGTCTATCCACTGTTTCCTTGACTATTCAACAATTTAGTTTGATTACAATTTGACATAAATCTCAGTATATTACAGGCCCTTCTTCAAGTTATACTCTATTAAGGGAAGGGACCTAATTTGATTTTCTTTTTTTTCCATAGAAAGCAGAAATATAATTTATTTTAAAGATGGCAGAAACAAGGAATTCATCCTGAAAATATACTTTGCTGTAATTCTGTTAGGCCAGATCTTCCCTCTGAGCATGCTTTCCTATTGTTTGCCCTCTAGAGTCTTAATTTGTCTTGTAGCAGTTTTTAAACTCTTCACTGATTCCCATGTTGGGAGCAGGCAAGAGGCATCTTCAAATCCACAGATTCTGAGGAAAGAGTAACATATTTCTCACAGGAATAGTACCTTCTATCTCAGAAGAGTGCATAAACATTTTATGCAGCTGGCACAGTGTAGATTAAGTAGGCCCATCGTTTATCAAAGTGTAAAAAAGATAATAAGAAAAAATACTGCATTGTAAAATAAGATGTTCAAATATAGTATAAATATTTAAAGCAGCTGATGGCCAAAACAGATGAGTCAATGAAGGTGGTCTGAGTTTTCAGGTGATTTTGCATCCAGAGGGATTCTCTTCATGACCACAGTGAGAGGCTCCTCGGGTCATTATTCATGATGGTTACCACCAGAGCTGCCAGCCTCTGCCCTGTCATCTCAGTCAGTCCCACCAGGCTGATTTTTTTTTAATAGAGGGGAAAAAATCATCTCTTGACTAGCTTGGGCTTTTCTCTCCCCACCACTATCACTTTGGCATTGTGTTATTTGGCTCACTGATTGTTTCCACAAGGTGGACCAGTGGTACTGATCAACCTTAGGCTAAGGATGCCAAGTTCTGTCCCCAGGCAGGCAGGCCATTCCAGGTGAGTTTGCTGAGATTGTGACATCCATCCATCCATCCAAAGGCTGACTCTGAACTTTCACAGTGAACTACTTGAGAGGGTTGGCAACATAGTCATTAAACACAGGGTCAGAAGACAGTTGCCTGTTACCTTAATGCAAGGGTGGGGAACCTTTGTCTTGCCAAGGGCCATTTGGACATTTATAACATCATTCTCAGGCCATACAAAATTATAAACTTTAAAATTAGCCTGCTGTATTTGGCCAAACATTTAATTAACTCACCCCTAATGCCTTGGCAGGGCCAGACCAAATGATTTTGTAGGTCTTATATGGCCTGCAGGCCGGACATTCCCCACCCCTGTCTTAATGGAACAAAAGGCTTCCCCACTACCCCCTCGGAAGGATTAGTACAAATCATTGTGCTAAGAGGAGGAAGAGGAAAATGAGTAAAATGTATATACGCCTGCTGGGACACAGATGTCAATGAATCATGCCAGGCGTCTTTAAACAGTTGTCCTTGAAAACAAAGGAAATCCATGTAAAAGATGTGCTTCCTGCAAGTCACAAAGCTCATGGGGAAGGCACATGCATCCCTGGACCTGTTTCTAGGTCCCCACCAATGCACTCTGTGGTCCGTGTTCCTATATTCCTATGAAATACTGGTTTTCCACTGGATTAACAGAAATGCAAGAATGAGGGGAACATGCTTGAAAAATAATATAATTGGAGATAGGCAACATAAACATATTCAAAAATAAAAAATATATAATTTGGAAGGAGGAGATTCGGAAAAGAAGAGCAAGGCTGTTGCCTCTTGGTTGATGAAAAGAGGGGGGCTAGCAAGGAAATGCAGACATGTGGTCTCAGGTTGGCAGTTCATGTGCTGGCTCTGAAGCAGATGCCTCCATTCAAATCCCAGCCTTTCCAGTTACTCCCATGTGACCTTGGGGGAATACAACCTTTTTAGGACCACTTCATTGTGAATAGGACCCATCTGTGAAATGGTACCTAGTCCATAGGACTCTGAGACCTAAAGGAAATAATGTAAAGCTTGTCAAGTTCACTGCTCTGTGCTTGGTAAATGTGAGCTCTCAATAAATGGTTATTAAGTCATGCTTTAGAAGGAAATATACAAATACACAATGGGTATTCTCCCTTAGGCTGTAAATGTACCCCTGACACATCCCATTGTCTATATTCCTGGCTTAAGCTATAACTATTATTGTGTCACTAGACACTCCCTCCCCCCCACTTCCTTATACTTTGGCCTGTGTTGCTGACTACTTTGCTCTCTTTTATCTAGATTCTACATCAGAGTGGTTTAATATGCTTCTATGATTGAGCATTTTCCATATCTACTAATGATGAGCTCATATTGATGTAGCTTATATTTATATAGCTTTAAAGGAGAAAGATGCAAGACTTGATTTCTTGTATAAAATTGTAACATATAGGTAAGATACACGAAGGCACATGTGAGTAAAGATAAGCTAATACGTATTTAATGGGGCAAGCTATGTAGATGGCTATATAACAAATGTGTCCCATGGACTATTTTAACAATTCGGCTCTCCATACTCTCTATGGATTAAGGATTTAGGAATCAAAGAAAATCATAAGAAACTGATATAGGAATCAATGGAATTAATTATTTGAATACTCTTATGGACTTAAAAATAATTGGTATATCTCACATGCATAGCATCCTGTATATAATTCTTTTTAGTTTGTTGTGCTTTTTGGTGTAGTTTCAGATGGTTGTCTGTGAAGCACTTTGGAATTCTTTAGCATGACAAATAAGAGAAGCATATTCATTGTTATAGTACTTCCTGTACTGCGAAGTTTATTGTTAAAATTAGATCTGCTTGCTTAGGGA
Organism: Lasiurus cinereus; assembly: GCA_011751065.1. Lineage (NCBI taxonomy): Eukaryota > Metazoa > Chordata > Mammalia > Chiroptera > Vespertilionidae > Lasiurus > Lasiurus cinereus. The sequence goes on from JAAGEH010000076.1 coordinate 29,010,864, forward strand.
GCTCTTCAGTAACTCTTGCAAACTTAGGTGGAGTGAATGGAAAGTTGCTTTTGGAAGATCCCCAAAGTCCAACATCTGTACCACAACATGGTTTGTGTGTTTAAGACCAACAAAGACTATAAAAGTGTTCTTGGGGTTATTTGGGCACTTTTGTTTTTAATTCAGAGTGAACTATTTTGAATGCCACACCAAATTTCCTTGGTTCTCAACAGGAAAGGCATAGCCATGCATTGCTAGTTTACCGGCCACATGAATCCTGAAGGAAAATATTGGATTGTTCTGTTTATTCCCTTGTCAGAGTTTATTGATCGAGTGAGCTCTCCTGTAGCTTGGGCAGCCTTTGATCTGCCAGGGAGAAATTGGGTTTGGGATTTTGGTGGAAGGGAGGGGAGGAGGTTAGGGAAGGATTTGAAATGAAATGGCTCTTGTTATCTGTAGTGGCCAGAGACAACCTGACACAGGCCAGCTCGAAACCGTTGCCCTGGAGGAGCAAGGCAAGGCCAGGGGATGGTGGGCAGGAGCTGAAGGCAGGCTTTAGCATTGTCAGCAGGAGAAGCACTTAGTTAAAGCTGCTGGAGTGATTTCTTGCTGCTAATAGATTTGTTTCTTTAGAGGCAGATAAGTAAAGGAAATGATGACTTTTAAGTGAATAGTTCCCCTGCATGGGGCTGGTTAGTGTCAGCGAGTCCAGTGGCAGGAAATACCGATTTTATTTTTTTTTGTAGCCCAGTGACAAAAGGCTTTGCTGTCTCCCCTCCCCCTCTCTCCACCTTCCCACCCTCTCTCCTTCTCGCCTACAAAACCCAGACGCTGGCCCCTCTGCCTGCTGGTGGAGGGCCAAGGCTTGTCTGAAAGCCGTTTAAGTAATTGCTCATAATTGCACATGTTTCCCTGACTGGGCTTTTACCTCTCCACCTCTGAAATTAAAAGGGGCCAAAGATGTGTGACCTTTTTCTAATGGGATGGGTTCTGGAACAAAGGAATTCAAGGAGGAGGCCCAGGGCCTTTATCAGGGCTCATCTCTGACAGCTGGCCCAGGCCTGGGGGAGAGGCAGGATTGTCCTTTTTCAAGTTGGAGAGGAGCGGGGGTGGGAGGGAATTCCTCCTCCCCAAACCTCACAGTTCTGTGTGGTGTGTCTTGAAGTTCTTCTCTCTCTTCCTGCACTCTGCCTGGACATCAATCTTTGCCTGATGCTGAACATCATTTAATTCTGAAAAGGGGTTGACCGATAGCACCCTAGAGCAGCTCAGAAGGCTTGCTTTTCCCAGATAACTCCTTATCCCTTGGTTAACTCAACTTCTCAGAGCCCCATGTTCCTCATCTGAAAAACAGGGATGATGGGATAATGGCACCTATCAGAGGGATTGGAGATAATATATATAATGTACAGTGTTTGGCACCAAGGAGTCCAATAAATGGCAATTATTTCCTAAGTATAATTTCTTGATGTTATTTCACTCCCCTTCTTTTTATCTCTCTGAGTTGGGGAATGACAAATTCTAGGCTTTGAATTTTATGACCCAAATTAGTTAAAATCAATAGAGTTTTAAACATAGAAAGGAATTTTCAAATTATCTAGTCTACATTAGAACCATCTAGGGATGTTTTTTAAAAAAACATTTGTATTGATTTTTAGAGAGAGAGGAAGAGAGGAGAGAGAGAGAGAGAGAGAGAGAGAGAGAGAAATACTGATATGTGAATCAGCTGCCTCCTGCATGCCCCCTACTGGGGATCAAGTCTGCAACCCATCGTGTGCCCTGACTGGAAATGGAACCAACAATCTTTTGGTGCAGTAGACAATGCCCAACCAACTGAGCCATACCAATCAGGGCTCTAGAGAGGCTTTTAAAACTATTGATGCCCAAGTCCCAGTGTCTAGAAATTCTGACTTATTTGGTCTTTGGTAGGATCTGGGTGTTAGTATTTTTGTAAAGTGATTCAAGGTTATTCTACTGTGCAATTGGAGTTGAGAACCACTGATCTTGTCGGACCACTTCATTTCAAAGGCAAGAAATCTGAGGCTGCTAGAAATTTGTTTTTCATTAGCTTGCTGATCCACCCAGTTATGAGTGCAACACCAAATCTATATGGAGTACTTACTATGTGTCAGGCAATGTTCTAAGCACCAGACATAGATGGATCCCCTCAGAACAGAGCACAAGAACCAGAACTGACAGCTGGCAGGGAATAGTTTTGTTCTATCAACTACTTTACTTGTTGCTTTAAGGTGCTTCTTTACACTGAGTGGCCAGATTATTATGATCTCTGAACACATAATAATCTGGCCACTCAGTGTATATCCTATATAATAGAATGCTAATATGCAAATTGTCCCCTTGACAGGAGTTTGACCAGCAGGCAGGCTGGCCAACTGCTAATGTCTCCTCCCCCTGGCCAGGCTGGCCAGATCCCACCTATGATGAATTCATGCACTGGGCCTCAATTTTTCTCTCTCTCTCTTCCTACATACATATACACACACATGCACACACACACACTAAATGACCAGATTATTATGCTTTCAGAGATCATAATAATCTGGCCACTTAGTGTATATCAGTAGAAGCCATACCTGGGGCAAGGAGAAACTGGTCACTTGAGAGGAATGGCTGATGGTGATTTGGACTACTAGCCCAGTTGGTATCTTCTCCATGCTGAAATTCCTGTGATCATTACTGAACCCCAACATCACAGGATATGCTGCACCTGAAAACTCGGCATGCCCTGAGTCTTTTCTCTGGGCTGTCCTCTTGCCCTCAAACTCACCTCTCACATGCGGGCACAGCTCATGAGCCACAAGCAGATTCCGGGCCTGCAAATCCTGCTGACACAAACAAAATGGAGACAACATGAACATTCTGTGCCTCGCTTTATGCTGTTATAGTTAATGACCTGTCAGTGTTTCCATTATAAACCTCTGTTTTCGGGGATGTGTAACCCAGTCATAAACGTTCTCTGCAGGCTGAGTGCTGGCACTTGTGATTTCAGCCTGGGAGCACATGTGTGTGTTGGTGTGTGCATATGTTTTTACAAGGATATGAAGGAAAAAAATAAGTTAGCCATTTTTAAGCAAAGGATGGTGAGAAACAGGGAAAAAAGGTGGTAATTGATTGCAGATGCTCTTTTGATGCTGCCAGGACCTTGAAAACTGCTGAGTTGCTTTGCACCCCCCTACCCTCCAATTGGGGATATGAAGAGTTGAGATGCTATTCTGTGCCTTAATTCTGTGCAAGAAATGTTAATTGACAAAGTAAAACTCCACATATGAAGGGTAAAGTCTGGAATTGGGCAGCTTCCATAAGAACAGGACTTGACTCAAATCCAAGGGCTGTAGAGGCCAGAAGCCAAAGAATCAGGACAATAGGCTGCAAAGACAAGTTCCTTTCACCCAGGCTGGCCTGTTTTCCTCTCATTCCCTCTTGCTCTGCCCTAACCAATAAAAGAAAGAGAAGCTACAGGAGGGGTTTCCCCAAACCTGCTTCACCTAGTTTTTGATGGTATCCATAGTTGTCAGGGTGTGTGCTTGATGGATGGATTTGTCTATTTTCCCTTTGAATATAGAATTCCAGAAAATGTCTGATAATTTGGATTTAATGAGATTATGTCAAAACACTTATGTGAAACCAGGCTGATCGATGTTGGTTAGAATCCAGGACTCCAACAATCCGTAACACTCAAAAAGTTGTAAATCCCAAAGTGGCCATTGTGCATTAAAACAATCCCAATGAAACAAAACCTCATTTTGTGAGCTGCTTCCCTTATAATTTTTCCAGAGAGATGCTTTTGCTTGAAACCCAAGAATGACTAATCTTGAATAATGAAGAAATCTGCAGAAAAGAAACCAGGGCCAGTACAGTCAGAATCTCTTTTGTACAAAGATGTTCCTGTCAATCCAAGTGCATAAGGTGTGCATCTCCAATGAGAAGCTTCAGATCTAAGTGATGAGCACAGAGACTGGCATTGTCTTTATCCCTACATCTCCAAACCATGTCCAAGTGAGAACAAGGAAGTGTCAAGATCTGTTTTCCCTCACAACTGTTCAACAACCATCTATAGTGGATAGTACTGTGGACTTATATCTAGACACACTCATCTCATGCAACTTGCTCACTGTATGGTAGCCTGTTTGATCATCTTTCTGTTCTTTGAGCATACCAAGTTGCTTCTTTAAGGCCTCTGTAACACTCTTCCTTGCACCTGGAGTGTTCTTCTCTTCTCTCTTTGCATGGCTGGTTCTTTATCCTCATTCTAGTCTCAACTCAAACGTCACCTTCCTGGCAGAGTCTCCCTCCTTGTCCTGTCACTCTATTTCAGGGGCCAATAAATGATGCTCTGGGGGCCACATCTGGACATCAACCTGCATTTGTATGACCTGAGAGCTAAGAATGATTTTTACATTTTTTTAATGGTTGGAAAAAGCAAGGGAAGAAGAATATTTTGTGACACATAAAATTACATGAAATTCGAATTTCAGTGCCCATAAATTAAGTTTTATTTGCACACAGCTGTGCTCATTTATTTACATGTTGTCCATGGCTGCCTTCAGGCTGCAATGGCGGAGTCAAGCAGCTGCAATAGAAAGTGTTTGGCCCACAAAACCTAACATATTTTCTCTCTGGACCTTGACAGAAAAAGTTTTCTGACTGCATGCTGTTCTAGTCTATTCAAATACTACACTTGAATATGTCTATAGCACTTGCCATTGGTTATCAATTATCTTGTTATCTACCTACATGCATATTAATTTGTCTGTATTTTCCCACTAGGAGCTACGGAGGGCAGACCTCTTCTGTCTTGTTCACTGGAACATAGTTCAAAAGATTAAGTGGATACTCAAAATACATGTGCTAAAGGAACTAATGAATGAATAGATATAGTTCTTGAACCAAATGATTGTCTCTGAAGCTTAAATTGGTTCATCCATCCATCCGTTCATTCATTCATTCATTCCATAAGTACTTACTGAGTGCCTACTATGTGGCAGGCATTTGTGCCTTTGGCTTGCACATTCATTTGCTTTCATGGGGATTGAGCTTCTATGAAATTAGCTCCAATGGGCTTGGTTGTTGATTTTTCAACTGTTATTTCTGACTCTCCTGGTATATGAGGCTGCCTTCAGTCCTGTTGCATCCTTCCCTGGCAATAGCATGAAGGTTGTGCAGCTCAGAGCTCTAAATTGCCTCTTGGATGACCCATCCGTCCTTCCTCAGGAAGAGGCATCTGTCCCATTATTGCTCATTCTAGCACAACCTCAGCTTCTGCTGGTGTCCTAGAAACCCTCCTCTCCCCACATCTCCATTCATCCCAGCTTGGCCCAGCAGCCTCCCACTCACACCTGCAAAAGTCATTCACAAGGCGTCAGATTCATTATCACTGGCCTGAAAGCACCCTCCTGAATGGAGAAGCAGAGCCTGAGAGAGAGCAGGGCAAGAGTCCGGTGGCCCACAGCTTTTCCTCCCTCCTCCTCCTTCCTGCCTTCTTTGCAGATGAGCTCCTGAGAGAGTCCCTGTGTGCATTCCCTGAAGTGGATGCTTCATTCACTAACCGTGCTGTTTGAGGAGGAGGATGTGACAGTTTACTTCAGTGGCTCTCAACCTTTCTAGGGCCGCGACCCTTTAATACAGTTCATGTTGTGGTGACCCCCAACCATAAAATTATTTTCGTTGTTACTTCATAAATGTAATTTTGCTACTGTTATGAATCATAATGTAAATATCTGTGTTTTCCAATGGTCTTAGGTGACCCTGCTAGCAGTTCTCAACCTGTGGGAATATCAACCTGTAGATATAGTTCCTGAACCAAATGATTGTCTCTGAAGCTTAAATTGGCTCATCCATCCATCCGTTCATTCATTCATTCCATAAGTACTTACTGAGTGCCTACTATGTGGCAGGCATTTTTTGTCCCACAGGTTGAGAACCACTAGCAGGGTCGCCAAAGATCACAGGTTGAGAACCACTAGCAGGGTCGCCTAAGACCATCGGAAAACACAGATATTTACATTATGATTCATAACAGTAGCACAATTACAGCTATGAAGTAGCAACAAAAATAATTTTATGGTTAGGGGTCACCAGAACATAAGGAACTGTATTAAAGAGTCATGGCATTAGAAAGGTTGAGAACCACTGGTCTACTTCTGTGTATTATAGATCTGCATTCCTGGTGATAATAGGAAGATTAGTACCCACCGTGTGTTTACAGAGCAATTGTTGCACTGAACAAGTTGTTGAAAGATCTCAGGTTTGGACACAAAAGACAGGCTACATCTTTAAAGGAGCCTGACTACTTTCCTCATGTGTTAGGATAAAATGCCCATTTTATACCTCTGGTGTGTAGTTTTCATGACCATATGATCTGGGTTTTCCAAGCCTGCTCTGGTTTAAACTGTACTTTCCCATTTCTAAAAAACATGAACCCCAGAATCAACTTGGTGAGTCTGGTCACCCCATCTGTGAGATTTTAATAGGAAAAACTGGTCTTTCTTGACACTCTTTTCAGCACTTGATGGAGTGTCACATTTTCCTTTGGACCATAAGGAGCAAGGGGAGTTCAGCCAGGGTAGGATTGGCCAGAGAAGCTGAGGACAACTGTTGAACAGGGCTGGTGGGGGAACTGAGGCAGTATGAAACTGACCAGTTGTAATTCACTGATCTTCCTGATTGAGATTCGGGGACAATCTCTCCAGTGTCCTGGCTGTGCCCCTTCCTTGTTCTCACTTTAAATATGAGCCCGTTCACAGTGTTCCTAAGAGCCTCCAAGAACACCAGAGTAGAAAGTTCAAATAAAGGGTAATGCCATTATGTTGGCCACCTGGCAATCCTGAGCCCTGAGAAAGCTCCAGACCTATGTGGGTGCTTCATAAACATCGTTTAACGTTTAATGGAGGGAAGAGACTAGTAAATGTGCTCTTGGTTGGAAAGAGAATAGGGAATCTGATCCCTTCCTTCTGACATTTGAACCCTGCTTTTTTCCATACACAAAAACACACACAGCCAGGGAGAAGAGATGAGACACATATAGGAGATTCAGGAAAGTAATTCATAAAGAAAAAATAATTCATGCTTTTGTTGTTAAATGGGCATTCAAAACACCAACCCCACAGTGCAGAATCAGCTACATCCAAACATCATTAAATAGAAGGTCTGAAAAATATTCTGGCCAGTCAACCACATTTGCACTTGGGTAAAATCTGAGAGACTCCAGCCCCTCTTCTCTTCCCTGCTCCCATCCCTTATTCCAAAAACTCCAGGTCTCCTTCAATCAAAGCATTTCAGACTTTTCAGTACATATGTATCATTTGTGTTTTAAGTACATAGGGGGTCTTGTAAAATACATTGCAGATTCACTGTGTCTCAGGAAGGGCTGAGAGCTTGCACATCTGGAAAGCATCCAGCCATTGCCCATGCTGCTGGTCCGCAGTCCAAACTTTTGAGTTGTGAGGCCTTAGAGAGCCAGTTCTTGAGTCTCAGTGGCTTGCTTGTTCTTGGCTTGAGGTCTAATTCAGTCCTTGGGCCAGAACTCTGAAGTGGGGACATTTTCTGTGGGCTAGAGGGTTGGAATCGTGCATGTGTGAGTGTTGCTTGGGCTCCTTATGATCCTGCTTTTGGAGTTCCTCATCAGCCAGGTGTCCTCAGCTTCTAGAGGGATTGGGATGCTTTTCTGCCATCCCTGCGACTTCTCCATGCTCGGTCCCCAACAGGGTCCTGGATCCCAGGCTGATCGTGGGAGCACATTGTCACTCCCTGGCTGGAAAAGCTCAGCAAATTAGCACCAGGCACTAGCGACCATACCTATAAAATGGAAAAAAAAATAGTACCTTCATCAGAGTGTCTTTAGGTTTTAATGAGTTAACCCAGTGCAGAGTCAGCCCCCAGGGAATCTGCTTTGTAGGGTCAGATGCGATGGTCTCTGCCCTTCCTAGATTGCTGAGGTATAATTATGGCCAAATTTGTGACGTAGTTTTCATTGTATAATTTGACTTTCAGGGACACATTCAGGCACTTGTGATTAGAAGACTGTGAAATGAGTCAGCTCTGGGGACAAAAAGCGGGGCTAGTCCTGGCTACCTTGGGTAATCTCAGGTGGCAGGTTCTGTGTATAGACCCTTGGGGAAACCAAAGAGACTATCAATTATCTCAGTGGTCTCAGCCAAAACAGGGAATGGTTCCAGACACATAGCAGCTGTGGCAGCCAGCAGGCATAATTTCTTCTCCTAGAAGTGATGGCCATTGTCCCCAATCCAGACTATGTCCTCGAGATTATCCTGCTAATCTCTGTTGCTGCTTCTGTCATCACTCCAGACCACTCTCTCACTCTGCCATGGCACTGCTCTACTCTCCTTCCCTCATGCCTTCTGCTTGCTGTCTCTGTGTCTGTCTCTTGGTCCTGCTTCATTCTTCACCTACTTACTGTCTCTTCCCCTCTGTCTGGAGCTCAAACTCTCCCAGAAATGATGTGATGGGTTCAGACAGATCTAGTGTGAGGAACTCAGTGAGGCCCCATTATTGGCTACTAACGAGCATGTGGCCAGCACCCCATGGTTATAAAGTGCAAGTCATGACAGTCTCCTCTGATTGGTAGAACTGCTTCAGATGGTCACACGTAGGTCACTTAGGATGCTTTTGGTAAAAAAAAATCTGACTCAAGTGGTTTACCAAATAAAGAGTTTATCTATCTATCTATCTATCTATCTATCTATCTATCAGCCTAATATGCAAATTTTCCCCATGGGAGTTTGACCAGAAGACCAATTGCTTGCTATGACATGCGCTCACCACCAGAAAGTGGCATGAAATGAAGGAAGGCCCTAGCTGGCAGCTGGCAGCTGGGGAAGGGAGGCCGTGGCCATAGTAGGAAGGCCCCAGTTGGTCCTGATCACTGGCCAGGCCTAGGGACCCTACCTGTGCCAGGCTGAGGCTGAGGAACCCCTTCAGGTGCACTGGGCCTCAAGTTATCTAATAAAGAAGAGCCAGAGGTAGCATAGTTTCTGGGAGGGTCACCATTGATTGCCTACCTAAACCTATTTTTCTCCTCTTTTCTATTGGAAGAGCCTAGATTTTGTTTCTATATGAAACTGTATGATCAGGGGAGAGTGTCCTTTCCCTGTAGCCATGAGAGTGGATTTTGATTAGTTTCTGTCTTTTCCTTCTGCCAGAAGTTTAGGCAGGGACATGTGATCCAATTATAAGCAATAAGACATGAAGGAACTTATGGGAAAAGTTTTCTTGCTCTTAAAAAGCAATGTGTATTAACCTTCCAACTCAGCAATCCTATGCCTAAGAATTTACTCGAGGGAAATGAAAACATACATCCACACAAAGACTTGTCTGTGAATGTTTACAGCAGCTTCACTCATAATAGCTAAAACTGGAACTAGCCCAGATGTTCATTTACTGGTGAATGAATAAACAAATTATGGTATATCTATACAATGGAATACCACTCAGCAATAAAACAGAACAAATTACTACTGACACCTGCAACAATGTGGATTGATCTCAAATGCATTGTGCTTAGAGAAAGACACCAGACACAAATGACTACTCTACTGTATGATTCCATTTGTATGACATCCTTGCAAAGGCAACTGTTGGGGATGGAAATCAGATTAGTGCTTGCCAGGTGCTGAGGTTGAGGAAGGGGATTGACTACAAATGGCCATGAGGGAACTTTTTGGCAAGATGGAAATGTCCTACACCTGGATTGCTAAAAGACTGTATACACTTGTCAAGCTCATCAAATTGTACACTTTAAATGGTGAATTTTACTGTATATAACATATATGCATAAGCCTGACTTTTTTGAAAAGAGCCACATGCTAGAGGAAGCAGACCCTTTTCTGTATGCCTTTGGACAATACCTTCATTGATGATCTGAAGCTGCAGTATCATTTTAGCACCATGTGGGGCAGATGACCTGGAAGGTCACGCCACACACTGAGGATGATGGAGTGGAAAAATTATTGCTGAATTAACCAGCCCTAGAATCACCTTCCTTTTGACTTCTAATTTTTATATAATTCATTCCTTATTATTTAAACTAGTTGGAATCAGGCTTTCTACCCAAAGCACCCCATCCTAAATAAGATGTGAACTATGAGTATGGAACTGCCTGCAGTAGCTTTGTGCATTAGAACAGGACTGAAGATGTGGAAGAAACATCAAGCATCAAGCATCATCATCCATTTAGGATAGTAACCCATATGCTATGTGGTGATCTTATGCTTTTTATTTCTTGAGTCTCTTAGTTTGTACTTCACACTTACTACTGATGTTTCTGGTTGGTATATCTGTTTTCTTTAGACCTTTGAAGCACATATTTCATAGGCACATGAATAACATTTTCCCATTATGAGTATGGCAGTGTTGGCTGATAATACTCTGGGACCCAAAGTTTGTGGAGCACAGACAGATTGAACTTACCAAGTGGCCTGGAAACTTGGTATTGCCATGTGGTGCCCCCAGTTTATTTTCAGATTGAGAGGGCTCTGGGCTGAGGATGCGTGGAGAGAACCATGTGCTTCTGTATCCTGAATAGGAAGGTGGATGCTCTGGGGCAGGCAGAGGTGGTCCTTGGTTGGTAAAATTGAAGATGAACTCTCAGAGACTTGCTCATAAAAGTAAGCTGTGGAATTCAGACTACACTAGCCTGGAATTGAGGCCAGAGACTTTTTTTCTCCAGGGTCCAGAGCCAAGGAAGTAGGGCACCAAAGACTTATGTGAAATCTCAGGATCACACACAGCAAGGCTACACTGTGTTACTGAGCTCACAGAGAGCATAAAATTCTCCCAGTGAGCAAAGTCATTCTTTCCCTTCTCTCTCCAGTCCCTCTTCATTTAATGTCTCCTTCCGTTCTATCACTTAATAGGTCCACATGGCTCCTGATTTTCTTGCATTCTCAGAGAAAGATTGGAATACCTGGGCAGTGATTTGTCTGTGGGCTTTTCCATATCTTCCCCCTGACCAAGGACCCAATTTTATATAACCGATGGCTGGAAAAATATTCTCTACACTAGCTTCTGGCTCCTTCCATTTTAAACTTGTTACTTCTGTTACCCACATACTTGGAGTATGGGGTTCAGTAGGACACATTCAGATTATGATATGACCTTTGACTCTATACCTTTATCTTGGACTAACTTAGCTCTCCATAGGAAATGACTGTGAACCACATGCATACATCCTGCTAAACACAAATTAAATGTACCCCCAATTTAACTTCTTATCCAGATCCCCCCCCAAAGTGCCTATAACCACTCTAAAGCCATACAACCCAAGGGGAAGTGTGTCTGAAGGAAATCCCCAAATGGAAATGTATAATAGGCTTAAGTGAATTGCAGTTAAAATATTATACATTTGTACATTTCATAAAACATTCATATGTAAACTCTTTGCTAAGTCTACCCCCTCTCACTCAGGGTCTTGGAAAGTACCTATTTCAGGGAGGGACTCTGACACTTAAGCTTAATAATTTAGGGTGAGGTCATCTCTTATTTAACTAAATGAAACTGTGTCATATGAACACTACCTGGCCCGATGGCAAATCATTGTGGGAAACACATGTGCTGCTCACACTTTAGGGCCTCAGAGAATGTTTGTTGAATGAGTGAATGAGAAAATGGATCAGCCATTGTCATTGAAGCTTGCCTGAGGAACTGGGAAACATATACTTCATAATACACAATTATTCATTTTGTTTCTTTATTATAGGTTTTCCTCTACCCCCAAGGGATGGGTTGGGAATCATAAGTTAGATTAGTTAGTTTCTTACGAGCCCATCTGTGGATATTAAGAGAAATTGGGATATGTTTATCCCTTTATCATAAATCTAAATACTACCTAGTAAGCTCTGGGTGAGAAGGGGCCCAGAGAGAAGGTTTGTTTCTCTGTAGTGAGGAGAGCAAAGGGACCCTTATGTGAAATCAACACTGAGCTCTGAGTGGGGTCCTGTTCCCCTAAGAAACCAAACAGGAATAGCCATGTGGGATGACATAGTGTTGAACACTGTCCACCACTGAGTGAGGTCATCCATCAGCTGCTGAAAGAGAAAGAGATGAAACCCGCTCATTTACTTTGAGACAGTTCTGACAAACAAAGCCCACAGGACTGCTGCAGCAGAGCCCAGGGTGGGGTGGCTATAGTTGGGCAGTGCCCTCCACCTCCCAGAACTTGTGCTTGTGCATGCCTGACCCTAGCCACCTTAGAGTTTTACCACTTCCACAGTGCATGCTCTGGTTCCCAGAGCATTTGTCATGCAGCCGTGGCTGGGGTTCCACCCTCCCCTCTCCCCCCGGCACCCCCCTCCCCCAGTCAGCACACAGCCCTCATGGGAAGCTGCCCGTCCCTCCTAGATGATTTCCAATCCCAGCTTGATACAGAGCTTCCTCCTGCTAGCTGCCTGTCTCCACTCCAGTCCTACCTTCCACATACCTATTCTGCACTTTGCATGTGGGGCTTTATTTTTCTGCAGGCTGTTGGCCATGTCACTCCTTAGTGCCATTGCTCAGTCCTCCCTCCTCTATTGGGAGGGCTCAAACCCTCTGCTCCCCCAGAACAGGTCCCACTCAGCTTTGAAGACTGGCCTCATGTAGTGACACCTCCAGGGTATCTTTGCTGCCTCTGTGCCCAAGGGCTCACTCTCTGTTGATTATCTTCCTGCTCACAGAGTCTGGAACACAGTAGTTGCTCCTAAGTGCATTTTTTTCTGTATGTTTGAGAATATTGAGTTCTGCCATAGAAAACAAATAGAATGAATGAAACTCATTAAGATGTGTTAAGCACAGGCCACGAGTAGCCCATTGGACAAATAAATTAAGTAGAGTATATGTCTATGAACATAGACAGGAAGGGCTGGAAGGACCGAGTAGTTACTAAATAACTATGATACATGAAATACACACAAGATGCTGAATATTTAAGAAGTCTTCATTTGGATAGCCATTGGCACATTCATTTTGGTCCTGTGTGTTTCCCTACCCAAGAAATGCAAATATAACTCATGGCTATGCAATAGGCTAATTGCCAAACTTCAGCTAGGACCAGATGGAATTCTTCCTAACGAGCAACTATGTGCCCTTCACCTCAGGAACCTTCATCTATTGTGTGCTCTTGCCCATACCTAACTGGGTCCTCACAGAAACAACATCCATGGGGAAAGCAGAACTCAGCATGTAGGTTGTGCAGTTGCTTCCACTTGCTTGCACTCTAGCCTAAGTGTGACAACTTATACCACATCTGTTCCCCTTGCCCTTGCTGTGGGATTTAAATTCATGTAATGAACCATGTGGTTCAAACATATAAATGCAGTGAGAGAGCTTTTCTGTTCCATAACTCCCAGGAGAGCTTGGAGGCTACCATTGTGTCCAGGTAATTTCCCACCCATCACTACTGAATAAATATTGACTTACTGAGTGCTTTCATGAATGAACACTACCAAATTCAGCACTGTCTTTCAGGTCCTCTTTGGCTCTCACACAGTTCTACTCACCATGGGCAAAAAGTCCTTGAAAGCTTGACTCTTGCTGCCACCTTGCATGCATTGAAATGATGGCTACCTGTCCTGGGAGGCAGGGGAAATTCTTAAAAGTCTCTGAGTGAGGTAAGCAGATTGGAAGCAGGTGAATGCAATAAGAAGGAGGATGCAGTGCTAAGTGAGGATGCATGCGAGGTGGGGATGTCACATCCCATTAGTGATGGGAGGAGGATAAGAATTGTGGTTAAACATCCAATAATGAAGTAAAACAATTCAGGAAAGATGCAGAGAAATGGTGGGATTTGAAAATATGAATGTGAGTGTGGTATATACGAGAGTGTGAAATATAGTTGATCTGAAATATTGGGGCACTGGTAATGTTCTGGGTCAGTGTGGAAATGAATTCTGGATAAATACAAACTCAAGGAGCACCCTGAGCATTCAGGATTCTTTGTCTAATGAATTTACAAGGGCAGATAGTTTCCATTTTATTGGTGTTTTGCTTACTTGTGCTAGGTTAATTCTCCATTAGCACTTCACTTTTTTTTGACATTAGATTCCTTCTATGTTGTTTGATATATGTTTTAATAATACAGATTACTTCAGTATCCTTTATACTTCGGTTCCTTGAAGTATAAATAAGCAAATAAGTACCCAAACAATTAAATGAAATTTCCTTCTATTGATGGTCTGTGACCATTCTGAAAAATCACATCTGCCCTTTGCTTGGCTCGGAGGGATTTTATGAGCGTTAATGACATGTCTGAAAAGCGTTTCATTTCCTTGGAAACGAGGTTAACAAAGTGTTTTTTTCTCCACAATGATATAACAAGCCACTCATGCTGTGCTACTGATTCATAATAATTGAAAGTTTGCTAAAAAATTCAAATAGTTGATGGCAGTTCAGAATAACATTTTTAATATTTTTATATCTCCTATAGGTTTTTAGGTGATAGATAGGTAAATGTCCTTTTCATGACTTAAAAAAACCCACACATTCCATGATATTTTATTCTCCCGTCATATTTTAACCAGTCCTTCCATCAGTTCACGAGGTCATGGACTTGGCCTGTTTTTCATTTTGCAAACATCTGGATTTATAGTAAATGATTCATGTAGCCTGATACATAACTGCCCTCTTTTTGCTCTCTCTTATTATCACTTGTGGAATTCGATTTACCTCCTACCCTGTGAACCATTTTTTCATTTGGAACAATTTCCTCAGTTATACAAGTCTTCAGTTTATGGGATAATCATGATTAATTTGTTATCTATAATGAAAAGGCTTTCTGGGGTGGGTTTTCTCATATTTAGATAGAAAGCTTCATGTCATCGTTTGCAAAGAATATAAAAAGGGCTGAGACAATGACAATGACAACAACAGCCCAGAGCAGAGGTCTCACAAAGGATAGAATAGAGGAAATAACATCTGAATCTTTAGATACCCTTTCCCTGACTTCCTTTTCTTCTTATGATCACCATCTGACAAATTACATGATTATTTGTGGATTTGTTTATTTCCCTCCTATTCCCTTAGCCTGTAACTTTTGTGAGAGAAGAGATGGTATCACCAGCATCCAAAAATGCCTGGCATATAGTAAAAACTAAACAAATATTAGTTGTATTAATGAATGAAAGATTTATCCATCCATCAGCCCATCAGTCAAATAATACAAGAAATAGATACTGCCTGGCTTCAGTGGCTCAGTGGTTGAGCATCGACCTATGAACCAGGAGGTCATGGTTCAATCCCTGGTCAGTGCACAATGCCTGGGATGTGGACTTGATCCCCAGTGTGGGATATGCAGGAGGCAGTCAATCTATGATTCTCTCTCATCATTGATGTTTCTATCTCTCTCTTCCTCCGCTCCCCTTCTTCTCTGAGATCAAGAAAAGTATATTTAAAAAGTAGTAGATAATTACTATTGATTGAATGCCCCTGTATAGGGTTGAGTAGTGTCTCCTCAAAATTCATGTTCAACTAGAACCTCAGAAAATGACCTTATTTGTAACTAGGGTCTTTGCAGGTATAATTAGTTAGATTATGATGATGTCATACTGGATTAGGGTAGACATAGAGAAAGAGACACCCACAGGGAAGAAGACTGTGCGGTGACATAGGTGGAAATTGAAGTTAAGTAGCTGTAAGCCAAGAAATTCCAAGGGCTATCAGCAGCCACTAGAAGGTAGGAGAGAAGCACGGAACAGATTATCTGTCAGGTTTCAGAAGGAACCAACTCCTATGACACCTTAATTTCTGACTTCTGGTCTCCAGAACTGTGAAAGAATAATCCTGGGTGGTTTGTGGTACTGGTTATGGCAACTCTAGGTACTAAAGTGACAAGCCCTGAACAAGTGCCTTTATGTGACAATTGACAATTTACAGATAAGAAACTGAGGCTCAAAGAAGCAAAATGACTTGCTAATATATGACTGAACCCAATCCAAGTCTTTGCACTTAAGGAGTGTTCTTCAAACTGTTACCATGCTTGTTGGCTTAGAGACGGGGGCTAAGGGGAATTGTAAGTTTAAAGTTTGGAGCCTGTTCATCCCATGGCTGCTTTTACCAAGTTATGAATAATGAAAGGGCTATGAAAAGGAGGGAATATACTGTCTTTATTAAGAGGTTTAGGTCCATTGGAGTCAATGGAAAAGGCAAGTCAGCCAGAAACCAGGAAATGTGCTCACTGATTTCTAGAATTCCTTCTAAGTCTGCGATTCCAAGATCAGTTGTGGTTTCCCCTGAAAGAGGTAAGGCTTTGAGAACTGTTTGGTAATGACTGCTGAAGTTGGATATTTTCATGCATATCCTATGACACTGCAGTTTTACCCTGAGGCATATATGAACAACTGAAATTGAAGGTTCAAAACCATCAATTTCAAAATTATGCAACGTAGATGGAAGTGGGACAGAGGGCGTGGGGAAAAACCCTTTGTCTTTAACAAACTGGTAGAATTAAGTGTTCATGGGGCCATTCTGTTGCTATCAAAATACTTTTCAAATACAGAAAGGTTTCCTGGCCTACATAAGAGAAAGGTCATCTTAGATGGGCTGTCTTCACACGAGGAGCTCCTGGATCCCTAGAACCCAACCCCATCTCATTGTGATTGCTTGTCCCTGTGATATCTTCCTTTCCACCCCAGTACCCTGCTCCGTGGCTGCAATGTTAATGCCACCTCTGTAAGGAGCTGTTAACCCTATGGTGGATATCCCCACCTTGATCCCCAAATTGTCTTGATTTCAGCACTGAAGGTACTGTACTCTGCAGACCTGGAGAAATCAGGATGATTGGTCATTCGAGCGTTGCTAGACAGGATAGTTATGATTGTCTGTCTTTGCCCCTCCTGGTCTGCTTCTTGAGATTTGTTCAGATTGATATGAATAAAAATCAATAGAAATAGGAGGATGAAAGTTCTTTGTGTTGGAGAAATGGCCTTTGGAGTCTCTGACTTTGGGTCACAAGATATGCATTTGATTCCCAGCTATGTATTTATTGGCTATATGACCTTGGGGATGTCACTTTTTTTTTTTCTGAGACTCCTCTTGTTTGGACAAAAATATTCTTTCAAAACAAAGTGGTTGTATGAACTTAAGGTAATGAACTTTGCTTGCAGTAATTGCTCAATAAGTATCACTTTGCTTTCCTATCAGTTTATTTTTCTTTCTTTCTCCTATTGTTCTCATACCTTTAAACTCCCCAATACATTGTTTTTATTATTGTGATGCTATTTCTCACTATTGTAGGCTGGGAATTAGATATCTATAGAAGCTATGGCATTAGATATCTCTAGATTCAAAATCTGGCAGTCGCTTGCTAATTGTGGATCTCAGGGAAGTTAACTTCTGGAAGCGTTGGTTTCCTCACTTATAAAATGAATATAATAAATTCTTCTTTAAAAATGTGGAATAAATGCAGAGATTACAGTTGCTTTTGGTACCCCATGTCATTCCTGTTGGCCCATCTCTCATTTCCACTGTAGTACTATAGCTGTGGTTCCCTGGGAACTGAGACGCATGTTGCCAGTACCCCACTGCATGCATTTCTGCTTTTCAGTCTCTAGTCTACTTTGAATTATGCTAATACAAATAGAAAATGGGATAGCTGGAATTTCAAAGAGAGTCTGATACTAAATTATCATGTTCTGTGATCTATAGGATGAACAGCATATAAGTGTTTGGACAAAATTTCAGAAACAATACAAATTAAAAAGAGGAGGGAGTCTGCTGAGACTGGTTTGGCTCAGTGGATAAAGCGTCAGCCTGCGGACTGAGGGGTCCCAGGTTCGATTCCAGTCAGGGGCATGTATCTTGGTTGCGGGCACTTCCCCGGTGGGGGGCATGCGGGAGGTGGCTGATCAATGTCTCTCTCTCATCGATGTTTCTGGCTCTCTATCCCTCTCTCTTCCTCTCTGTGAAAAATCAATAAAATATATTTTAAAAAAAAAAGAGGAGGGAGTCTAATGAATTAGCCTTGACTTGCCTCTCCCATATTAATTTGGGCTATATTTTCAATATAATCAGGAGTAGAATGCAATATAGCAACCTACCAAATACCCATCAGTATTTATCTCTATCTCCAGAACTTTGTATCTTAATAGGTCATGGAAATCTACTGCAGAGATTCAAACATTGGCTTAAAAGAATGTGGCTCAGGATTCATTTTTGTCAGTAAACCTTAAAGCGTTACACTGTTGTGTGGGGTCTTAGTGATGCTCTAGTTCAGTGGTCAGCAAGCTTATTAGTTAACAGAGCCAAATATCAACAGTACAATGATTGAAATTTTTTTTGAGAGCCAAATTTTTTAAACTTAAACTTCTTCTAACACCACTTCTTCAAAATAAACTCGCCCAGGTTGTGGTATTTTGTGGAAGAGCCACACTCAAGGGGCCAAAGAGCCGCATGTGGCTCTCGAGCCACAGTTTGCCGACCACTGCTCTAGTTCTTTTAGTCAACAGGTCATTTAAGTCTGCAAGGCATTATGTGTGATATAAAGTTGAGAAGATACAGTTTGTGCCAAGGAAAGGCAAATGGAGCTATATAGGGATAAAATGGCACCAGGAATGTATCCCATATGGTTTTGTGCAGCGGTTTGAGGTAAAATGCATATTTGGCTTTGAGTTTCCCAATGACCAAAGTAAAAAGAAAACAGGCATGGTTTCAAGAGCTGTAATATCCTTGGGATAAAGCTGAATCAGTTTAAAGATGTACAGTTTTTCTATGGAGACTTGAAAGCAAGTCCTCCCATTGGTCTTTGTTAAGAGCGCACTGTACAGTAGTAGACATTGTCCCATATGATGTCCTTATAGTGAAACTGTAAGGAGAGCTGTTATTCGGCTGTTTCTTATATTGTTCCTTAATATAAGGCTAAGACAAAAGTCAATTTCAGCAAAATCAACAGAAAATAAATATTTGCGGTCCTTCAAACGGTTCTTTATAAATGTAATACTTAACAATATTTTAGATTTGGTTTATCTGAATCAGAATTCTCACATTGTTGAAATCTTTTGCATCTCTTTTAACCTACAATAGTTTCCACCCCCTTTGTTTTTCTCCTTGCCATTTATTTGTTAAAAACACAGGTAATTTGTACTGTGGAATTTCCCACACTCAGGATTTGGCTGATTGTATCTTTGTGGTTTCACAGAGTTTTAAATAACAATTATTTTATTTCTATCACTAGAAGTTTACTCAGTTCTTTTAAAAATTTATCTGTTTTTTTTTCTTCCCCATTTTAGATAGAGGGATAAAAATACCAGACTCTTTCTCCTTATTCACAACTTTAATTCCTTCATTTGTTTAAAAAATATTAAACATACTTCTCTTTCATTTCGAAATTGATAATACCATTATCTGAAGCCTTTATGGGGCTGGTTCTATTTGTTGTTTCTGATGACTCTTGTTCATGCAAGCTTGTCTCCTGGTAGATTTTTGTCATTTTTGACTGTGCGTTTATATTTGTTTATATCTCTGAGGGAGCTCTAGGAGACTTGGGTTGAGGGTTTGTTTCTCTGGGTGGATGTCCACTTGTCTTTGCCAACTACATGGAGCACTACATACCTGCGTCCACTTTTAAATGAAATTCTCCTCTAGATTTTCTGGGTGGCATAGATGTATGATTTCTAGCCCTGAACTCCTCGGTGGGGCCAACTTGGGTTTTTAAAATATCAGAGGAAGAGTTTTTTTGTTGTTTTGTTTTTATAAACCTCCATCCTTAGCCAAAGTGTCCTTGGTGATTGCTATTCTGGACAAGCTCTCTTTTATTTATTTTTTATTTATTTTTATTTTTTGACAAGCTCTCTTTTAGTTCACCATATCCCTGAGGGAATAATCCCTGTGAATGATAACTCTGTGCAGATGGGTCTCCAAGTCTGGCTTCCTGTCTTACACAATGGCGACATCAGAACTCTCTTACCTCTCTAGTCGCAGCCCCTTGAATGTATATCTATATATTAGTAATTGTACAATTTATATACATTATAATTACATAGAATAATATACATGTAAAGCTTTTTTTTTTTTTTTTTGTAGCTGGCAGATTTTAGGATTTTTAGCCTACCATTTTACCAAAACAGAAGTCGTGATAAGACAATGCCTATTGATTTACCCCTTGACCCCTGCTCTCTCTGGATTATTGCAACTTCTTTCTGAAATGTTTTCTTGTTTCATCTCAGGTACTGCAAATCCACCCTCCACAAAGCCATCACAATTTAAAATGTAAATCCACTGAGTCTTTCCCTGCTTAAAACCCTTTCCTTGGTGGAGTCTGGCCTCCTCTTCCTGCCTGGTGAGGCTCTCTGGGTTTTGTAATCTTGCTCTCCAGCTCCTATCTCTTGACACACATTTTAGAAATGGTTCAGCATCAGTTTTTTTTTTCTCATTTTGAACCATGCTGTCTTTCTCTTTGGTGCCCTACCCTTGTAGACCTCTTGGTCTGACTTATCCCTGCTGCCCCATCTGGATGAAGTCCCACCAAGCTTTTAAGATTCAGCTTCTGTATTTCTCCCTTCAGGGATCTCTTCCTCTCCATCTTGCCCTCTCTCACCCTCTCAGCTCTGTGCCTAAACAACAGCCTGAGGATATACTATCCTTGCTCTATACTTGCGAGATCCTCTTTCCCCATCTCTCTTCCTAAGGTACAGCAAATTCAAATGCCTCTATTTTATAAGCCTTTTGGGGGCTAGGACTATTTATCATGGGCATCTTTGTATTTCCTGCACTTACCATTTCTCTTAGCACTTAGGAGGTGCTCATTCAATTTCTTTGTTATTTGTAGAAATAATTCCTGTCTCTGTTACTAACAACACTGTGATTTGGGAAAAATTTCTTGAGTTCCAAAATTTTAATTGAGCTTCAAATTTCTCAGCTGTAAATATAAATAATAATGTATACCAACCCTATTTCTGAAGATTAAATAAAAAATCCTTAATTCACTGGCTTACAGAATACATGACTATGTGTTCATTCCTATTTCTTTTGTTTTCTAATAAAACACCTGTTGATGCAATGCTAACATGTTAATAATAATAATTCTTAATTCTATTAATGTAGTAATAACAACAATAGCTGTGACTTTTTTAGCTTACCATCTGCTAGACACTATTCTCCATGCTTTCAGTAGATGAAGTCCTTGAGTACTCAGGATAAGCATGTGACCAAGGGGATATTACGCCTTACCTTACAGTTGTGTAAACCGAGGCACACATTCATTAGTGGTTGAACTGAGGTCTGAACCCAGCTGTGGGAGGCACCTGATCAATGTTTCTCTCTCTCTCTGTCCCCTCCTTTCCTTTCCTCTGTCTTATGAGCTTAACCAGCTCCTTACCCTGCCTAACTTTATTTCCATAAAAGAAGTTAGAGGCTTTATCTTTCTTTCAAATAGGAGGAAACTGAGATTCAGAGAAGTTAGGAGACTAATCCAAGGTCACACTGCTAGTGTGTGGTGGAGAGAGGATTCCATCATGTTCTCCGTTGCAGCAAAATGTTCATGTTTTGTATGGGCTTTGGTTGAAACTTTGCTAATGTTAAAATGGATTCTTAAAACATGAGTCAGGTTAGAGATGAAACATTTAATGATCATGTATCATGTTAACAATAACAGTTCTTTTTTTTTTGGTAGAGTTAGGAAATAAGAAGCTCATCCTTTTGGGTGGCTGAAAAATGTCTAAAGCAGCCCTGGCTAGTGTGGCTCAGTTGGTTGTGCATTTTCTGTGTGTCAAGAGGTTGCTGGTTTCATTCCTGGTCATGCCTGGGTTATGGAGTGTGGGAGGCAGCTGATCAATGTTTTTTTCTCTCTCTGTCCCCTCCTTTCCTCTTTCTAAAATCAATAAAAACACATTTAGGGGAAAAAAAAGTCTGAAGTGGAATAAAATGACAGTATAGTATTTTGCATTGTTATTAAATTTTAAATAAAGTTTCTAGCTCCCAATTAGCTCAAAATCAGAGGTCTTGTAGCCCTCATCACCTCTTTCTGGGACATTCCTGCTTCCAGAAGAAGAGAGAGGATAGCAAAAGGCCTCATAGAGGTGCAGGCAGATGTCTTTTCCAGCATACCGTCTGGGAAGCATTTTGTGGTGACCAGCTCCTGATATTTATGTGAAAAGGAGTATGACTGGGTCGCTCTTTCTTCTCATTGAGTTTTGCTAGAGGTCACCCTCACACGAGTTGGAAGAAATGGGCTGTGTAGGAATTTGGCACTGGTAAGTTATTTATTTACTTAGCGGTGTTTTAAAGGCTGCAAAGCCATCCATGGAGTCTGGAATGCATTGTCATGAAAGGTCAGCGAGTCAAGCTCTGGGACTGCAGTTTCAAAAGGGCTGGATCATTTTGTGACCAATGGTGGTATTTGTCGTTATGATTAAACCTTGGACTTTGGTAGGGCTTGAGTTTGGGTGTGGGAAGCAGAAGAAGCATTCTTCTCTCCTCAGTTCCAGTCTCTGAATACCAACTACACCCCTTCACCATACTGGAGATGAGACACTGTAGGGATGGAAACCATCACAAAAGAGCTGTGAAGAGAAACATCAAAGTATGGAACAGAATCCAGTGTTGTCTTCAACAAAAGAACCGGAGCATGCCAGGAAGAATGACTATACCTCTAGTGTTGGGATCCTGGTACTGAGAGGTGCTGGGACCGTAGAAATTACCTGGACCCATCTCCTCATTTAAAAAACCATTAGATTAGTAGCTTGACATATTTTCATTCCTTGTAGACATGACATATTCTCAGGGAATATACTCTATACAATACACCCACTCTGGATGTTCATGCTATTTCATCCTGATAGCCAATCGGTGAGGAAGGGACTGTCATTACCCATGTTTTCGGTTTAGAGTATGGAAACCGAGGCTCAGAGAATTTAAGTCAATTGCTCAAGCTCAGAGAGCTAGTTTGTCTTCCTACATATGATCTGCATTGTCAAATTAGCTAGCTTCCAAGGAAAAGTACATAAAGAGATAATAATAATAAAACACGATGATATCCTATCACCTAGGGGGACCTCCTGTTAGCACTTGGCATCTAGTAGGTATGGAAAGAGCACCCAGCCTGCACTTGGGTTTATTATTGCATAGAGCACTTTTCATAGTTCGGTGTGCAATGGTTTGGGTAACATTATCTCTCCCAGTAGGCCATATGGTCTTTGAGTGAAAGGATTATTCATTTCTATTTGTTCATTTCTGCATCCCCCGGGCCCAGCTCATCCTGGACTTGTATCAACACTTCTGAGTGAATAAATGAATGGACAGAACTAAGTTGCACAAAGTCCTGTGTTTTTCCTGCCCTCCTCTACGTTTTGTGACAGGAATCGGTTTCCTTTGATCAGTGAGACCAGAGAAGTGTCATAGTCTTTCCCCCCCAGGGAGCTTGACCTTTTGATGACATTTTTCAAGGCTACAGTGAAATGCTGACATCAGGTGTGCAGTGCCCTCTCTCTCCTCTTTTATCTCCTCCTATCCTCTTCACAGTGCAGGAAGCCCCTCCAGGTGATGTTCTTGTGCCCCAGGAGGCAGGCTTGGGAACCTTCCAACTAAAGGGATGCAGGTAGCTCTGGGCCAGCTGGGAAGGGGCTGCCCGCTGGTGAGAGTGGGCGATGACTGTGGACACGCAGTGGAAGCGGTTGTTATGGGGAATCCTCGGTTTGGAACACTCCCCTGATATGCTATTCCTTGAGCCACATACTGGAATTTTTTGAGAGAATCCAAGAAAAAAGGAAGGCAAAATGAAATGTTCCTAGTGGGAATACTGTCTAGAAGAGAAAAATAGAAGTGATTCTCTAGTTTCTAGACAAAATAATTCAGTGTGATGGTCTTTTGTGCAGGAGCATCTGTCTCCCAGAGCAAAAAGCAAGTATCCTCTAACAGATCTATGGAGCCCGGGTGAGCATGCAGCCAGACTTCAAGGGCAGCCTTCGTCGAGGACTTCAGTGTAATTAATTCCGCAAAAACCAAGACAGGCAGGCTCCCCCCAGACTAAAAGGGCTCTGGGACAATTAAGAGACGATGGCCCCCTTGCCCCCCTGTCATGCACATGCATGTCACAGGCCTCAGCAGAGGACTTGGGGGGCTTTGATGCCCGATGTGCTCAATGTGGTTTCAGAGATTTCCAATTCCTTGCACCTAAGCACATGCCCTCCACAAACAAATAGCACTGGGCAGATTTTCCTGCAGGCTGCAGAGGTTTAATTACCTCAGCTCAGAGGTCTTTACTGCTGAGAGCATCCCAGATACACGCAGCAGCATTAACATTCCTGGAATTGTGTTTGGCCAGGCCTCTGTAAAGGGGTTGAATCCTGCCTCATTAGCTCAGGCTCGTGGGGCATTTGTGTCTCTGACAACAGTTTAATTATGGACATTGTTTACTAATCAGTATTACATTGACAGACTAGAGGGCTAATCTGAAGATTAACACAATAGCTTGTTTTCGTTTTATTCTTTCAGCCCGTGAATGGAAGAGTTAAACAAACCTGTTTTTGTAGCCCTTGTTTTCTGTAATAAGATTGGGAAACACGTTCTGAGGCATTTAAGGGCTTCTAAGTCTCTCTTCTTCAGTTTGATTTAACCTGGTCTGGCTAAATTTAAAGAGAGAAATGAAAGCTTTGGGGAATATTAAGGTTGGACAACCTAAAGATCTAGGGACCGGCTCGTTAAGACAACTGAATTTTGGAACTTTTGTCCTGAGCCATGAAGACCTTTCTCCAGAGGTCAGTAGTCATTTGGGATTTTTAGGGGTGAGTCTTACAGAAATGTGAAGTGCATTAAAATTTTTCCTTTCTGGACATTTGCTTTTCTCCATACATCGTTAAAGATTCAGCTTGCTTCTATTTGAGGACAAAATACTGTGAAAACATTCTTTATTGGGGAGAAATATGAATCATTTGCAGACAGTTTCTGGAATTTTAGGACTGATTCTGAAGTGTTTAAGTGATTAGAAGTTTTGTTGTTGTTTTTAAAGATATATTTTTGTTGCTCAGAGAGGAAAACAGGGGGAGAAAGAGACAGAAACATCAGGGATGAGAAAGAATTATTGATTGGTTACCTCTTGTGGACTGAGCCCACAACCCAGGCATGTGCCCTGACTGGAATAGAACCAGCAATCTTCTGGTTCTTAGGTTGACACTCAACCACTTAGCAACATTCAGACAGGCAGTGATTAGGAGTTTTGATGAATTGAGAAAATAGCCTTGTGCATTTACAAGCTTAATCCTTCCAACCTCTTGAATATTGAGGCAGGGCAGCTGGCAGATAATTCAAGTTTCCGAAGTCATATTTCCCCCCAGAATAGAAGGTGAAGGTGAAACATGGGTACAGCAGCGAGTTTGGGCAGAATCTTGGAGCTGGAGCTGGGGTTGCATTGACTGTAAATTGGCTGGTGGTGGACTTCTGGAGGTGTTGGCAAAAGTCAAGAAGAAGCAGCTCATCTCATGGATGTAGGCAGAATCCCAGAGCCCCAGGCCCAGCAGGAATGGGCTTGTGTTGCAAATAAGCCTTGACCATGCTGTCCTTTGGGGACAGGGATCCAACTGCATTGACTGCATACAAAGTGGGATTGGAAGCCCTTCGTTGCTCACTGCCATGGTGCTCAGGAGTGCCAGATAATGGTGCTGGAGACCAAGAAAGTTTGCCTGACTGGACAAAGGGTGAGGAAGCGGGTATCCTGAGAGCCATACCAGCTGGTTGGTGAGGGTTGTTTGCCCTAATATGCTTTAAAAGTTTTTCAGCTAACCCACCTAAAAATACTGTGATTTGCCTTGCAAATTTAGATTTCTGGCTTTTCTTGAATAGTTGGAGGCTCTGAGAGCAGGAATAGTACTCTCACAAGGAGATAACTGTCTGCAGTCTTTTCCAGGGGACTCCCTTCCCCGGACACCCTAGCCATTAGGCCTTGCTCACTCAGGTCTCTGCCTGCCCCTGGGCACTTACTATATGCCAGGCAATTGGTGGAACCCAGAGGACCGTCTCACATAGGTACTAGCTGTTCTTTCAGGTAAGAATTTCCTTCTTTTTTTCAAAGTGTAATACTTTGGGGTAGAATTCAAGCATGTCATACTCGCAGCCGGCAGTGTAGATGTCACTCATACTCTAGTGACAGGTGTGAATTAAATGGTCAGATGGCACACAAGAGTGGTCGAAGGGAAAAAGAGGAAGAAGACAGCTCAAGGAAAGGCACTGTGGTCACTTGAGATTGGGTTGAAAGCAAGGATGGGGCAGAAAGCACTGTAGAACTAATTCACCCATGTCTGTTTGTTTGATGCCTCATCCCAGACAAGTGAGTAAGAAGGAAGCTTATTGAAGCTTGTTATAGGCTGAATGTCTGTGTCACTTCAAAATCAAATGTTGAAACCTAATCTCCACAATGATGGTATTAGGAGGTGGAGGCCTTTGGGAGATGATTAGATCACAAGGGTGGAGCCCTCATGAATAGGATTAGTGCCCTTATATTAAAAAGACCAGAGAAAGCTCTCTAGTCCCTCCCACTATGTGAGGACACAGCAAGATGATGGCTGTCCATGAACCAGGAATGTCTTGGGGGACACCTTGATGCCAGTGCCTTGAGTGTTGCTGTCTCAGCCCCCAGAGCTGTGAGGTGTCAATCTGTGTTGTTTACAGCCACACAGTCCATGGCATTTTGGTATAGCCACCCAAATGAACTCAGATAAGACCCAGGGAGGCTCTCATGCTTCCTGTTGATAAAAATATTGGAACTGTTCTACTTCCATAGGTCTCTGGACTAATTTGAGAGGAGAGTGACTATAAAAGAAATAGTTATGCAGATAGTTTTGAGTAATGCCATTACCTGAATCATCTCCACTTAGCCACTGAAAAGAGTGTTTATGATTGTTTTAATGTCACCTCCTCTTAACTCCCTATCTGGGAAAGGCATTAAAGGTGGCAGGGTGAACAGAGGCAGGGAGCTAGAGGGAGGAGAGGAGAGAAGGGTGGTCCTTATCTTTGGATGCTGGAGCGCTGACCCTGAAGGGAACAGGCTTTGCCCATAGCTCACTATGTCAGCATCCCCACAACTATGCTTGTCCCATCTAAAATAAGGAGTCTCAGGTTTAGCCAGCTCACATGGTATGATTTGGCTCCTAAGAAGAATAAATCAGCATTGTGAAGTCTGAATTGATTGTACACAGCTCATCTCCACCGAAAATGGCCTGCTTGTGATTGGGGCCCCACTCGAGGATGGTGGCTCCTTTCAGGAGATGCAGCTACCTTTAAAATAACACAGCTGTAAGGAAACACACCTTGACATTGTCCGTGTGTATGCTTTCTTAAGAACTTGAAAGGAGAAGGAGAAGAATGGGGAAGCCAGTGATGGAAAAACCTAGACACACTACAGCCTTGCTGCTATATCCCGCCCTCATATCGCTCCTGCCTGCTTTGACCTGGTGACATGTGCCAGACCTGCTTTGGCCTTTGAGAACACTCCTGGAAGGCACTCGTCCTGTTTAGCAGGAGGGAACAGACAGATTTCAACCAGTGCCCTGTGTTTGGTGTGTGTGTGCATGGGGCATGGTGGCTTTTCAAGGCCTGGTTCTGTGTGTCTAAGTCTGGTCCCAGGTGGGTGTGTGCTCTGCTGGAGGCTGCCGGTACCCCTGGCTTGCCCATGAGGTGTACATGAACTTGGGGCCCTATCCTTCTTCCCTCTTTGCTTGTGATCCAGAAGCCCCCACAGTCCCTGGCCTCTCTGTAGGATGACTACTCAGGCATATTTCAAAGGTGCTATTTTTCACTGAAAATGTGGGTTTCCAGCTTTGTGGTTCCCTGGAATAAGTGCATTCTAAATCTTGCTTCACTATAGTTAATTTGGGGAACTCTTGAAAATTAACAGTTCTAAACCTCAGTTTTCTCCACCGTGTGCTGGAGATTGTAACAGTGGCTTGCTTCACTTACCCATAGGACCTCCCTCATTTATAGAAACTACTTCATAGGGTTGTTGTGAGAAATGAATTTCTGTAAAGCACTTGTCAGGGTACTCGACATCCATTGAGTGTTCAGTAAACGCAGCTACTGTTATATCTTCATGGATGCGAGAATCAGGAAGGTGCACTTTTAAGCATCATAAGGTGGGAATCACTGAGAAACCTCATTGCTGCTATGAGTGTCTGAGCCTTCCAAGCTGGACCTGGGCTCCAGTCCTCCTGGCAGGTGTCTCCGGCTGACCTCACTCTGGTCTAGGCAGGAAGTTCATTGCTGGCAAAGGGGAGACCATGCCTCCCTGGAGGGAGATTCCAAATTAACCAGCCAGCCTTCAGCCAGCTTGCTGGACCCAGAACCTGAGACCACAGCAGGATTCTCACTTCTCCAAACAATTTGAATTGCTGCTTCCCCTGTATCCTAGGACATATTGAGAGCAGTGCGCACACAGAACTCGTTGGCCCGTGTTCACAAGTTGAGCCAAATTCCGATCTGAGGTTTGGACGTGAAATAGCAAACAGAAGCAAGGCAGACAGACACTCACACCTGGCTGCTAGGAATGAACAAAACAGATGCCTGGAAAGTCAGCAAGAATGCGTATGTGAACACAGAGTCTTATGGATTTACCATTTTGACTCCAGCAGCTCCTAGAAGACGTTCAAAGTGAGGGAGTGCCCCCTTAGGATCACTGGAGCAGCCAGGCACCTGCGTGGGGAGCCATGCCCGGCCATTCCTGGGAGGACTCTGATTTATGGAGAGAGGGATTCTGAGCTCAGCTGCATTCTTGTGGCTGGGATCAAAAGGGCTTTCTCACTGACCACAGATCACATCCCGGGAATCCTCCCTAGACAGAACATTCCTGAGAACGAGGGCGGCCTTGGCCACAGCC
The DNA here is from genome assembly GCA_011751065.1 of Lasiurus cinereus. Taxonomy (NCBI): domain Eukaryota; kingdom Metazoa; phylum Chordata; class Mammalia; order Chiroptera; family Vespertilionidae; genus Lasiurus; species Lasiurus cinereus. Next base: position 29,039,644 of record JAAGEH010000076.1, read on the forward strand.
CATGGCGGGGAGTAAGACTGGGAGGGCACATCTCTAGGAGGGTGGTATTTTTACTACCCTAAAACAAAGGTTTTATGTACCCCCAAACAAGTGAATGCTAATTTGGGAAAAGTTATCACTTTTTCTTCTTGTCTAAGGGCAACTTGTTTAGTGGAGAATGAGCTAAAATGAATTTTCATCCCCCAAAATTACTTCATTTCTTTGGGACTTAGTTTCTTCATGTCTGAAATGGGAATGTTGGCATTAGAATCAGAGGGACTGTTTTTAGGAAGTTTGTCACAATCCTCACCATTCCCTACTGTCTTACATGTGGCTTGTTTCACTCATTTATACTATCTCCCTGAGCCCATTTGGAATCTGAATTTGTAGTCTGTGAACTAGATGATAAGCAATGCCTCTCCCATCCTCTGCTTCCCAGCTGTAACGTTATTGAAAATCACAGTGTGAATAGATTTTAGAATTTTTGATTGTTTGATATGCTTATATGACTTCTGGATTGAGGTGTTTGGAGCAGTAGGAGGAGGAAATAGACACAGTTAGGGCTCGGGATGCAGCGCCTGTTGATGGAGTTATGTCTGGCAATTCCAAAGCAGAAAAGAGTATCCATGGTAAGTAGGAAAACTTGTGTATAGGGTTGACACACCCAAGATATTCCACTGTTTGCTTTTCCTGAGTATTCTCAAGAGTTGGCTTGCTCACTTGTTCCAGGGCAACTTGTCCCTGAAATGGTCAGCTAAGTTGTACTTTCTTCTCTGATGGGGTGTGTAAGCCTGGCAGAGAGAAGAAAGGAATGAGAAATGCTGGGCTTCCTTCTGCCAGCGAGGACCATTTACGCAATTCTCAGTTGCCTACCTCTGCATGAGAAGAAGAAAAAGAGTGCTCAATATAATTGGAGCTCCAGATCCCCTTTTGGAAGACAGAAGAGGTATCCTACCCAAAATGTGCCAGTATAAGAACAAGGGGGCTGCACAGATCTCCTTTTGTTTTTATTCCATTTTCAATGAAGTCACAACTTAAAAGACTGTTAACACAAATATTAATATTTAGATCTGGTTTGGGGGGTTCTGTTTCTGACAAAATAGCTTGAAATGTGCTTAAAATCTTGTACATCAGAGGAAAGTTAATGCTTTGGTTAATTAGAGGTTTCTTTCCTGCCCTTCCTAATGAACTGGGCAGCTGATACCTCTGGGTACTGATAACTTGCCTTTCTCCCCAAGCACGGGGCTCCGAGCAGCAGTATGGGGGAGGGAACTGAGTGGGCGGGGAAAGTATTACAGAGCAATGAGAACATGATGTGATAAATGGCTCCTAGTTCACAATATGGTATCCAAACCCCAAGAAAAACAATATTCTGAATATTGAATCATTAACTGAGGGATCAGATCTCACTCACAGACTGGGGATATTGGGAAAAGGCTAATGTATGTCTCCTTATCCAACATTTTCTTATATGTACTAGTTCATTTGTCTTATGGCCTTCTTTCTGCAAAGAGAACTCATTGAATCAAGGATGGTAGGCTATCCATTTGGAAGGTGGGCTTGGAGAAATACCAGGATTGAGATACAAGGCCCTTTGGAGATCTAGCTATCCAGTAGATAAGAAAAGGAAATGGTTATATTAACACTGGAGGCCCAGTGCATGTATTTGTGCATAAGTGGGGTCTGTCCAGGGCCAGCCCCACCCCCATGGGGGCCTATTGGGCTGATTGGGCTGGGCCGGCAGGAGGGAGGGGATGCGGGAGGTTGATCAGGGATGGGGCCAGCCTGGGAGAGAAGGCCCTCTTCCCCTGCTGCCATTGGGCCATTGGCCAGCCACAATGCATGTCAGAGTGACCAGTCACTTGGCTTTTATATATATAGATATAGGCATATAGATGAATTAACTTATTCACATAGTTATACATATATATTCAAAATCACTTACTGTATAAAATGATATAAATTAGAAATATAGCATATTTCACTCCCACAGTTTATGAAATTATTTTATTAAAAGGTTTCACCTGTATTTGTAATATCCAGCCCTTCTTTCTTTTTTTTAAAAAAATTAAAAATATTTTTATTGATTTCAGAGAAGAAGGGAAAGGGAGAGAGGGACAGAAATATCAATGATGAGAGAGAATCACTGATCGGCTGCCTGTTGCACATCACCTACTGGGGATCGAGCTGGCAACCTGGACATGCCCTGACCAGGAATTGAACTGTTACCTCCTTGTTCATAGGTTGATGCTCAACCACTGAGCCACCCTGGTTGGGCTAGGCCTTCTTTCTGGATCCTCCAACACAATTTGACATAGTACATGGTGCTCACGTCTGTTTCAGACAGGGCACTGTTGGAATCTGTTTATTCCAAGCCACAGTTATCCATTTGTGTAACATTAGGGAGTTATTTAATTTTCCAGTCATTCTCTTTGTGTGTAGTTGTGATCTCCGCAATGTAACCTTTACTCTGACTTTTAAAAAGCTCTTTTGCAGTGACACATGTTTGCAATTAATCTGGACTGACTTTCTGCCTTTTTTTTTAAAGAGCAGTTTTATTGGTGACCTCTATAAATATCCCAAATTACTTCTGATTGTATTATATTAATCTAATTTTTTATTTTTTGATTAAATAATATAACTGAGAGCATGTTTATAATATAAAAGTCCTCTGCTCCTACACATGCATAGCCTTTCCCATTATCAACATCTTCCACCTAAGTGGTACATTTGTTACAGTAGATGAACCTATATTGACACAGCATAATCACCCAGACTCCATAGTTTACATTAAGGCTCACTGTTGGTATTGTGCATTCTATGGGTTTGACAAATGATAATGACATCCATCATTGTGATATCATACAGACTATTTTCACTGTCCTGAAAATCCTCCTTGCTCCACCTACTCATCTTCCCCACCTCCCACCCCAGCCCCTGGCAGTACTGATCTTTTTATTGGCTCCTTAGTTTTGCCTTTTCCAGACTGTCATGGAATTAGAATCATACAATGTGTAGTCTTTTCTTGGTTGCTTCCAAGTTTTGGCAATTATGGATAAAGCTACTATAAATACACATGTGCAAGTTTTTGTGTAGACGTAAGTTTTTAGTTCATTTCGTAAAGACTAGAAACTTGATTATGCCTACTGTGAGAGTATGTTTAGTTTTGTAAGAACTGCCACACTGTCTTCCAGAGTGGCTGTACCATTTTACACTCCCTCCACAATGAGTGAGTGTTCATGTTGCCCCACATCCTTGCAGCATTTGGTGTTGTCAGTGTCTTGGATTTGGGCCATTCTATTAGGTGGATAGTGGTAGCTCATTGTTGTTTATTTTGCATTTTCCTGGTGACATATGATGTGGAACATCTATTCATATACTTATTTGTCATCTGTATGTCTTCTTTAGTGAAGCATCATCTGTTAAAGTCTTTGGTCCATTTGTTAATTAAGTTGCCTACTTTTTAGAAAAAGCCTTTCCTGAGTATATGTTTTTCTTAATTTTTAAAGAGAGTGGATTTTTAGAGACAACAATGTGAGAGAGATAAACAGCAATTGGTTGCCTCCCATACATGCCTCAACTGGGGATCAAACCCACAACCTAGGTATGTGCCCTGACCAGGAATCAAACCTGCAACCTTTTGGTGTATGGGAGGATGCTCCAACAAGCTGAGCCATGCAGCCAGGACAGGTTGCCTACATTTTTTATTATTGAGTATCAAGTTCTTTGGATAACAGTTCTTCATTAAATGGGTCTTTTGTGAGTATTTTCCCCAAGTTTTAACTTATATTATAATTCTCTTGATATTGCTTTCACAGAGTAGATTTAAAAAAATTTTTTAAAATAAATTCTAGCTTAGCATTTTGTTCATGGATTGTGCCTTTTGTGTTTTATCTAAAAAGTCTTAGTCCAACCCACGGTTATCCAGCCTTTCTCCTGTTATTTTCTAGGAATTTTGTAGTTTTGTGTTTTGTACTTAGATCTGTGATGCATTTTGTTAATTTTTGGTGAAAGGTGTAAGGTCTGTGTCTAAGCTTAATTTTTATATTTTTTGCATGTGGATGTCCTGTAGTTCAAGCACCATTTGTTGAAAAGTTACCATTGCACCATTGTATTGCTTTTGCTCCTTTATCAAATAGCAGTTGATTATATTTATGCAGGTCTATTTCTGGGCTCTCTATTCTGTTCCATTGATCTATTGATCTATTTTTTCACCAATACCACACTATCTTGATTACTATAGCTTTATGGAATGTGTTGAAGTCAGATACTGTCAGTCCTACAACTTTGTTTTGCTCCTTCAATATTGATTTGTTATTCTGGACCTTCTGTTTCTCCACATATACTTAAGCAGTTTATCAATATCCACAAAATTATTTGCTGGGATTTTGATTGGGATTGAATGAAATCTATAGATCAAGTTGGGAAGAACTGACATCCTGATAATATTAAATCTTCCTATCAATGCACATAGGACATCTCTCCATTTATTTAGTTTTCTTTGAGTTCGTTCATCAGAATTTTGTAGTTTTCCTCATATAGATCCCATACATATTTTGTTAAATTTATGTCTAAATATTTCATATTTTGAATGCTAATGTAAATGGCAGTGTGTTTATAACTTAAAATTATACTTGCTCATTGCTGGTATATAGGAAAATGATGGACTTTTATATATTAAGCTTGGATATTATAACCTTGCTATAATCACTTATTAGTTCCAGGGGTTTCTTTGGTCAGTTCTTTCACACTTTCTACATAGTTGATCATATAATCTGTGAGAGACAGTTTTATTCTTCCCTCTGAATCTGTATGCCTTTTATTCCCATTTGTTGTCTTACTGCATTAGTTGGTACTTTCAGTAATACATTGAAAAGGGTTAGTAAGTGGGAACATCCTTGCCTTGTTTCTTATCTGAGTGGTAAAGCTTTGAGTTTCTCATCATTAAATATGATGTTAATTGTAGGGTGTTTTCTTTTTAATATTCTTTATCAAATTGAGGAAGTTCCCCCTCTCTCTCTAGTTTACTGAGAGCTTTTGTCATGAAAGTGTATTGGATTTTGTCAAATGCTTTTTCTGTATCTACTAATATAATACTGTGATTTTTCTTTTCTTTTTTATCTTTATTGCTGAAATTATTACAGATGTCCTTCTTTTTCCCCCTATTGCCCTTCTTCACCTGGTTCTTGCCCCACCTCAGGCCTTCACCAACTTATTGTCTGTGTCCATAGGTAATGCATATATGCATATAAGATCTTTGTTTAATCTCTTTCTGTCCTTCCCTTTCCTCTGAGAATCATCAGTCTATTCCAGTGCCATGCCTTCAATTCTATTTTATTCATCAGTTTATTCTGTTCATTAGATTTCTTATTCATTACTTTGATTTTTAGATTCAATTGTTGATAGGTACGCATTTGTTGCCATTTTGTTGTTAATATGTTTGATCTTTTTTATTTTTCTTCTCCCTCTCCTCCTCCTCTTCCTCCTTCTCCTCCTCCTTCTTCTAGAATACCCTTCAACATTTCATATAATACTGGTTTGGTGGTGATGAACTCCTTTAGCTTTTTCTTATCTGTGAAGCTCGTTATCTGACCTTCAATTCTAAATGATAGCTTTGCTGGATAGAGTAATCTTGGTTGTAGATCCTTGCTATTCATCACTTTGAGTATTTCTTGCAACTCCCTTCCAGCTGCATAGTTTCTGTTGCGAAATCAGCTGACAGTTGTATGGACATTCTCTTATAGATAACTGCTTTTCTCTTGCTGCTTTTAAGATTCTCTTTGTCTTTAGCCCTTGGCATTTTAATTATGATGTGTCTTGGTGTGGTCCTCTTTGGATTCCTCTTGTTTGGGGCTCTTTGTGCTTTCTGGACTTGTAAATCTATTTCTTTCACCAGGTAGGGGAAGCTTTCTGTCATTATTTCTTCAAGCAGGTCCTCAATATCTTTCTCTCTCTCCTCTCTGGTACCTCTACAATGTGAATATTGGTATGGTTGAAGTTGTACCAGTGTCTCCTTACCTCATACTCACATTTTTGGATTCCTTTTTCTTTTTGCTCTTCTGGTTGGGTGTTTTTTGCTTCCTCATGTTTCAGATAGTTGATTTGATTCTCAGAATCTTCCACTCAACTGTTGAATCCCTGTACTATATATTATTCTTTATTTCAGTCAGTGTATGGCTAATTTCTAACTAGTCCTTTTCCATTTTTTTGAGCTTTCTAGAATATTCTTGAGTAACCTTATAACCATAGTTTTGAACTCTATGTCCAGTACTCTGCTCTCTTTCATTCCTTTCATTTGTGACGTACCTTCCTATCTCCATATTTTAGCTGTTTCCCTGTGTTTGATTCTATGTTTCGGGTAGAGCTGCTATGTCTCCTTGAGTTGGTAGAGTGGTCTTGTGTAGTAGGTGTTCTATAGGGCCCAGTGGCTCAGCTTTCCCAGTCACCTGAGGTGGGAGCTCTATGTGGACCTTTTTGTGGGCTGTGAGCAACATCTTGTAGTTGAGACTTGTTTGCTGGTGGTATCACTGGAAGGAATTGACCTTAGGTCAATTGGTTGTGAGGAACAGCTGTGACTACTGTGGGAGAGCTGCTGTGCAGGAGACACGCCTATGGAGCAAGATATACTTCAGTAGGGCTTTGGTGCTCACTGAGTCTGCCCCTTGAGTGTGGCACTTAAGGATGTGTAGAGTTGTCATCTGATATGGTCTGACACTGACCACTGGGTATATTGGCTCTTGGGTCTCCAGGGAGGTGCAAAGTCAGCCAGTGCCTGGGGTCACCCAGCAAGAGCTACAGAGAGATCTGCAGATTCCTCCTCTTTGTATCAGGTTTGGAAATGCCCAACTGAGGCTGGCTATGAAGCAAGACAGACTGGTGCTGGTGCTGGGTCTTGGACCTTTTATTGACAGGTTTGGGGCTTCCTAACCCAACTGCAGAGTGTTTGAGAGATTTTACTTTGAGCAAGGAAAGGCCATTCATATGCAAATACTGCTGCATGCAGCTTGGGTGGGGTTGTAAATTACATGAGGCAGGGTCTTAGGGAATCACCAGGGTGGAGCAAACAGAAATGGCTGTCAGTCAGCCCTACAATGAGGCAGGTACCAGCATAGGAACAGTGATCCCTGTGAGCACCTCCATCCAGGAGAAAGCTGCCAGGAGTTCCTGCCCCGATGCCAGACAATCCTATTTCCCCTTGTGTGTGTCTGTGTTCCCCAGAGCCTTGCCCAGCACTGGAGCTCAGAGGAAGCAGGACCTTGTAAGTTCAGTTTTTGGTGCTGGCCTTTTAAGAGAAACAGCTGGGAATCCAACAGCTTCTGTGTTACTGAGCCCAAATCCACACTGATTTTTACAGCCTGCAGTTCTTACTGCCTTTAGGGACTTCTTTTCCCAGCTCTAGGACCCTGGGCTGGGGATCTGGTGTGGGGCATTGACCCCTTGCTCCTCTGGGCAGCCTCTGCAGAGACATCTCCTCCCCAATTAAAAGAGCAACACTTGGGTGCCGGACCAGCTGATCAGCACCTCCATACCTCCTACCAATCTCATTGTGCTTTCTCCCATACTTTTCTAGTTGTAGGACTTCCATCCAGCCAGCCAGCTTTCCAGTAGTTCTGGATGACGGTTGTTCTGTATTTTAGTTGTAATTTTGATGTGGTTGTGGAAGGTGGCAGGTACAGGTGTTTACCTATACCGCCATCTTCCCCTACAATTTTTCTTTTTTAGCTTGTGGGTGTAAAGGATTATATTAACTGATTTTTAAATGTTGAATCAACCTTGTATATCTTGGATAAATCTCATTGGTTGTGGTGTATAATTATTTTAATACATTTTGGATCTGAGTAATTTGTTTTTATTCCATTGTTTCCCAAATCAATTTTACTATGGAATCCTTTACACAAAGCAGCCATTAACATTTTGTGTAAAAACAGTTCTGTGGTACTCACTTCTTTCTTTCCTCCTCCTCCTCTTTCTTCTTCTCTTTCTTCTTCTTCTCCTTCTCCTCCTCCTCCTCCTCCTTCTTCTTTCCTTCTCTCTCTCCCCCCTCCCTCTCTCTCTCCCACCTGTCTGCAGACATGTGTCCTCCTCTTCTCACTCCCACCCCTTCCTTCCTTTGCCCTTTTTAAAGGACTTTTTCCTGTGCTCACCTGCCCAAGCTGGATCCTACTCAGATGTGTGCAGACCTCTGCCTGTTTGAATTCCTTCTGCCAGGTGCTCAGTAAAAGGATTTCCAATTTGTGAATTGGATTATTTACCCTTTGATACTTACTATATAATCTTATTCCCCATTCTTGAGTCATTGAAGTAGAAATGGCCAGGGGGCACTTTCTATTTTTAATGGTAACCTTAGAGCCAGACTCTCTTCTCAGAGGTCAATTTTGTGTAAGTCTCACAGGCATATGCACCTGCAAGGAGACTCAGGTCAAGAGGGAATACACTGAAAACTCCACACTTCCAAGCAGCCTCCTTATGGTAGTTCCTGTTTAGATTTTTGCCATTTGCAATAGGCAACAGTGTTATTTGTTTTGTGTCACTTTGCAGAAATTTGGGGCAAGATACTCATGATGCAGTTTCTCCATCTATAAAATGGAGACAAGAATGTGGTATGATATAATATAAACTTTTTGTAAAGAATTTTGTCATATAAATGTGGCTGGTTCAAATGTAACTAACCCAAAATGTGTTCATCATTTAAAATGGAAACCTGCAAAGAACCATTTGATAGTAACTGCATTTCTAAAGAGTGGCTTGAGGTCACAGTTCATAAAATAGTCCTGCACTGCTTGGGTTATTTTCTACAGAATTTGTAAACTAAAGGGATGAAATGCTCTCTGCTGCATAAATTCTGCATCTGCTGTTTCTTACAACTGCTTTCCCTAGGGCATAAGTGACCGAAGTAGTAGAGTTAGTAGAGAAAACAGGTGTGCCTGTTCAAAGGAGGAAAGTAAGTGTATTTATGAAAATGATCTCCCCAGCACCCCAGCTCTCTCCAGGAGAGATGCACAATCCAGGCATCCCTGAGGGCAGAACCAACTGGTGCAGAGCTGGCTTCCTGCATGGACTTCCCAACTTGTAGCGTGGCAAGTTCAGGATGGCAGTTTCCCCAACTGCCCCCACCACACACACACACCTGTGAGGTAAGAGATGCATGCCTGTTCTCTGTGGCAATGCCAAGCTCCTTTGGTTTTAGCTTGTTGAGATTTTGGCAGTGAGAGTTAGAGTAATGTGCTAATTGGGATACATGCTTTCAAAACTTGAACCCTAGAACCGCGCATTGATAAGTAAGGCAGGTCAGGAAAACTGTTTTCCTTTCATTTCAAAGCTTTTTTTTCCCCCAAGGATCTGTGGCTGAAGGGGATGGTAAATCTAAGTGAAAATGTAAGGGATATTAATGATTAATTTTAAAGGAGAGAACCAAATCTCAGGAAGGGTGCCCAGGTACTCCTCAAGGTCCATTACTTGGTGAAGAGAATAGGGTCTACGGTCTATCGGCTCTGAACCTTTGAAGATTTGGAAACTGGATCTTGTCAATACCTGGGAACATTTTAAAATATATATGTATATTTTAGTGATTTCAGAAAGGAAGGGAGAAAGGGGATAGAAACATCAATGATGAAAGAAAATCATTGATTGTCTGCCTACGACACACCTTTTACTGGGGATTGAGCCCAAAACCCAGGCGTATGCCCTGACCAGGAAGTTCATAAGTCAACACTCAACCACTGAGCCATGCTGGCCAAGTGGTACCTAGGAACTCTTGAAGACTATCTTATATCCACAAAACTCGAATTAGATTGTAAAAAGCAATGATGTTTTGACTTATACAGAGAAATGACCTGCCAAATTGATTGGACAACCTTATTAACTGGATAAAATATTTTTATTAATTTACAACAAGAAATAAAATTCTCAAGTGTGCCAGGCATTTATACAAACTTATCTAGCACTTTTCTCTATAGAATGGCTACAGAGAAAGCTAACATACAATCAGAACAGTGAATGTTAAACATGGAGAGTCATTTTGTCAATATTAATCTTGAGTCCATAAAGCCATATAATCTGATGTATCAAGATTTATGCCAAGCAAACTAGATGTTTGAGCGAGGGGTTCACAACCCCTTCTTCCCCAATAATACTGCAAGCTCCCTGGCCCATATGAATTACCTCTTTTTTAACATTCTGATGTGAAATTCTTTTCCTCACTTACTGTTTCTCAAATGTGTCTTATGGCTCACTAGTTCTATCAGATGCTTTGAGGATAAAAGGATTCTGGGGTGAAAAATTCAACACTGCATACCATATCCTCATTTTGTGGTTCATTATTTTCATTAGCACATTAAAATTTCTGAGTAAACCTGATTAACTTAGTTTACTTCCCCATTTTTCAAATTTACTTGATAAAGGAACACTTTCATTGTGGAATGTCTACTAACACCCCAAAGAGTGTTCCAGAGGAAGACACTTTGGGAAATGCTGACATAGCCACAAGTGTCACCCATTGGGTAACAGTCAAGGTCTCTTGCTTCTTACACTTTGCCTGGATAACAGAGTTTGCTGGGTACCTTACTGTTGTCTCAAGATGCTGCCTATATTTCCAGAACACAAAAGAAGCAAAGGAAAACAGGAAAAAACCTAAAGAAAGGGGCAATGGTCCTAGGGTGAAGTAAGTTTTAGAGCCAGAGTGGTTAGCTTCTAAATTTCCTTCTAATCCTAACTATTTGGAGCTCTGAACACTCTGGGGAAAGAATATTCCTTTATTGGGCTCCTATACTTTTATTTTTCCCTCTTGCAATGGAGAAAAATACAACTTTGTTTAATGGGACAGGGAGGATTTTCTGAGAACCTATATGAGTCATTATGAGTTCTTATTTGTAATGGTATTTAAGCCTTAGCAGGTGGCATGTTGGGAAAAGGCCAGGCTTGACATTGGAAAACCTGGGCTCAAATCCCAACACTGGCCCATTGTTACTTTGGGCAAGTGACTTCAGCTCTCTGACCTTTAGAGTCTTCTTCATCAATTCAGATGGGGATAACAGTGTTGGTTTATAATGTCATTGTATGAAATAATGGGTGGATAACATCTAACAGAGCTAACTACTGTGCAGAGTTTGGCATGCTTTTTTTTTCTTTTTAATCTTCCTAAACAATTCTACAGAGTAGGTACAGCAGAAGCAGAGACTGAGCCTACTCAAGAACATACAGCTAGTATGTCGTTGGGTGGAGCTGGAATTTGAATCCAGAAGTCCTTTTTCTCTGTTATAATCCGACATACAGATGCCTCATCTAGCAGATAAGTATGAAATCCGTGTTTTTTATTTAACATAATTAGCCGCTAGCCAACTGTTTACACTGATCCATGTTAAGTATGAAACTATGGATAAGGCAGAGAAAATAACCCTATAGGGAAGAAAAATCTCAAACCAGACATTTGACATCAGTATTTTTATTAGATGATATATACGAAGGTCTACATGATACTTGGTCATCACTGCATACTGAATTTTTATTTATTTATTTATTTTTATTTTTTTAAAAAATATATTTTTATTGATTTTTTACAGAGAGGAAGGGAGAGAGATAGAAAGTCAGAAACATCGATAAGAGAGAGACATTGATCAGCTGCCTCCTGCACACCCCACAGTGGAGATGTGCCCGCAAGCAAGGTACATGCCCCCAACTGGAATTGAACCTGGGACTTTGATTCCGCAAGCCCACGCTCTATCCACTGAGCCAAACTGGTCTCGGCTGAATTTTTATTTATTTTTGGTTGTGTTCATATATGGCTATACTGTACTGCATGCTCTACATTGGCAGCCTGTCATATTTTACAGTGAACACTTGCGGTCACTAAACCTTCTGGTGATTTCTCACATTATGGGACCTATCTTTCCAGATAATGCATAGAAGCCAGATAATGCATATCTCAGATTTTGTGGCTAGGGGGCAGGCCTGTGACCTAAGATCTGTGACATGGCCCATGCAAGGTAGACTTGGAAGTGGGCCACAGGAGGTGGTGGCTGCATGGGAGGGAAACAACCTACTCAGATTGATGGTGGAGATGTGTGGGGGAGGTGACAGTGGCAGAGTTCCTGGCTTGCAGTCATTAGGGTCATAGGTATTGGGTATTGGTGCAGTGTTATTTCCTTAGAGAAGACCCCCATGCTGTGGTTGAGCACCATTTCTGGCTGTGTAGTTTCAGGGTTTGACACTCTAGCCTGTCTGGAGAGACCTGAGCTACCTAATAACACTGTTTAATTTCTTTTCCTATTTAAATTTGCCAGAGTGGGTTCTGTTGTTTATAACTGAAAATCATCACCAATATCTATATCTATACTAATAATAGAGGAATATGCACATTGTCCAGGACACCGTTACAGTAATAGTAATGACCAAACAGTAGGCTGCGTGAAACAACCAGGTCAACAGGGGGATTAGTGAGGGACAACCAAATGACTGATCAGCAGGTTGTGTGGGGTGACCAGGCTGTGGGTAGGGGAGGAGACATTTTGGGGGTGATCAGGCAGGCAGGCAGGTGAGTGGTTAGGAGCTAGCAGACCTGGATTATAAGAGGGATGTCTGACTGCCTTAACTGAGGGGTCCTGGATTGGAGAGGGTGCAGGCTGGGCTGAGGAGATCCCCTCCCACCCCAATGCACGAATTTTGTGCACTGGGCCTCTAGTGTAATTATAATGCCAGGCACAAGGTAAGAGGCTCAATGAATGCCTGCTGAATGCATAAGTGGGGGCAATTGTGAAACTATTTGGTAGTGGTGCATGCATGCATTCATGTGTATGCATGCATGTGTGAATACTACTATAGTTATTAAAGCTAAGAAAGCTTTGATTTGATTCCTTTGGAATCTTTATGGATTTGGTATAGAGGCATTTTTTTTTTCTGTGACTTTGTAGGAACATTGGCAATATTAGTATATCACTTCTTCGCCATCATTGTTTTGAGGGGCTATAACTGATGTATAGATACGTTTATACTAGGTTTCCCTCTATTGCAATTATGTAGTTTTCTTCCTTTTTGCTTGTTCAAAGGAAACTTGAAATGTATGAGATCTGGGGTTAACTTTTGTGTTAAAACTGACAGTTTTCTAGTGAAGAATCTTCCTGAAAATTGCTTCCTCCTTTGAGAGACATTTAACTATGAGTTTCAAAGAGTCCCAGGAACATTTTTTAATTTGTTATTTTTGTTTCATATTTTGAAATACATTTTACTATTTATAAGGGATTATTCAGAAATTGGTCCAATTTAGTATTATGATTTGTGGTAGTTCAACGATTGAGCAGAGCCTTGCTTGCCACCCACTCCTTAGACCCTAGGAAGCCCCAAATAACAATGTTTTACATCTCAATAACATAAAAGATTTATTCCAGAAACTTTATAAAATGGGAGTGTTATATGTTGGGACAAAGTTTCCTTTCCTTCCCTTGACAATTTTGTAGTTTTGTTTGATCATCCACTGGTTTCTGAGACATTCTTGAAAAAGAGGTTCTGAATAAAAAAGTCATACTCACTTCTGGATTTGAAATTCTTCTCAGAAAGAGACAAAAGGAGGTTAATGAGTAGTAAGGAAGGAGAAAGCAAGATCACTCCCCACCCTCCCTCTCACTCAGGCCACAGGGAAGACTGGCATCCCTACGTGAATCCAGCTACTGCTGATCTGGTCTCTGTACTAAAGCAGCACACCTATGACCTCTCCAAGAGAAGCATTTTATAATCCTAGAGTTTCAAGATCATCTTATATATATATTTTTTATTAAAGTAGGTGTTAATTATGGGAAATGTTGCTAAATAGAAGTTGTTTTGGGAAGTTTATTTTTCCCCAAAGGAAAAAGAGAACTGACGGTCACATAATCACACATTAGGATGCTCTTAAGTGTCCGTGTTATCTGCAACAGGATATTGAAAAGATAAAGCTGACACTCCAGTTTAGTCCCACCCCCAGCACAGTCAAATTTTTGTGGCACTTCTTTTTGTCAAGAATTAAGGATGAAGTGTGCAAGAAACAGTTGTTTTTTTTTTTTTAAACAACAGCGGCTAAGCAACCACTATCACCTACCTTCTATTACCAAATTTCATACAGATAGTGGCTGGCTGGGTGGGAAATCGTGTATCATTGTACTTATAGAAGAAGCACACAAATAGTACTTGGTTATAAAAAGAAAGGAATTCTTACACATTGTGACAGCAGGGTTGGACCTGGAGAGTATTATGCTAAGTGAAATAATATAGTCAGAGAAAGGCAAATACCATTATAATCTCTCTTATATATGGGACCTAGTAAACAAAATAACTGACAAACAAAATAGAAACAGAGGCATGGATACATGGAATAGACTGACAGCTGTCAGAAGGCAGGGAGATGTGGGGATGGGGAGAAATTTACCAAGGAAGATCTATATATCACATAGACACAGATAATGGCATGGTGATAACCAGAGGGAAAGAGGGGTCAGGGTAGGTGGAGGTGGGCAAAGTGGAGATAAACGGGGATGGAAAGAAACTTTGCTTTGGGTGATGGGCGCACAATGCAGCATGCAGATGATGTTTTGTTGAGTGGGACACTTGGAACCTATGGTTTTGTGAACCAGTGTCACCCAATAGATTCAATTAAAAAATTAAAAATTAATTTAAAAAGTAAGTACAAAGGAAATATGTGCTAAGCATAATAGTTCTTTCTTGGCATATCGGAGTTAGACTCTTGTTAATTAGTTACTTCCTTGAGTTTCACCTTGGAGATGCCTATACTGGCCAGCGGTTGCCATAGAAATCATATGTGCTTAACTTAGAACTAGGCAGCTGATATTTAGGGCTGGCAAGGACAAATGGTGTTAACTTCATCGACCAGAGTTCTAGAAGCATAAAGGCATTGCCTCTTGCCAACACAATAGTAATCTTTGTTTCACATAAGTGTGTTTTGTTAGTAAGGGTGAATCTTTTGCCCTGTGGGAAGGGAAAAAGTCAAAATAACCTTTTTATTTTAAGGCATTATATGTTGATACTTATATTCTATTTTATATTATAGAATAAACTTGATTTAAGGAATAAGACTATTCATGCCACAAAATGCTTGACATCATGTATGTACATATTTAAATTCTCAACTTTGCTATTTTTAGGATTTGGCTTTGTACTCTTCCTTAAAACATGGGCCTGATTTTTAAACTAATATGTATATATATATATTAGTTATGCAGCATATGAAATATATATAACACTAACATTTTAGTGTACATGTTCAACATATTTTTCATGCTTGAATACATTTACACAAGTACCCTTATGAGTATTGAAAAATTGTAATCATATTATATTTACTGATTTATAATTTTCATTTTCCCACTATATCATATCTCAAATATTTTGTTTTATTAAATACTCTTTAAAGTAAGAATGGTGCTCTAATATAAGCATGTACCATGCGTTAGTCCCTAATATTGCACATTTAATTGTTTCTCAGGTATATTGAAAGTGCATGCTCCTTATGTGGAAATCCTTGGATTCATCTCTGCTTAGGTTCTTGGCATAAATCCTTAGAAATTGAATTGCTAATTCAAATGGTGGGTGCATTTTGACACATGTTGTCAAATTACCTCTAAAAGATGAACCAATTGTACTCTTACTCATACTGTATATATGTATTCATTTCTTTCTATGCTTGTATATACTGGTTATTACTGCTTTTTAAATTCTTGGTCAGCTGATAGGCAAAAAAAAAACATCTTGTTTTTCTTAGACTTGCATTTTGAGGTGCAATAGTCTTATCATCTATGTTAGTATTTCTGGAAACTCCTAGTTTATCCTGCTTATTGTGTTTTAAAAGGAACAGAAATGTTAGTGTTTTAAATACAGCAAAAGTTGTGGAAGTTTAAAGCTATGATTGAGTAGAGGATTCACAGCTCTTCAGATGTCCAGCTGTTGAGATTTCACTGTAATAAATACTGGCTGCTTCGTTGGTAACATAAAATGGGCCACTTTATCTAATATTATTTCTTAACACAAATCTTGGAAATGTACTGTGTAATCAGATAAGTTCTACGGGAAATTGTGCAGAGATTTCTTGGGTTGCCTTTTGAGGAGATGTGTTTGTGAATTCAAGGAAACGTTTAATTTGGCTGAATCGAGGTACCAAATAGCAGCATTCAAAAGGGATATAATGTCCACCTGGTCATATTTCTGTGTTCCTTGTTTCATCATAAATGCTTACCTATTTGTGCATGCTTTTTAAGGTTTAAATAAAAATAGCCACAGAAAATGTTCAGGTGTTTCTGGATAATATGCACGCAGAGGCACTTTGGGGCCAGTTCTTCATCTCCCACTGTTTCTACTATGGCATGAAGGATGGGAAGAGAAACCATGATTTAGTTTTCTCAAATTGTGGAATCACTGTGAGGTCACTTGAGAATACAACCGAATTCTTGAGAGCTCTGAGCGACCAACCAGCAGATCTTCGCCAGGAATCAAACAGATGGCCAGCGGATAAGCGACCACTCCAATTGGGCAAAAAGGGAGCAGTTCTTGCCCTTGTCATAACACAGCAGTTCTTGTTGCTTTCCTTGGCCATTGCCTGCTTCTCCATCAGAAGCAAAGCTAGTCCCCTCTCTGCGCGCTCTTGTGCATATCTCTATTTGGGCACTGGCTTCAAGGCATTCCTTATAGTTATAGTTTCTTCAGGCTGCCCAGATACTACTACACTGTGAGCCTCAGATCTTACCCTTTTTATACCTCAAGTCCCTATCACAGTACTTGGTACAGACAGGCATCCATAGTTGCACCATCTTTCTGTGACAAGATTGTCAGCCTTAGGCTCCTCTGTGTGGTGACCAAGAAGGGCAGCGTAGAGTATCCAGAGGCCCAAGCTTTACGTGGCTTGAGTAGATCTGGGAGTCTGCCATATTTCATCTTAGACTCATACCTTGTATTTGAATTTTTTGCCTGCAGTTTTCTTAATATTGCCACAATTGGAATATCAAAGGAGCTGTACTTTTTAAAAACAATTATTATTGAGCTCTGTTTGATCCTTATAGGAGAGGAGCAGATATTATGGAAATTCATTGAAAGGTAATGTGAAGTGATGACTTCCAGTTTATCGCTGTAACCTGAAAGGAGGGGGAAGAGACTATGGTAAGGAATCACAAGAATTTTTGTTATTCTTTTTAAGAGACTATGGTTCTAAACATGCCAGAGCAGCCCCACTGGGTGCTCTTAAGTCAGCGGGAGCCAATGATCTAATCACTGCCACATGCCCAGTTCCTGTGACGAGTGTAACACGCCCTTCGTATAAAACCTAAAGTTCTCACTTTAGTTTACCTGGAAAATATCTAAGTAGCTCAAATAATCCATGAAGTGACAAAATAATGCATGGGTTATTTCAAAACCGACATGCAATTTTAGTTTAAAATATGGTTTATTTCAACAATTATTTGTGGTTTTCCAAACAGTGTTCAGATGCTGACTATTGAAAATAATCAGATGACTATTCTTTATACCTCAGCACCTAAAGAGATTCATAAATACACATATGTGTTTCAACGTCTCAAACCTGCTGGTGAAAAATCATTAATGTTTTATTTTGGTTAGAAAGATGGAGAAAACAATAGGCTATGATTAGACTTTGGTTTCCTTCTGTGTAATAAATATGCACCAGATAAATATGATCCTCATGACAACATTATGCAAACATTTCTCTACTTTAGTATTTTCTGTAGCCCCCTGGAGAAAAATCACACATGTTTAGGGATTCTGTGATGATTTGAATAGGAAGAAAAATCCGTGGGAGGTAGGCAAAGTTTGTCTCAGTGTCTAGTTTTTACTTGAGCAGAACTCTTATCTCACATCAAATTACACAGGCAAAAATTCTGTTCCTCTGAGATTAGCATTGCGTCACTCCATGTGTGTTTCTTATTTTGGCTGATAGACTTTTTTTTTTTAATTTAAGTTTCTTTCCACTTTTGCATGTGCTTTGATTTTGGGCTCAAGTGTATATTGTAGTTACCACATTATAACTGTGATTTGGCTTCTCTTACTAGAGGTCTGTCAGCTTTATTCATATGAACAGCATTACTTTGGAGAAATAATTTTTGAACTTTTTGGATTGCTATGCCATTTTCACAGTTGCAAACCCTGGTGATGGGAACTTTATATGCCCTCGGAGATTATCTGAGTGTATAAAAAAAGAAGAGGCAGAGGAGAATGAGTACAGATAGAGCTGATGAAAGAAAACAGAAAATACCTTAATTATTCAGCAGATCTTTGTCACTTTTAAGGCAGAGACATTTTTTTTTAAAGAGAAAAATCCTGCCTTAACTGAATCCATTAACATACTGAATCTATTCCAAAGAGCTTTGGGTGGAGTTTTCTTTATCTTTTAGTAGTGCCTCTTCATCCCTGGCCTCTGGTCTCTCAATTACAATATCGTTTTTCAAAGGGAAAAATATAGAACAATCCTTTGTATTTTTGCAAAGTTCTGTAAGGCAGTATCAGTTATGGATGCAGGCTCTTTACAAAGTATAGGAAAAAATAAATGGCAAACACAAAAAGAGTGAGTTCATTTGTCAATATGAAATTTGGTTCTACTCTAAGAAATACAGCAGGAAAGGTTGAACTTGAAAAAATGTGATATAAATAGGGAAATGGCGTTTCCGTATTCTGAGCTATTATTAGTTTTTTATCGGAATCATGTAGGTTTATCTAATGATGAGTAGCAACCTTGGAGGTCTAAAGGGCCAGGCTGAACATGGGGCTGGAGACAGGAGCTTGTGGTACAGGGAATGTGGTTTCCACTGGAGGGACTCCCATTTCTGATAAGTTGGTTCCTGGTGAGAACTGGGCACAATGTTGCTGGATATTTTCCTTTTTTCAAATATATTTTTATTGATTTTTTACTGCGAGGAAGGGAGAAGGATAGAGAGTTAGAAACATCGATGGGAGAGAAACATCGATCAGTTGACTCCTGTACACCTCCTACTGGGGATGTGCCTGTAACCAAGGTACATGCCCTTGACCGGAATCGAACCTGGGACCCTTCAGTCCGCAAGCCGAAGCTCTATCCACTGAGCCAAACCGGTCAGGGCTTTTTTTTTTTTTTTTTTAAAGAAAAATATGAACAATTATTAAATTTGGAAACAATTTTAAAAATTCAAAAGGATTTGTGAACTTCAAGATACTAGTTTGTAATACTGACCTGGAATGGCATATGAGACAAATTGTTACAGAAAGAAAAGCAACCTAACAGAAAAATACATACAGTGTAATCCCATTTATTTTTAAAAAACCCTGCCATTCAGAGGTGTATATGTACATATATATTTGTAGGTGCATAGAAAATGGTCTATAAAATAGTCTCTACATTGCTAACTGTTGTTACCACTGAGAAGGGTGCCTTTATGTGGGGAGGGTTGTTGAGTGTTTAGGGGAAGTTTTTGCTTTTATTGTATAATGTTTTGTATTGTTGACATTTAAAAATAATAAAAATGCTTTCATATATTGCTTATGTAATTAAAAACTGTTTAAAACTAGGTGTTAATGTCCCATTACCAAAGTTTCCTCTTTTCTTAGGAAGAACACACAAAAGTAGGAAAAAAATAATAAAAATACTTTGTATCCTTTTATGGGCATAGCACAGTGTCATTCATACTAACAACAGAACATTGATCTTTCAGCTTTTGAAAGTCATTACTGAAATAAGAGCATTTTCATGTACTGCTATAGCAGATTCAAATCTATGCCTCTAAAGAAATACCAAAGTTCTTTTTAGAAAATATATCTTTATTGACTTAAGAGAGGAAAGGAGAGGGAGAGACAGAAACATCAGTGATGAGAGAGAATCATTGTTCAACTGCCTCCTGCATGCCCCCTACTGGGTCCAAGCCCACAACCCAGGCATGTGCCCTTGACCAGAATCGAATCCAGGACACTTCAGTCCACAGGCTGACGCTCTATGCACTGAAACAAACCAGCCAGGAATCAAAGTTCTTTTTTGTTTTTATTTTACAGGTATATTTGTTTTGTTTTTCATTAATAAACCGAGAGCTTCTGGATCATTAAGTGTGTGCTTGGTTATTGGTGATTCAGTGCCACGGTCTTCATTTCTATTCTGTCAATGGTTGGTCATTTCCCTTAGTGGCAGTTGTCTTGGGAATGTATTTTATTGATCAAGTCTTAGATGGATGAATCATTGTCAATTCATCACAACTACCAGGATGGTAACTCAAAATAAATAACCTACTGGTTGTTGCTCCCTCTATAAGAGTGCAAATAATACAAACTCTGTACATTGAAAAATTATTTAGCTGAACAAGATAATATCTCTTTATTTGAAATTGCTAAAAAGAAAGAGAAAATAAAATGAAAGAGCCTTTATCATTTAGATGAAAAACAGTTGGGAGAACAAAGCCACTTATTTCCAATATGAGGTTTATAAAATGAAAATACCAAATGTGTTTTCTTACCTCTTTGCATTTTGCAGTTGCCCATATGCTGCAGAGCTTAAAATTGAATGATTCATAGACAACATGGTGAAATGCTATGTAAGTTCATGCTGTATGTGAACTCTTGTAAATTGCAGTGCTGACATGAACTCAAACCCTTCACCATTCCAATTCGTTGTTAGAAAACACATGTTCAGTACCAGAGTGGCAAAAACTCCCTCGACAAGAGTTGCTGCTCTCAATTTGCACTCCTATTAGCAATTTTTTTTAAAAAAAATCTAACAATTAAATACTTAAATAATGTTACAGTCACCCCTCCTGTTTCCTATGTCAAATTGGAATTCCATTTAAAGCTTTCCTCAGCAAGAAGGAAAGAGGAATGAATGAAAGTGTACCATTCAAAATATTAAAAATGATCTGGGAGAGAGACGGAAGGTTGTTTCATTCCCCCGGGTTCCCGAATCAGGGAGAATAAAAGGACGTTGTTGCAGGATTTTATTATCCCCTCTCCAGCCTCATGCAGCGGTGGGGTTCTTGGAGAAACCGCCGCTTTATCTTAAATGCACTGCAGCATGCTGCAGCACTGAAGTGTTTCAGGGGAACAGTCACTCCATTATTTTTGCAGAGATTACCTGCTTCAAGTGAAACCTATCCGGAATCCTTTCTGACCTGGCTGGTATTGTGATATTGATAACCAGCCACACTTTCCAGCCCCTTATCTTGCCTTCTCCGGGATAATCTTTTCTTCTGGATCTTAATTCTGCTAATAGCACCCTTGACTGGCTGCCAGACAACAAACACAGGCAGGTGAAAAATGAATGGCTCCAGCCTGACCGCTGATAACTTCCAAAGGCTTTTTATTCTCAACGTTCCCTCCAAAAAATACAAGATGACAGGCTGCCTGTCAATCGCATTCCTCTTGCTCTGCTCTGCAGGCACCTCCCTCCCCCACCAGCCACCTCCCTTCTTATGATTTATCCCTGTGGGGAAATGGCTAATTGATCTCTGTTCTATTTGCTTTTTTTTTTCTTCAACGCATTTTTACTTTTTTTTTTTTAATTTGGAAAGTAATATATATGTATTAAGAAGAGCTAGGAAACCCACAGGAGTTTATGAAGGAAAGTGTTTTCCTCCACTCTTATTTGTAATGGTTAATTACTGAAGACAGTTTGATATGAATTCTTTCACACTCTTCTACATTCAGGGATGGGCAGAAATAGGTTTATAGTTGTGAGTTTGCAAAACACAGTTTAATCTTGTATCATTACTTATTAAGTATTGTATTATTTATTTGTATTACAACTATAAGCCTACTTTTGCCCACCCCGTGTACACAGTAACATATATGTCTATTTTTTCTTTTTAACGATGACAAAAAGTGATACAATCTATTCATATTGTGTTTTTCTTAATACAGTATGTCATAAAGATCCTTCTTTACTATACACAAATATTCTTTTTCTGTATTTAATGGCTATAAGTTAGTCCATATTATGCATGTAACATAACTCATTTAACTAATCCATTTTATAAACATTTTTATTGTTTTTAAATTGTTTTTCTGTAGTTTGTGTGTAATACATTGCTAATTTAATTTTCTACCACAATAAACATTCTTATTCTTTCTGGTTGAAGTTTTGAAACCTCCATAATTTTTGTGTGTTTTGTTTTCTATATTTTGTTTAAAAATCAGGAACACATGATACTACCAACTCAAAGGTGAGAGTCGGGGAAAGTAATTTCCCATGTAACTGGTTAATGCATAGATTTACCTCCTGTGATTCTCAGTCTTGGTGTAGTTTAAAATGAACAAAATGCTTGTGCACTACAGGTATGCAAAATAGTTTTAGAGAAAATACTTTCCTGATTTATTATCTGTGGAAATAAGTTATACAATTCTGGGAGAAAAACCCCAACATTTTTATTCTGTGAAATCAATATACTACATTGTATAGCACTTGAACGCTGGAAAGTACTGAAAACAGCTTACTGCCTTCCCCTGCAAGGGGCTCTGGAGAGCCCGTAGTGCAGGCTGTGAGGAGGAACAATGGCTTGTTTGCTCCAGAGTAAAATTCTGGACTCCTGAAGGGGTCTCTGTCGTTTGGTGGCTCTCAGACCTGGGCACGTATTTAACAAAGTAGTGAAATCAATCTCAGAATAAGACTCATTTGGTACCAAAGCAATGATTTAGGTGGAACATTTGAACATATGATTATAAGGTAAACCCTACTAAGGAGGCCTGGCATGATTAGCTTTGCTGGAATATAAAAAAGTATCAACTGTTCCTTCAGGGAAATCATTTTAATAGATAACAGCATGTTGTACAATGTTTCATCAGTGATATTTAGATCTAAATTAAGAGCAGTTGTGAGATGGGTTGCCGATTTTTCTTGTGATAAAAGGGAAATAGTTCAAGAAATATAGACCAGATGTTATCTTAATCCAGACCTCATGTAAAAAAGCACACTATGGGACAGTAATAATAGTCTATTCTACCTGTTTTTAATTTTCCTACTCTCAGACACCCCCTGTGAAAAATAGATTAAACCAACACATCATTTATGCATCAGCACTAGACTGGGGTTTGCTTTATATGGAATGTACAGATTGAAGTTTGCAGCCACTGGTTTTTGATAAATGTTTTAAAATGCTCGTTTGACAGTAGCATTTAAGAGGGAAAAAAACCTTTAGATGGCCAATGGCTTAGAAGGAAAGTTCACAATTTGAGGATAATCCAGACTTCAAAAAAGATTGTTCAATTCATTGCTCCTTGACTCAGAGTTAAAATCTGTAATAAATTTATACAAAGCCAATATCAGAAAAATGGGTAGCAGGAAACTTCTCCTGCTCCTGAAAAGTGCTTCTAGGTCTTTTATAAGCATCTACGGATGGCCTGTCTGCAACTATTGATAAGGAATCATGGCCTAATTGGTCCAGAATGTGACATCCACTGCCCTTCCCTGAGGTGTAGTGGGGGAAGGTGTCAAGGGTTCATTTTGCAGGAGAGGAACTTCTCAGTCATGCTTCTGTGCTGGAGGCCCTCTCATGCCTCTCACCTCATCTCACCTGTGCCTGAGAGAGACTGCATTAATTGTGGTGTTGCATGTTAAACTCAGATTCCAGGTGAGCTTTGAAAGGTGTACGTGTATGTGAGAGCTATCCATAAGGCCCCCGAGAGCAGGAGAAGGCTGCAGGGGCTGGCAGGGAGCCCTTGTGGGTGAAGTAAAATGGGTTGAAAACCAGAAGGAGGAGTGGGGGCCCTGGGGCCAGATGCACACATGTAACGGTGCAAAGACTACTCCATGTCAATCTCTATTATCTTGGGTGTGCTAGTTAAAAGTTACTTGGTTATCTTTGTTTCTAGAGAAGTTGGAAATCTATTGTAATGTAAAATCTCAATTTTTAAAAAAATCATGGCAATACACATAACAAAATTTACAATTTCCACCATTTTTTTAAGTGTTCATTCGGTGGCATCAAGTACATCCACATTGTTATGAAACCAGGCCCAGAACTTTTTCCATCTTCCCGAGTGAAACTTGGTGTTCATGAAATAGTAACTCCCTGTTCTGTCCTCCCCCTAGCCCTTGGGAACCACTGTTCTACTTTCTGTCTTTATGGTTTTGACTAATTTCAAGAACTTCATATAGGTGGAATCATACAATATTTGTCCTTTGGTGACTGGCATATTTCACTTGACATAAAGTCCTCAAGTTCATACATGTTGTAGTTGTGTCAGAATTTCCTTCCTTTTTAAGGCTGAACAATATTCCATTGTGTGTATATACCACACTTGGTTCATCCAGTCGTCTGTCTATGGAGACTTGGGTTGCTTCCCACTTTTGACTGTTGTGAATAATGCTGCTATGAATCTCCTGATTTTCAGAACAGCATGCTGGCTGCACAGCACAGCACGGCTTCAAGCTGGATGGAGGCCTGGGGCGGCCAGTTGTGACCTTTGCCTAATAACAAGCCTGTGTCCGCCAAATGCTACCTTTTCTCTAATGCAAAGTAGCTGTGCATAGAAAGGGATACTAAAGCAATCATTGAATGGCCCCAAAGAGTAAAAATAGGTTGGAATTCTCTTCCTGGGCATACCTTCTCTGAGGAAGAACTCTGCTCATTGTGAATACGGCTGCCTCCAAGCCTTGCTTCTTTCTGTTTATCTGAGGCCAATGGCAGTTACTGTGCTGAAGGCCAAAATCAGGACAACTTCAGGCCGAGCAGTACTTACTTGGGGGAAGACCCCGTCAACTGCCAACTGCCGGCAAGACGCTTCATTATTTTCCTCTAGCAGAACCGAGGCTCTTTTCAAAATGCAGTATTACCATTTTTATTCATGACAGAGAACCAAGACTGTGTAATAAGAAAAATGAGCCTTTAGGGGCCGCCCACACAGCTCGACCTCTGCAGGGGGAGTTGTTCCAAACGCTTCAATAGGGATTACAAGTCAGGATTTACATTTTTAAATAATTAACCTTCCAATCACCAGTGACAGTCTAAGGGCATTTTAATGACCATTGTTGTTTTAATTGGAGTGACAGCAAACGCTTTGGAAAACGGCTCCTTCTTATCACAATCTAGGCAAAAACATGGGTTTGGTCATTCTGAAGAAATAACAGCAAGTTTTCCTAACTCTAAATTACCTCCAAAGATTTCTCTTGCTCAGCACTGTATTCTCAGCGCTGAGCTCAAAACCGTGCACATGCTGGGTGCGTGAGAAACCTTTTTAAATACTGGACCTTTGGGACAACTGCATGCAATTAGTATGGGAAGGTACTAGAAGGGTTTTAAGAACGAGGAAACCCCAACACATAGGATGGAAAGTACACCTCTGTGTATGTGTCTCAAATATTCTTCCTGAAGTCTACATTTGCTTTTAAGACAAAGACTTGCAAAAATGAACTCTTAATGGAAAAAAGACCCTGCCGGTAGTTGCAGCAGGACATACAGGTTAATACCGAAAGCGTGTTATTAGTAATGACCAAAGACCTTTAGCCTCCTGTCCAGAATTCTGTTTTACTGTATAGAATGAGAATGTAAACTCTATCATGTTGGGCTATTTAGTAACTTATTAGTGCATTCATCTTTTCATCATTTGACAGGTGGAAGTAGTAGTTCAGTTTTTAGTTTTAATTATAAGGGATTCCAGATGTAGAATGCTACCCAAATTAAAACCAGAGCTGCTCATATGTCTTTTCAAAGCAGGCTGACTTCAAGGTATCTGCTTTTCATTTCAAAATGTTATTAAAGCTATTACTAAGAAATTCATAGTCTTAGCCTGTTCCAATAATTGACACCTTTAAAGTGACTAAACAGATTTAGAGTGTGCAGAAAAGTAAATTTGTCTTAGAGAATGACCCTAATCATCTATTTCCATATAATGGACAAATCAGGGCCCTTGGTATTAGCCTGGGAGCTGATGAATTAAGCTAAGGGCCCCTCCCTCTTCTTTCTCGGTTTTACCTTTGTCTTCCTAATTGAACTCTATTTTCACACAGTTGCAATTTAGAAGTAAAGATTTCGTGATGTGTGCTGACCCAAACTTGTAGTTCCTTAAACTCAGGTTTGCCCTTTGGAACAAAGCAACACTATTTGCATAGAAAACAAAACAACGGAGGCCAGAACACTCTTTTTGTTTTTAGTCCTTCTGATAAGCAGTCTTAGGGAAGTCCAGTCCACCGCAACTTTCCAATACCCGCGTCTAGCTTGGTGTTCATTGTACACCTATGCAAGCGGCGGCATAAACGGCGGAGATTTTTTAGCAATTAGAAGGATAGCTGGCCGGGCTGATAAATTAGAGAAATAACTTGTTTGGTGTAAACCGAGCCTGTTTCTGAGGCAGAAATGTTAGGCTTTTATCCTCTGGAGTGTGATTGAAAGGGTGAGAAGTTAATTTGGCAGCCTCGCTTCTATGGTTTCATAATGTTTCTCTCCACCCCCCTCCCTCCAGCCCCAGCGAAGCCTGGGGTTGCAGCTCTCTGCGCCTGCCCTTATACAAGGCAGGACCGTGACCCCAAACGGAACCCCTCTCCCCAGGGCACTTTCTGAGCAGCAACAGCTTGGCTCAAGTGTTTCTTATGAACAGCCGTCCTGAGCACTTGATCTAAATCATGCCATTTCCTTCACAGCATGGCACAGTTAACAAGTCAGTGCACCAACACAATCTACAGATGGCAGTTCAAAAGGTGCGGGTCCCCCCAGCAAGATAAAGGGCAGGCGGTTCCAGGGGGATGCTCATTACCCGGATGCAGCCGGGGCTCGGGAGGGGTGTGAGCGCGCGGTGCTGGGCGGCGGGTGGGGGTTGGGGGTGGGGACGGGTGTGGGCTGCGGGTGCCTCAGCCCAGCTCCGAGAACGCACGCGTCTTCGCAAATCAGGCGGGCGTTCGGAGAGGGATGTTATTGAGGTAAAGTGCAAACAGCTTTGCAGAGAAAGGCTGCATTCAGCCCGGGCTGCCTCCTTCCAGAGCCTGGAGGGGAGAGAGGGTGGTGACAGGGTACAGCACTTACCTTGCTCCATTTATCTGCAAACCCTGGCAATTTCCTGAGCAAAGCCCTCAACATCAAAAGTCGTGGGGGGAGCTACCGGCGAAGGCACGGGTCCCTTCCCCCCCTCGCCCCCCTCCCCTCGGCGCTGGGAAAGCGCCCCGGTCCGCCGAGGCGGGGCCCGCCTTGCTAGATCGCGGCCTGCGCTCCTCCGCAAATTACATTAGCGCTAATGTCCAGCGAAGAATCTACGAGACATATTGGGCCTTTAGACTTCAAAACGGGCCTAAATTGGAACCACATTGCGGGAATACTTCTTAGCTAACATTTATATTACTTCAGTTACCAAATCCAGACTAAGTCCCGGGCTCGGCAGGGGAGGACATAATATATTAGGAAGTAAGAGGAGGGTGTTCTCTTCTGGCCTCCTTTTATATATAAAAAAGTACACACACACACACACACACACACACACACACACACACACAC
>JAAGEH010000076.1:29067042-29259124 GCA_011751065.1 Lasiurus cinereus
CACACACCCCGCTCCTCGCACTAGCAAGGAAATGACTACAAGGCTCTAAAATGTGGATTTCCAGAGGCAGATGGGGGGCCGCTCCCCGCCCAGGCCGGCCCCCCGGCTGTGCGTCTGCCGCGTCTCGGGGGAGAGAGTGCGCACCGGAGTCGGGCTGCGAGGGAGAAAGGCTCGGGTATCAGGCAGGTAATTAGACGCGAAGAGCGAGGTTCCGTGGGGGCTCTGGGGGCCCGGTGAGTTGCCAGAGGATGAGATCTATCTCAGGAGACCCAATCAGCCTCTCCTGTGCGGATCTCTGAAAGCAGATCTCGTTGGGAAGGCGCGAGCCGGGGCTTTACCACGCATTTCAGCGCAGGGTTATTTCGGAGTTCCGTCAAGGCGGCCAGCGAAGAGTTTTCCTTTCTACACTTATTTTAACGTGAACATACTGAAAGGGAGAACATTCCTATAGCTCAGAAATTTCAACAACAGTGGCTGCCTGGGAGGGGCTAGACGGCGCAAGAGATACTACTTTTAAAGACTGCACGTGGAGAAGAACTCAAATTTACAAAGAGCGACTTGGAGGTCGTTCAGTTGCAGGGAATGGTTTGAAGTTGTCACTGGTGTGAATGCCTTTGGCCAACCGATTTCTACAACGAGCTCCCTTATCCCCATCTCCCTCCTCCCCACCCCCACTTTTTTTTTTTTTTACCATTCCATCTCCTATCCCCTGCCAAAAAGGGAAGAAAAAGGAAATAAAGCTGAAGGGAGATAAGCTAGCAGATGTAAAGTTCAGACTGGGCAGAGGGGGGCTTAAGTCCAGCTGCGTCCCAGTAGGACAGATTTCACCATGGTCTATCCTATTAAGGGCCCCAGCCATAATCTAAGGGCTGGCACTATTGTCCTTATCAGGTTCCTGAATTCCCTTTCACACTATGAGAGCTTGAAAATCTCTGGCTGATTTCCAGAAGGAAAGTCAGCTTTCAGAATGGAAATCAATGAGTTACAGTGCAATGTTATGAACTTTAGGTATTCCCTCCCTCTCTAAAGTTTATTCTTACATGGAATTTCCAAGATTTGGGTATGACTTTTGGAGAGAAATAGTTATATTTCCATATATCTGTAACTGAACAGTATTTGTTTTGTCAGAGGCCCACATTGCATCAATTACCTTAGATTTGTTATCATAAGGGAAAGTTTAATTTGCCATCTCCCATTTATTTAGAATTTCCACTGGTACATACATAGAGATGACCAGTTTCTCTTTGCTTTGGGATGAAGAGGCTATCAGCTTAAAGTACTGGTGTAGACTCATAGATGCTGTCTGACATGCAAATTTATGAAATTGGTCAAGGACTAGAACTGACTTTGTATGCCCATGGAAACGAGCATAATGGAGTGATCACCTCAGGCTCTCAGAATCCTTATTGGCAGTTTTGATAACCTGTTTTGGCTTGCTGTAGAAAATGAAACAAATACTAACTATGTTTACTGCAAGTCCTCACTGTGAAGTACATGTGGGAAAGACCAGAGAATGAGAATTTGGAAGACAAAACAAAAACAACAAAAACAACAAAAATCAGAACTTGTATCATCAAGTGAGTTTTACTTTTTAAAGAATCACCTTAAGAACTGATGCATTTATACTAATGATGCTCTCTTTGAAGAAAATATTCTTGAAAATGCTTACTTGAAATTACCTTCAGAACCAGTATGCAAACTACTCAAGAAGTCTACTAATTGCTCCTGCCCATTCCCAACTCTGTCACTTACCTTGACCATTTATTTATCTGAGTCAGAAGACTTGATACTAGTTGCACTTTCAAATCCAGCCTTCAAGAAGGGACATTTTTTTCCACCACCAGTGATACCATTCATGAGAAACAGACTGTACCTTTGAAGACAAGGTCAGAAGAGAACATGGAAAAATATTTGAACAAGGGAAGCACCATATACTTTATGCTATTAAAGATATTCATTATCTGTTCGTCATACTCTTTAGATGGAAAAACAAATAGTGACTGAACTGGGAGAATTGGAATAAAAACTTTCAGCAATCCTGACTTCCTCCTTAGGGGTCTGTAGTATTTATTACACTGAATGGGTCAGATTTGATGTGACTTCAAAGTATAACTTTGTTAATGAGCACCAACTTACATTGTATTTCCCCCTTTTCTATCATTGACTGAACAAAGGAGCTATGTGAAACTTTATGTTATATTGGATTATTGTTTACCACAATTTACTCCCTCCCGGTAATGGAATTCTACATTCCTCTTCCTGTGATGTGTGATTTGCCCCTGCCTCCCTATACTTGCTTGACTTATGGCTTTGAGCTTGATTGTGTGACATACTCTGGCCAATGGAGATGAGTGGGTGTGGAGCCGAGCAGAGACCAGAAGAACTATAACCAACCAATACCATTCATGAAACCAGGGCAAGATATATATATTTGTTGTAAACCGTTGATGTATTGAGATTGTTTGTTACTGTAGCAAAATGTGGACATGTTAGATATAATATCATAATTTATACAAGGCAGATAACATTTAACTTAGTGAGGACACAAAAGACATTTTCTAAATGTCAATTACCTGGAAAAAGAAATATCTAAGGAATTATATTCAGGACTCCTGACCCAACTAAAATATTTAAAGATTTCCACAAGGATCTAATCTTGTGCATTGTGTTTATTAAGGCAATATTTGTTGGTGGAAGGTAGTCAGTCCATTTCTAATCATTACAAATGAATTTTAAGAATATAGATATCATATTTGATAACAAAGTCTTGGCATTTTTATGTTATGGTAAGCTGCAAGCACTGCCAATAGTGTTTACAGGCAGGTGGTACACATTTTAGGAGTACAAGTTACATGATAACTTTCAGTGGAGACCTCCAGAGTGTAATTTCCAAATCATCTATAGGAATAACATATACACTTGAGAAAGCAAATATCAGCCCATCTTATCCTGTGTCAAGACACAAACTTTTATTCCTTGCATTCTCAGAACTGGGACAAATCTTACAAAAATTTAAGTGGAACCACAAAAGACCCTGAATA
Source organism: Lasiurus cinereus (assembly GCA_011751065.1). Lineage (NCBI taxonomy): Eukaryota > Metazoa > Chordata > Mammalia > Chiroptera > Vespertilionidae > Lasiurus > Lasiurus cinereus. The sequence goes on from JAAGEH010000076.1 coordinate 29,070,084, forward strand.
GACACAGCAATCTTGAGAAAGAACAAAGTTGGAGGAATCATGCTACTTGTTTTCAAACTATACTACAAGGCCATAGTAATCAAAGCAGCATGGAACTGGCATAAAACCCACATATAGATCAATGGAACAGGATAGAGAGCCTAGAAATAAACCTACACTTTTCTGGTCAATTAATATTTGACAAAGGAGGCAAAAACTTACAATGGGGTAAAGAGAGTCTACTCAATAATTGGTGTTGGGAAAATTAGACAGATATGTGCGTAAGAAGAAGAAAAGAAACCACCTTCTTACACCATATATAAGAATAAACTCAAAATGGGTTAAAGACTTAAATGTTAGAGTTAAAGCCATAAAAATCCTAGAAAGAAAACATAAGCAGTAAGATCTTGGACATTTCTCATAGTAATATTTTTTCCTGATATATTGCCTTGGGGATATCCAACTGAAAAAATTTTGCACAGGAAAGGAAACCATCAGCAAAATGAAAAGACAACCCACTGAATGAGAAAACGTAATTTCCAATGATACACCTGATAAGGGGTTAATATCCAAAATTTATAAAGAACTTATAAAACTCAAAACAAAAAACCCCCCAACAATCCCTTTAACAAAAGGGTAAAGGACCTGAATAGACACTTCTCCAAAAAGAGCATATAGATAGCTAATAGACATATGAAAAGATGCACAATGTCACTAATTATCCAAGAGATGTAAATTAAAACCACAATAAGGTATCACCTCACATCTGTCAGAATGGCTATTTACCAATAAATCAACAAACAATTGTTGGTGAGGATGTGGAGAAAAGGGAACCCTCATATACCATTGGTGGGAATGCAGATTGGTGCAGTCACTGTGGAAAGCAGTATGGAGTTACCTCAAAAAATAAAAAATGGAAATGCCTTGTGACCCAGCATTTCCACTACTGGGAATATATCTGAAGAAACCTGAAACACCGATTTGAAAGAATATATGCACCCCTATGCATTGCAATGTCATTGATAATGGCCAAGATTTGGAAGAAGCCCCCATTACCCCCATCATCTCATGGCCCCTCCCTCATCCAGCTCTGCCCCCAATCAGCCCTCCCACTCCAAACAGGGACAGGGCCAGATGGCCAAGGACCCATGGTCCCTTTCCCAGGCCACTGGTCCCCAATTAGCTCCCCATCCCCATTTAGGGTCAGGGCCTGCCGACCCACCACCACAGCCCCACCCCATAGCTGGCCTCACCCCCAATTGGCCCCCCAACCCCAATTGAGGTGGGGTCTGCCAGCCAATCACCTGCGACCCCTCCCTCCAGCCAGCCTGGCCCTGATCAGGCCCCAATTGGGGCAGGCCAGCCAGCTGACCAACCTCTCACCATCTCCTTCTTCTGATAGGCCCAGCCCCTATCCACACATTGGGACCAGCTGGCCAGACCTCACTCATACAGAAATTTGTACATTGGGTCCCTAGTACATTCAGTAAAAAAGGAAATAAGAATCTCTTCACTTTCCTTTCTGGATCTAGTTAAGGAAAAGCAGCTACAAGCAAAGATATTGCTATTTTAACATTAGACAATTTGTAATTCCAAATACTTCCTTGAGCTGTTTCTTAAAACAAAGCTCACTTCACTGAATAGATCTACTAGAATAGTGTACCATCCCTCCCCCCTCCCCCCATCATCTATGATGTCTTTGCCTATGGGAAGTAAAAACTTGAGGGCTTGAAAGAAAGCATAGCATCATCATCTCTAAAATTTGCTAGATGACAGCTACATGGGAAACTCCAGGTTCTTTGTCTTTGTTCTATCCTTCTCTCTCAGAGGTAAAGACATATTTTCTCCATGGAATAACTCCATTAATTGAGTATTTAAGATATAGATGTTTTATTTCAAAAGGGTTTTATAAAATCATCTCTCAAACTTTGTACCTGATTGAGTTTTAAAAGTTTATACTTATCAACTGGCATTTTCATTTCTAGGTATGTAATAAGTTGAGACATATGAATTTGTCATTTTGTAGTTCAGAATGGTCGAATATTGGCAATTTCACATGACTCAATTAAACATCAAAAGGAAACCCTCACACATGTTTAGAAGAAGGTCAATGTTTATTGCAGCATTGTTTCAATAATTAAAAACTGAAACCATCTAAATGTTCACCAATAGGAGAATGAGTAAATTACAGTGCTATACTAGTAAAGCTAATAAATTGGATGGAAAGAGCTACCTCTACCATGTTATCATAAATCTCAGAGGGATAATTAAAGTGAATTAAAGAGATGAGAAGATTTCAATTGAAATTATACTACATTATGATATAATTTATGAAATGTTTAAAGGCACACAAAATGATAACATGTATCAGTGTGGATATATTAATATATGGTAAAGAATACAAACGTCCAGGGGAAGGATCACTGATCAGAGTAAAGAGAAATAGGCTTGGGAAGATTCTATTACATTTTGTTAAAAAATAATCCAGAGATTCAAAAATGGTGGTGGAAAAAGTGGAAGCTACACTGACACTCTCCCAGGACCAAATAAAGTACAATTAAAACACAGAAGAATGACCCTGAAAAATCAACTGAAGATTAGCTGGGGAGAACCCTGATAACCAAGGATGGAAAGTGGAGACCACTAGAGATTGGTAGGAGTCATAGAGGTGTGAAAGGGCTGGTTGAGCTTCCACAGACAGCAGCTGAAGTTCTGGATGGATATTTCAGCTGTAAGGGTTCCCACTGTCTCCTTTAGAATCTAAACTCAAAGCTGGGCTCCCTAGTCCAGAGCATCAGAACTGAGAAAGGTGCCCACATAATATCTGGCTCTGAAAAAGCAGCAGGATTGCTTTGAGAGATTGCTGGAAATGCAGGCACACTCTTAAAGGGCCATCACACAAAATTTCATGTGCAGCCACTCACCTTGGGCTTCAGCAGAGGGAAGGAAGAGTGGAGTGGAGCTTTGTGAGCAGAAGCCAGGATTGGGGGCTTTAGGGTCAGAGCTTGGAGGGTGGCCACCCCAGTTTCCTGTGCTGAGTCAATCCCTCTGGCTGCAGAGGAAAGTTTTCTCTGGTAGTGGACCTTTGCTATCCAGGAGATTTTTGTTTTGGTGGAAGGCAGTTGCCCCACCCTGTTGGAAGACCTCTTGCCTTACCCTGTAGTTAATAGCCTGAGGCTAATCAAGTCTGAATGTCAATGAGACTAAAGGCAGAGGCTGGTCTCTGAAGGCCTTGACTTTTGCCTGATCTAATCCAAGCCCAGGGCTAGGAAAAGCAGACCCCAGTGCACATCTTGGTTCTTTCCAAAGGTACCTAGCCCCAGCAGAGGGAGCCACAAGCTGTGGATTGCTGATAGCTCCAAACAGGGTACTCCAGACCAGACACAAACAGTGTCTGACATTGTCTTGCACTAGAGATTAGGAGTCATACACAACTACCTAATACATAGACACAAACCCAAACAGGCAGCCAAAATGGGGAGATAAAAAAACAACCTTCAAATTAAAGAACAAAAAAATTCTCTGGAAGAAGAGCTAAATGAAATAGAGATAAGAAATTTATTAGACATAGAGTTCAGAATAATGATGGCAAAGATGTTCAACAGCATGAGAGAAGATATATTAACTATGAAGAATGACATAGCACTAATAAAGTGGAAGGAATTCACAACAGATTTGAGGAAGTTGCGGATTGGATCATTGAAGTTAGAGGACAGGGTAGAAAAAAAATCACTCAATCAGAGAAATAAAAAGAAAAAGAAACAATTAAAAAAATGGGAGAACAGCTTAAAGGATCTGTGGACAACTTGAAATGAAATGATATTCACACAATAGGTATGCCAGAGGGGAAGAAAATGAGCAAGGGATAGAGAATGTTTTTGAAGAAATAATGGCAGAAAACTTCCTTAATTAGGAGAAGGAAAATGTCACACAAGTTCAGGAAGCACAGAGTCCCAAGCAACAAGAATCCAAATAGGCCCCCACCCAGACACATCATAATTAAAATGCAAAAAATTAAAAACAAAGAAAGAATGTTAAAGGCAGCAAGAGAAAAGCAATTTGTTACCTACAAAGGAACTCCCATAAGGCTGTCATCTGATTTCTGATCAGAAACTCTATAGGCCAGAAGAGAGGGGCATAAAGTATTCAAGGTAATGAAAAGCAAGGAATTGAAACCAATATTACTTTGTTCAGCAAAATTATCATTAAACATAGTTGGTGGAATAAAGAGAATTTTGGACCAAAAAAGGCTAAAGGAGTTTATCACCACCAAGCCAGCATTGCAAGAAATGCTAAAAGGACAGCTATAATGAAAAGAAAAAACAGGAAGAGAAACAGAAGTATAAAGAATTAAAATGGCAATAAATAAGTTCCTATCAATAATATGGAACTGCCATTTGATCCCACATTTAGTAATATATCCTAAGAAACCTGAAACACCAATCAGAAAGAATGTACATATGTGGGAATGTCTTTCCACGTCCCGCGTGGTTCAGGGTTCCCGGGTCAGGGTTCGGGTTCTGAAGGAGGCCACACGCAAACGAAATGAGAGACTGAAAGCATAAATTTGGCGATATTGGGGGGCCAGGCGGGAGCCTTCCTCTAGTGGAAAGGACTGCCCCTTGCTCTGGCCTTTTTCTACCTTTTATTAAGGCTTTGGGACACACCCCTAGCCTTTAGGCAGGAAATAACAAAAACAGAAATTAACAAGAAACAAACATAGAGGTTGCTTCAACCAATAATGTTTCAACAAAACAGTGAGTAATTAGCTCTGACCTTTCAGAGCAATTAAGGTTGACCAGCCTTCTGGCTTCCTGTTTACATCCATTTAGTGAGAACAATATTTGGTTTCTGACATCTCCCCCGTTTTCTTTTCCTCTAAAAAATCTTGCACCAACAGACTAGAAATAAATATTAAGAACAAAAAATAAGACAAGCAACAATGGCTATGTTAAGAGGTAAATGAATAAGTCTATAGTATCTTTCTTTCTGGACCAACAGTCCTTTGAGTCCCAGTTTCAATGTCCAACAGTTTTTTGAGTGTACATGTCAGCAATAATATTTCAGTTCTGGATGGTGGACAAATGGTGGCAATGCAGGTCCGACCCTCTCTGGTTTGGTCCTGGGCAATCTGCATCGATGCACAGCTGCTGACTGTTAGGATGGCAAGGTGTCGTCAGCATCTTCCATCTCTGGACTGCTTCTTCTCTCGTCTTCATAGCTGGAGCATTCTCTGTTGTAGGAATTCACATGGTTTTGGAGCTGTTTTTCTGAAAATATATAAACATTCTCGACAAAAATTAGTAATGGAGTTTTTTTCTATAAATTTGACTTTGGATCCTTTTTATTTTTGCCCAAATGATTTTCCTTTGACTTATTTTAATACTATGTATGTTTTTCATGGGTGTCTTGCTGTTAAGTAAAAAATTTTTTTTCTAGATGTAATTTGCTTACAGGATGCTTTTTCCTTACATATATTATGTACTATCCCCCCTTTTTTATGTAATTATGATGCTTTTGGAAAATTTTTTATAATGCAAATATGACTGCTTTATGTTTATTGCATGTTAAGTAATTTTACCATGCAATGAACTACCAATAGAAATTTAAGTTAATACTTTAGGAGTAACTTTTTTTCCGTGCAATTAAATTTTCTTGAATATTCACCTATTTCAATTAACCAATTAAATTAATTTGAAAATTTAACTACTATTTTATTATTAAATTTAATATTCTAACAACAATCTTAGTTTTATCCTGTAAATATTACTGGAAAGGATTTATTTGCATTCTTGAGTAGGCCCTGAGCATTCCTGGTGTTAAGTTGGATTTAGAATATAGGGCAGCTGTCAGCCAAGTCTGTCTGTTGCTGGGTCCCGATCTGAGCTGCACCAAATCTTTGTCTGTCATTTGTGTCCCGAACGGAGCTTGGCCAAGTCTCTGTCTTGTCACCTGGATCCCAATGGGAGCTGGACGTGGGAAGTGAAGCAGCCAAGGGGCAGGAGACCTCTCTCAGAAGGGGCGAAGGTTCAAGCCTCTGCAATGTTGGGGGGTGAGGATCAACCTCTGTTGATCCCCAAGTTTTCTCCTGATGGCCCCTCTGTGACTGTGCCTGTCTTAGGTCAGGATCTACCATACGGTACCAACCGACCTTACCCGTCATTGGAAAGCAGGGCGGCATAAGGCCCAGTTCCTGGCTTAGGCGGTGGTCGGTGTAACGTATAAGTTCCAGTTGCCCGTCTCTGGCTAACCAGCCATCCTCCGGGGCCAAGCAGGTTGATGTGAGGTTCAGTTCCGTCTCCTTGGTAGCCGATGCCCTTGTGGCCTCCACGCCCAGTACCTGCCTTGGGATCCCCTCGCCTGCTGGCAGGGTCCCAGCACTGATCACATATCTTGGGGAACCCAGGTTTCTTCTCCAGGAAGGGCCCAGCTCACATCATTGGATGAGAGACAGATTCATGGTACCAGCCAACACGAGGCTTCAACCTCAGCATGAACAGAAAGCTCAGGCGACAGCTGTGGGAGGGTCCCTCTTGGCAAAAAGAGCAAGAAAAGCCAATATAGAATGCTCAAGTGCCTTCTCACTGTCTTAATTCCTTTTATGTTATGTTATGTTATGTTATGTTATTTATTTATTTATTAAATTGCTACCAAATATTTAGAGGATTAGATTGTAAGTTTGTTTGGGATATTTGTAAAAAAAAAAAATTATAATGACATTGTAGAATAATACTATGTAAGGAAATTCTTTTGTTCTAGGCCATGGCAATTCAATTTTAAACTGGCTATCAATTTCTTTTTTGTATAGAGAAGGTCTTAGTTACTTTATTAGAATATTTAATCAAATTGCTTACAAAAATATTGGCTTCTTTATTTAGCTGAAAACTTTGATTTTTATTTAAAAAGCTAATTTATTAATTAAAGTAGGTATCTCAATTTAAAACAAAAGAAATTTAGTAATTGTTTATGTCTGATTCACAAGCTACAAATGTTGCCCCGCCTCTAGCTTAAGAATACAGGTGGCTTTGGGCTTTTTGTCATTTTAAATTCTAATGTTGGAATTTTAAGAAATATTTACTTAATTTTGCCCTTCTTAGAGACTACAAGAAACAGGGGAATCAGTTATACCTATCGGTTCTTACCCATGAAGGGTCAAGAATATAAGTCAAAAATACTTCCCCATATGCCCCAGGTAATATTACCGTACAGCTGGTAACTGTTGGTATTGCAAGAAGTACGTTCTTAGATGTCTGTACCGTCCTCTTTACCATGCTCCTGGCAACATAGGACCCCAAATTCCTGTAGGAATAGCTTGCAGAGCAACATCAGGAGTCAAAGTGACTGTTATGGTAGTGCTGTTAAGATCCAGGCCTGCGCTTCCTGGAGTTGCTTGGATGAGGGAATCCACTGTGGGCCTTGCAGGACAGGTTTCCCTATTAATAACGAGACTGGGGGGCACCCCTCTGGCCATTTCCCGGCGGTTGACTATACCCTGTATCTTGATTTAGAGGCTGCCCATTTCTATTTAATTTTGATTTACACTGTCTAGCCCAATGGTTACCTCTCTGACATCTAGGACACCGAGAGACTGGATCTCTCAGAGGCTGAGTGTTTATGCCTCTCCCTAGAGTGCTACCTTGTTTCCTTCTTAGAGGCCAAAACCTTTATTCTTATTTGATAAAGCTTTCCATGAAATTTCAAGTATATTAGATCGGTTAAATTTAAGAAGATGTCATTTAAAAAGAGAGAACAAATTTCTTGTATTATTCTGGGCCCATGGAGCTTTACAAGAATTATCTCTGTTAAAGCCTTGAAATTTTAACATGGAAAAAAACCATCAAATATATATATTCATATATGATTTAAAGATTATAATATTTTTTATAATTATCTTAAGATATCAATTATATTTTTAAACTGTCAGTTGGGAATCACAGAATTAATCCTTTTTTATTAGACCAATCAACAATGTATTTTGAATTCCTAATTATTAGAGAAATTTTATTTTCTCCTAATTTAATTTGCATTTAGCTGAAAACCTTGATTAATAACACAAAATCATCTCCTTTTGGTTCCTTTACGCCATTTTTCTTAAAAAATAAAGACCAGTTCTGGTTTTTCTTTTTCTGCAGCTTTTGCGGAGAGATTCCAGCTTAAAACCCTGTCTAATATGTCCAAAAAGGTGGACAATTGCGCGCATTTCTTTTTAAGCCGGGCTTCTCTCCTCACGAGTACAGAAATTCCAGACACATCTCTAAATTTTTAAAACTTTTTCATGGCGAGAAAGGAGACTTTAGATTAGTATACTGGGAGAGTGGACTTTCATTACTGGATTGCCACAGTGTCTCTCTTCCTCCACATCCTGCTTACTTCAGGGAAAGCATCTCTAACAGATCTGGCCTAATTTCTTTTCATGCTTAAAAGATAAAGACAGATCTTAATTTTTTTCTTTCTTTTTCGCTTTCCGAAGTAATAACTAGCACCTAATTTGGCCAAGATTAGCATTTCCCTGCGATTTCTCTTATAATTTTTAAGTGAAACCTTAAGTAATCTCATTGCAGGAGAGCAGAGAGCCTTGCCCTCTCCTGCGACCTTTGAATTTCTCCGCACCAGAGGCGGTTTCAGCACTGGAGTTTCACTTATTACAGATTTCAGATTCCAAATGCAAACTAAGATTTTAATTTGAACAAGAAACCACATTATTTAAGCTTGCAAACCAAAAGTCTATAATACAGTTTACTTTATATTTATAACCTAATTCTTCCCCATTAGCCTGGCTGCAAAAGACGTTCCCACCCTACTTACAGATCGCGACTCTGTAGTTAATCCGTGGGCTTTGCGTACGTTGAATTCCCCTCACCTTTTCCTAGGTGAATCTTCCCTCACCATTTTCCTTGGTGAATTTTCCTTCCTTCGCTCTTAGGCGAATAATACCTTCTCCTCCAGACGTCCCGCGGTCAGGCGCCAGATGTGAGCACCTTTTTCCGCAGTCCCTGATGGGCGCCAGATGTGGGAACGTCTTTCCACGTCCCGCGTGGTTCAGGGTTCCCGGGTCAGGGTTCGGGTTCTGAAGGAGGCCGCACGCAAACGAAATGAGAGACTGAAAGCATAAATTTGGCGATATTGGGGGGCCAGGCGGGAGCCTTCCTCTAGTGGAAAGGACTGCCCCTTGCTCTGGCCTTTTTCTACCTTTTATTAAGGCTTTGGGACACACCCCTAGCCTTTAGGCAGGAAATAACAAAAACAGAAATTAACAAGAAACAAACATAGAGGTTGCTTCAACCAATAATGTTTCAACAAAACAGTGAGTAATTAGCTCTGACCTTTCAGAGCAATTAAGGTTGACCAGACTTCTGGCTTCCTGTTTACATCCATTTAGTGAGAACAATATTTGGTTTCTGACATACATATGCACCCTATGTTCATGGCAGTGCAATTTACAATAGCTAAGATCTGGAAACAGCCTAAGTGCCCATCGTAGATGAGTGGATAAAAAAGTTGTGGTATATTTATACCATGGAATACTATGCAGTAGTGAAAAAAAGGATCTCTTACCCTTTGAGACAGGATGGAAGGACCTGGAGAGTATTATGCTAAGTGAAATAAGCCCATCAGAGAAAGACAAGTATCATATGATCTCAAAATAAACTGATATATCCAGAGATATAGAAGCATGGAACAGACTGTAGAATCTTGAGGGAAGGTGAAGGTGGGTGTTGGGTGGGTGGGCAGAGATCAACCAAAGAACTTGTATGCATATATGCATAACCTGTGGACACAAAAAAAGGGTAGTGAAGGCCTAGGGCAAGGGATGGGGGCAGGCTAGAAGGGGTCAATGGGGAAAAACAAGACATATGTAATACTTTCAACAATAAAGGTTTAATAATAAAAAATTATCCAAAGCAAATATGGAGAAATATTGTTTTGGATATAGATATGAAGGTATTGACAATGTCATTATCTTTTTTTATTGGTATATTTAAAATACAATAACTCTTCTTAGTGTTGCTCAGTGGTTAGAGTGTCAACCTATATACATTGAAGAATCTCAAGTTTGATTCCCGATCAAGAGCATATTACCTGGGTTGCAGGTTCAATTCCTGGACCCAATTAGGGTGCCTGTGAGAGGCAACCTATCAATGTATCTCTCATCTCTCTCTCTCTCTCTCTTCCCCCTTCCACTCTCTAAAATATCAATGGAAAAAATATCCTCAGGTGAAGATGAACAAAAATGAAAAAACCAAAATAAATAATTTTACAATAAAACATTAATATAAACAATCTCCTCTTAATGAAACCTGGCTTATGAACCTATTGTCTTATTTAGGAATCCTATTCTGAAAATTTAAAGTTGAATATTAACTCTTCATTGCTCTTTACTTTCCTTCTAAAACAATTCTACTTCACAATAGCAGGTGAACACTTCAAGCTTATTTAAGGAGAAGTCACATACATGGAAACACAAAATAAAAAAAGCACTCAGTATTTTAAAACATATCACTCCAGTTACTCTTATTCCTTCTATTAATTTTTCTTTTAATGTAGGAGCCAGCTCCTCCAATTCATTCAGACTTTCTGTCCATTGCCTTTTGTAATTTCCCTACACCAAGTAGATTTGAAACATATGAATAATAAACATCTAAAAATTATGAGAAAACATTTTAGCTTAGAACTGATGGAAGAAGTGTATTTTTTATTCTTGATTTTTAAATATACTATTAGCAGGAGAACGACTCTGGAAAATTGGATCCAAATGAGTGTTTCATATAAATGCAGTATAATATTCTAGTATTTTCTGAATGAGCAGGTCTTAGGTCTTATATATGATATGGGTTGAGGAGAAACCAAGATGGCAGCAGAGGTAAACACCTAAATTGCTGCCTTGCACAACAATTTCAAAACTACAACTAAAAGACAGAATGGGCATAATCCAGAACCACAGGAAAGCTGGCTGAGTGGAAATTCCACAACTAGAAGAAAAAGGGTCTCACGGTGACTCAGAAGAGCTGCAAAAAGCTGAGGTCTGGAGACACACACATGGAGAGGAAGGGGGCAGCAGAGAGCCTGGCTGGTTTCCTCTAGTGGGAGGGAGACAGAAACTCCTGACTGCACTGAACCCCAGATTCAACTGCACTGAACCTCAATTGTAGGCGAGACTCATACTGGTGTAGTCTGGACCACCATGAAAAGGGAGAAGTGCACAGAAACTTAGGGGAGCCACGAAAAGGCAGAGGTCTGGAGGTGTGCGAATGCAAATGAACACACAGAGGGCTGACTGCTGATTGTGCCCCTAGCTTTCTGTAGTAGGAGGGATACAGGACCTCCCAACTGTGCTGAAATCTACTTCCAACTGCACTGAACCCCAGTTTCGGGAGAGACCCTGGGGACCCAGACTCATACAGGTCCCCGGAGTGCACGGAAACTCAGAAGAGCTGGAAAGGCAGAGGTCTGAGGTGCGTGTGTGTGCGCACAGGGAGGGCTGCAGCAATTACCAAGGGACACAGACCCAGGGGCCGAGTAGGGCAGGGCTGACAGGAAGCCAAGGCTGTCTCTGCTCAGCCCTGACTCTGCCCTATCCAAGCTAAACACAGAGGCTTTTGAAATTTTGCAAGTCTTGTATCATAAGGCTGACTCCAGCACAGTTCTCCTGGCATAAACACAGCTGATCTTCATAATCAATTGGCTTGGAGGTCAATTCCCCCCAGTGATACTAACAATAATCAAGAATTAACTACAACAAGGTTGTAAACATAGTTCACAAAGGAGTACACCAAGAGAGTCCACCAATGGGGAGGCAGAGCTACTGGGCCATATAGGACACCTAACACACAAAGCTACTTTACCAACTCAGGGAAGCAGCGAAAATGCAGAGACAAAAGGAACAGATCACAAACGAAAGAAATGGAGGTAAACAAATGACTAGATACAGAGTTCAAAACCACAGTTATAAGGTTTTTCAAGAATTTCCTAGAAAAGATGGATAAATTTAGAGAGATTCAAGAGGAGATGAAAAAGGATCAACTAGAGATAAAAAAGGACCAACTAGAAATTAAAAATACACTGATTGAAATAAAAAATATTATATAGAAACTTTACAGCAGACTAGAAGAAGCAAGAATGAAGTTAAAGATTTGAAATACAAAGAAGCAAAAAACACTCTACTGGAGAAGCAAAAAGAAAAAATCCAAAAATGTGAAGATAGTGTAAGGAGCCTCTGAGACAACTTCAAGCATACCAACATCAGAATTATGGGGGTTCCAGAAGAAGAGAGAGAGCAAAATACTAGAAGGCAGCTATGCTCACCACTATACCACCAATGTGAGAGCAAGATACCAAAACTATTTGAAAAAATAATGACTGAAAACTTTCCCCATCTGGTGAAAGAAATAAGACTTACAAGTCTAGGAAGCATACAGAACCCCAAACAAAAGGAATCCAAAGAGGACCACACCAAGACACATCATAATTAAAATGTCAAGAGCAAAAGACATAGAGAGAATATTAAAAGCAGTAAGAGAAAAACAGTTAATTACCTACAAGTGAACACCCCTACAATTGTCAGCTGATTTCTCAACAGAAACTATGCAGGCCAGAAAGGAGTGGCAAGAAATATTCAAAGTGATGAATAGCAAAAATCTACAACAAGATTACTCTACCCAGCAAAGCTATCATTCAAAATTGAAGGGCACATAAAGAGCTTCACAGATAAGAAAAAGCTAAAGGAATTCATCAATACCAAACCAGTATTATATGAAATGCTGAAAGGTACTCTTTAAGAAGAGGAAGAAGAAAAAGGTAAAGATAAAAATTAGGAACAACAAATTCATATCTATCAATAAGTGAATCTAATAAAAAATTTGATGAACAGAATAAACTGGTCAATATAATAGAATTAGGTATATAGAAAGGGAGTGGACTGAGAATTCTCAGCAGGAAAGGGGTAAGGGAGGTGCAGGTGAGACTGGACAAAAATCATACACCTATGGATGAGGACAATGCAGGCAAAGGTAAGGGCAGAGGGAGGGATGGGAGCTGGCTGGAGAGGAGCTATGGGGGTAAAAAAAAGAGGAACAAATGTAATAATCTGAACAATAAAGATTTATTAAATTAAAAAAAGTAAAATTATATGTGTTAAAAAAATGATATGGGTTATTCTCCCTGAATTCTGGAATCTTGAAGCTCCTCTAGCTTCTAAGCCAGTGTCTGTGTCAAGGAGTGGGTGTGGGAGTGGGAATGGGAATGGGGGACAGGGAGCAGCTATATCCATTGGATTGCTTTGGGCTGCAATCATCAGAAAATCCTAAACCAACTGGATTAAACACATGGAGATTTACTGTTTCATATGATAAGAAATCCAGAGACAGGGTCTTTTGAGTGTGTTGCTTGTGAGGCTCAGTAATGTTATCAACAATCCAGGTTTTTTCCATCTCCATCACTAGCCAGCCCCTGGGTTGACCGAATCTTCCAGCGTGGGAGCACGATAACTACTGCAGTGCCAGGAGTCACGCCCACTTAGGCCAGGTGTACATGGCAGAAGAGACTGCCTTATGAGTGAGGAAATACTTTCTAGGACTCTCCAGCAGACTTTTCCTCACATCGTGTTGGACTCTAGCCACTCTTACTCTGAAAACACTCCTTAAAAGGCCCTTGGGGTTATCTTAGAGCAGTAGGGTTTGGTTCTGGAACATGTCCCCTGAAGGAGTATGGCTGTGTAGAGAAATGGTTGACTGATCAAAACCAGGGTTCTCTCAGGGAGAAAGACAGGAGGAATGGATGCTTGGTAGACAACTGGCAGTGCTGACTCCTGTGGTCTGGAGTGTGTATGGGTGTTAAGTTTCACCATAAACTTCATTAGCTTACTCTCCTACCCATAACTACGATCTAAGTGATATCTGTGAGCTGCTAGATCGTCTTCAAGTTCCAAACTTTCCCTATGTCCAGATGGTCTCCCATAAGCCCCTTCTGTATGAATTCTGGGATCATTACTGCTTACTCCCTAACTGGCAGGGATTTCTAATCAGCAGCTCAAGTGTTAAAAGTAAACAATATTAGAAAAAGAAAAAAGAAGTTCATTTATATGAGCCCATTAGCATTTTTATTTCCATCATCTTAACACTTAAAATTTTTACCTTGTTTATATTTTGGGATATTCCAAGTTTTTTTTCAGAGAATTGCCCAATTTGAGATTTTAGGGATATTTTCAAGAATTTTCCAGAAAGTGTTTCCATTTTGGCAGCAGCCACCTTGACTTTTTCCTTTCTGTGAAATTATTCATTTGCTCTGTGAATCTGCTTGTTGTGGTGAAAATTTTTTTGGCTGAGGGGAAAAAAAAGTTTTATGTTGGGGTGGGGGCATAGGTTGTAGAGGGAGGGGAAAGAAGTGGCTTTAAGAAGAGTAATGGAAATCCATTGACTGTTTTGAGTCTTCTACAAAAGGGACAAAGGAGGTGAATGCTTTATTGTGTCTCTCAGAGAAAAGTTCCCAGGACTTGTACAATGACAATAGGTTGACCAGTTGTATTTTCTATTGTCAGTCATATACTATTTTTCTGTTTTTTTCTCCAAATACATATTCACATTAAAATCTAAGATTTGTGACCTTTTCCCTCAGGATGTGGGGAGTCTCTCCTTCCATGGAGAAATCTTCTAAAGCAGGGGGACCCCAGTGCTTTTTTTTTTTTTTAAACAGGATAGGCCAATCCAATGATAATTGCAGAAGTCAGAGATTAGAAGGAACATTTTGGAGACTTGTTTGAAGGAGAGAGAAGAAGTAAGACTTTCCCTCTGGTTTCATCAAGGATTCTTGTAAAATATAATTTAATTGAAAGGAAAAACACAACCCAACTCGGGTTCTTTCCCCTGAAGTCCAATTCCTTTCCCTTAACCAAATTAAGGCTAAAAAAACAAAATTCTAGCTCTTGCATTCTTACTCCAGCCAAAGATCTCCCTTTACTGGACCTTGGGAGAAATGCTAGTTAACAGATCAGGCCTGGCTCCTACAGACCTCTCCAAATTTTGCCTCTGCAATTTTCCAGTAATAGCCGTGGTCAAGTTACTGAATTTCTCTGAAATTTTGACTCCTCATTTGTACATTGACATAGTAGTGATACCTATTTTGTTGGGCCCATGTCAGAGGTAAGCACACAGTGTCTGTGACATCAAATGTGTTCAACTAAAATATGATATACGTATACAGACACCTCTGTGTTATAATGATTGAGTTTTATTGAGAGGGACATCACAAAACTATAGTTAGCACAGGCTGTCTACTAGACTTTACATTCCAAAGGAGTATAACTTTGAATGCAAAACTTACCTCAAGTTCAGCCTCAAGGAATCATAATCAGGGACAGTTGCCTGAAAGATGTGGAATCTCTACTTTCATTCTCAAATATTCTAAATTCTACACCTAGATCAAGTCAGACCACTGAGGAGCTCTTAATCAAGGTTAGTTATATACTATTTTGAGCAGATCAAAAAAGAGCAAAGGGAGCCTTGTCTGAAGTAGGCCAGCAAAAGTAGAGTGGAGTGAAGAAATAAGTGGATTAATGATGTGACAACTTCTCAGTGTTTGAGTATCTATTAAAAGGAAGGAAGTATGTTTATCTGACAGGCTAAGAGATAATGACAAAAGAAAATAGATTTATAGGGGATATTCGCCTAGTCCAAAAAGGAGGGGAGAGGAGGTATAAAGAAACTTTAGTAACATAACACATTGAACTAATGACCAAATGATGTTCTTGAAAAAGAAGTAAACAGATGGATAAATGGATAACTTTACATTCTTACTATTTATCTCCAATGGTACCTACTACCTCAATAATAACTTTCCACAGATGACACACAAATTTCTGCTATAGACTCACTATAGCATTTGAAATGTAAAGTTTTTAGAAGAGAATACTTTATTTTTATGGCATATCTCTCAGGGTTGTTAGTCTTGTGCCCAATATTAAGTATAGAACTTTGAGTTCTATCATTTATACTGAAGGCCATTGGATTAATATTTTTGTCATTATCATGATATTTCTCTCAGTGGTCTTGGATCAAGAAGTTAATTTTCTTTTTAAAAAAGAAAAGATTCAATTACAGTTGACAGTCAATATTATTTTATATTAGTTTCAGGTGTACAACATAGTGGTTATATATTTATATAATTTACAAAGTGACCACCCTGATAATTCTAGCACTCACCTGGCATCATACAGAGTTATTATAATATTATTGACTATATTGCTATATTGTACTTTTACATCCCCATGATTATTTTGTGACTACCAATTTGCACAAGAAGTTCATTTTCATAAAACAAAATTAATCGCTTGTTTAAGGTGATAGCAGATCTAGAATGGCAGCTGTATGTGTATCATCAGGCTGAATGCTGGGAAGAAAGAACACTGCTGAATCTTAAGTTAATTAAATGAATTCAAACTCATTAAAATGTTTTAGGTTCTGCAAAAGCCAAAATGTCTTTTGTCTCAAGAGCTTTTTCAGTTGCCCTTTAAACTCTGGTGCAGTTTAGGAGAAATTTAATCTGCATGTTTGTGATTCATTTTCACTTAACTCATCCCTGTATAGTTTTTAAAGAGTTAGTTGGTATTCAGCAAACTTTGGAACTAAATTTTTTTCTTTGGTACTTGGAAGATGAATTTGTCCAGAGTAAATGAACTCAAATCCTATAAGGTTCAGGATCAGCAAGAAGCTCAGACCCCATGAAGTTTAGTTTAGTTCCACACTTACAAAAATATATCTTTCTCTTATTCCTATGGGTTTCACACAACCCTTTGCGTTGGACTTTGCAGAAGTTTTCCTGTGCGTGTCACTGAGTTGATATTTGGCTGTGCAGTCTTGCATATCTCCCTCTCACGGTGCTCCTCTAACTCCAGAAACAGGAGAGTCTTGCTCTCAAAAGGCTCAATTCCACTATTACATTATTTAACTTAGAACTAAAATTTCTCCTTTCCCAACCTCATCTGCCGAGAGCAGAAATCCTTGATCCCAAACATCCCATCTTTCATATTGTTTAATCTCACTCTAGAATGAGGCCAAAATTCAGTTCCCTCTACCATCTCCTCCCAATATGCCCTTATACTTAGAAATTCTTATTTTTTTCTGCATTATGGCCTTCCTACGTTTTAACCAATTAATCTGAATTGTGTAGGTATTTATGTATTAGATGTAATCTGTTTTTAAGGTCAACAGACACAATGCCCAATTCCCATTATTTTTGGATGAGAGAAGGTGGATTACTGTTGTTCCTCTTTGCTTGTGGGAAGAGCCTTGATTTGGGGCTCCACCCTTCTCTTATGTGACTTAGAAGTGAATCTTGAGTGGTTTGCCTCAATCATGATGATTCTATTATTCTTGCCAGTGTTTGGTTTAGAAGAGGACTGGACCTAAATCCTGGCCAAGGAGACATGAAGGCTAAGTCTGCTGGGGATTTCTGGGAAAGAGGACTCATACTCTTCAAAGGGGACCTACTGGGAAAATAGCATCCCTTTCTTCTGTTGTTTCCTATTGTGTCTAGAGGTTGCTGTATTTTGGTGTGATGTTCTGAATTGCATCAGCCATGCTCTGAATTGCATCAGCCATCCTGTGACCGGGGGCATAGCAGCTCAAGGGACATATCTGACACACCGAGGGCTTCAGAGTAGAAAGAGGGCAAGAGGCTGCGGCTTTGATGACACTGTAACAGCACATCTTACGTGAGATAAAAACACTTCCTTGTTGTTCAAATCATTTTGGGTTGGGGTTTCAGTTCCTTGGAATCTGAATGGGTTCCTTGGACCCATTACTTTCCTGAATGAAATCCCTTTCGCCTTTGCTGTGAAAGTACCCGCAGTTTCTCAGGATGCCAGCACCTTCCCTACCCCTACGTGCTCTTTCCCCCCAAACTTATTCACTTCTCTCTCCCCACATTTTACCGCAGTGGGGGTTGTTCTTCCACTTCTCTTAACCCATTTATCTGAAATTTCTTTTTCTGCCCCCTGAGCCACTAAATCAGTTCCTCCCTTTAAATCTTATCCTGCAGCAGACCCTTTCCCGTCAGCGTTTGATTAGCTCCCTGTGATAGCTCGCATGAAGGATGCTCTATAAAAGTGAATTATGCTGTACTGTGTTATACTGCTCCGCCCTGGGGCCCAGTAGGAATCATGGGAAACAGATGAGCACAGAGGTCAGAGGCACAGGCTGCAGAGGAAGCCTACAGAGGGACAGCAATATTGTGCCCCTCTCAGGGACATACGTAAAAGCTCCAGTAGTCTCCACATTCTCTAAGGTATAAGCTAGAAGTAAAACACTAGTTTATGTGACAGCCTGGGAGCCCCAGGAATGAAGTGGGGAGTTTCATCTCGATAGATCATAGCATTTTAAATAAGTGTGATATTCTAGGAGCTGCAATAGTCTTTGAAAACAAACCACACTATAAAGCCCAAGAATGAGGTCTCCCTTGGATGTCTGCCAGGTTGAGCCTTTGTTTCAAGTCTTTCCCTGATTCCAAAAGAATCTTTGTATGTGATTTGGGGCAAGTTAAGGAGCCTTGATCCTTGTCCTGAAAACTAGTCAAACTTTAACTTGACCTGCACTGATTCACTTCAGGGCACCCTTGAGAGTGGCTGTAGAACATACAGGTGGCACAGGGTCACACAAGGATTTGCCAGAATTATTTCCAGGCTCTGATCACAACTGATTCTTCTACTTCACTTTTCCGGTGTTTTTCTTGTTATGCTACTGTTTCCGAAGAACTCAGCTTTCTACATTTTCTGACACCATTTGCATTTCTTACCTTTCTCCATTTGCTCACTTTGCTTTGACTCCTGGAATGCTCATCTCTGCCAATTCCCCTTCGACTTCTCTAGGCCATCTTGTGAGTTTCAGCCACATGCTATTCTCTCAGGAGGATGCTTGGAGTCCTCTCTGGCCTTGCATCTGTCTCTGGAGAGGGACCTGTTGAGTCTTCTTTTCCTCAGATGAAGATTGGTGCTGTGTTTGCAATTACATTTTAAATATTTTATTTGTTTATAAGATGCTTGTCTACTTTTGGGGATCATTTTCCCCCATGTATTTTGTGTATGAGAAGTTGAGATGGAATAACCCAGTGGTCGGCAAACTCATTAGTCAACAGAGCCAAATATCAACAGTACAATGATTGAGATTTCTTTTGAGAACCAATTTTTTTAAACTTAAACTTATTCTAATGCCATTTCTTCAAAATAGACATGCCCAGGCCGTAGTATTTTGTGGAATAGCCACACTCAAGAGGCCAAAGAGCTGCATGTGGCCTGCAAGCCGTAGTTTGCTGACCATGGGGTTAACCCATAGACACAGACAATAAGGTAGTGAAGGCCTGGGTGGTGGGGAGGGCAGGAGAGGCCAATGAAGGAAAAGGGGACATATATAACACTTTCAGCAATAAAGATAAAAAAAAAAAAGAAGAAGAAGAAGTTGAGGTGGTTGGGGGTAGAGATAGAAAAATCAGAATTATTCTGTCATTTATTTTCATTTGAGTCATTCCCTTTACCCTTATTTGTTCCTTTAAGCCAGGCTGACCATTCAAGCCCATATGACCAGATTCAATGGGAGAACTTCTGGGCCACCTGATCTTGTACCCAATAAACTTTCTGAAAACTACTACCTTGAACCCCACCTTCCCCTGTTTTCCTTCCTTCACTCTCCTGGCTTCCTTTCCTGCTCCTGGCCGTGAGCCAGCCCCTTGATCTTGCATTGTTCTAGACTTTTCTGGTTTGATCTCTTGAGTATGGTTCTGTATTTGCATTCAGACTCTGCTTCCTGACTCTAATGCTCCTGCTTGATCATGAATAAGCATGCGGAACCTCCCCCTGGTGCAAGCCCCGCTCCCTACAAGTCAAGCCCAGGGACTAGAGAATGCCCGTGAGGATAACCATAGGTACTTAAAGAATTCCTGCTTTGGCCGGGCACGATGGCTCCGCAAAAAAAGGTGGCGAGAAGAAGAAGGGCTGCTCGCCATCAACGAGGTAGTGACCAGGGAGTACACCATCAACATTCACAAGCGCATCCATGGCGTGGGTTTCAAGAAGCGTGCCCCTCGAGCACTCAAGGAGATCCGGAAATTTGCCATGAAGGAGATGGGGACTCCAGACGTGCGTATTGACACCAGGCTCAACAAAGCTGTCTGGGCCAAAGGAATAAGGAATGTCCCATATCGTATCCAAGTCCGTTTGTCTAGAAAACGTAATGAGGATGAAGATTCATCAAACAAGCTATATACATTGGTCACCTATGTGCCTGTCACCACTTTCAAAAATCTACAGACCGTTAATGTGGATGAGAACTAATGCTGATGGTCAAATAAAGTTATACAACTGCAAGAGAGAGAGAGAGAGAGAGAGAGAGAGAGAGAGAGAAAGAGAGAGAGAGAGAGAGAGAGAGAGAGAGAGAGAGAGAATTCCTGCTTTTAAAATTAGCTAATGATTAGAACATAACTTTGCTCTAGACCATGACATAACCAGTGCCTCTCTGCTCCATTTTTCAGAATGGAGATTTTTGATGTGACATTTACCGCAATCTTTCACTGGATAACCCTGAGGTGCGATTGTATTCTATGAGGTTTAGGAAGGTAAAAAGATTAAGATAAAATATTTTGCTGGTTCTGTCACCTCAGACCATTTTGAAGTCTCATCTTGGTGACTTCAGGTTGCTTCCGCCTGCTCTGTTCAGTGGATTCTTAGTTGTTGGCAGCTAGGCCTATCAGTTTTAGGTTTAGGCACATATGGGTTTTGACCTCCCAGTAAATCTTGAGAGGCTTAATTCTTCTAGTTTTATAGTCCCAGGTCGGTTGTTCCAGATTTCTACAACTTAACATTCTCTATGGTTGAATCTCAGTAATGCTTCTCTTTTTAGTTTATCTGATAAAAACATTAAATAAGGTTTCAGGCAATTACTCTTGTTACCAGAATTATCTGGAGGCTGATCTGATTAGTAGTCTCTTCTTCTCTCACTATGTTATCCTGATCTATCTCCTTGATTAGGATCCTGCGTGAATAAACTCAAAGCAGAATTACTCCAAAAGGGCAGTTTCATACTCCATCTGAATTTGTGATATATTACTTTGTTGGAAATTCCATCAAACCATTATGCCATTTCCCTTCCTATTGGGCTATGAAGGCTTTCTTTCTCCTCAGTTGCTTTCTTCTTAGCCACCTGTGGGTATGAATGAAGTGCTAGAAATAGCAATCACTCAACTTTTTCCTGTCTTTCCTCCCACCTGTTGGTTTGGGATCCTGGATTCTCAGTTCCCAGAAATATTCTTTTAAAGTCTCTGGGAGTACCAGAGAGGGTTTTACATGTACTCACAATCAAACCCCATCCACCATGCCAGGTAGTTTGGTGAGTCAATGGCCTATCGTCTCCTGACAGGTTCTGGTGCTGAATGGTTAGATGCTACATATCCCATGGAATGGGGTGGGGGCTTCTACCTTGTCACCATGGACACCACTGCTGCCCTCACACTCAGCACCATTTTTTGGGCTGGGATGGTATGAGCTGAGCACTAGTGTCTCTTACTGCAGTAAAGCACTAAAATTTTAGAGCCTTCTAAGATGTAAAAATGCTTCTTTTTAACTAGAGAAGCTCTTCCTCTAAGATATATTTTATCAACGGGGGTCCTGAGGTGGGGAGGAAACATGCTGCTTATAGAATTTTTTAAAAATTAGTGGTTTTTATACTATTTATTAATGATCCTTAAAGCCAATGGATGGCCGGACTAAAAGACAAATTCATGTTACAGACATACTGCACCCAGCATTGCTACTGCCTTGATAAAGAAAGCTTTCTTATTAAATCTTCCCATGCCTAACTTTTGACCTCTAACACAAATAAGTTTGTTGCCCACTCATTAGTTCTGCAGTGGACTAGGTCATTCTCAAGTACAGGTAAAGCGAGACTTAAAATGACTTAAAAGTTCTTACTTCACATAAAAGGAGTCCTATAGGTGGGCAGCTCCAGGGTGGGTCAATTAAAAAACCCAGGTTCTTTCCATCTTGTTGCTCTGCCACTTGAACATGTCAGCTCTGTCCTCAGACTACCTTCATGATTGCAAGATAGTTAGGTTGATTCCAAGAGGAAGAAAAGCTGCTTCCTCCTAGGTGCCCTTTTTATGAGGAAGGTAAACTTTCTCAGATTCTCTCCTCCCCACCAGACTTCTCTTATTTCATTGGCCAGGACTGCAACAAATGCTACTTGAAAACCAGTTCCTAACTAGGGCAATGGGATTAGCATTACTAGTTTAAATCACCACAAGGTTCTATGTAGTGTGTGAATTGCTCAAAGAAAATCCAGTGTTAGGAATTCTGGTTAACTAACCAACAAAGTTTGCTATACCTTGAGGAACAGATAGGACTGACTGCTATCTGTTTTTCCTTCTTTGTTTGTTTGTTTGTTTTTTCATTCATTTTTTTTCTTTCTCTCTCCCTCTCTCCCTCTTTTTTCCCCTCCCTCCCTCCATTCTTTCCTCCCTCCCTTTTTTTCTTTCCTTATTCATTTATATTTTTATTGATTTCAGAGAAGAAGAGAGAGGGAGAGAGAGAGATAGAAACATCAATGATGAGAATTATTGATTGGTTGCCTCCTGCACACCCCTCAATGGGGAATGGAGCCCACAACCTGGGTATGTGCCCTGATTGGGAATTGAACCATGTCCTCCTGGTTCATAGGTCAACACTCAACCACTGAGCCATGCCAGACAGGCTGACTACTAAATTTTAAACAAAAACAAAACAAACAAAAGAGCTCAATCTTGCACTCTACAGTTATAGCTAAGTGAAGTGAGACATGTGTCTTACTCATGAAGAAACAGAGCCATTCTGGGCTTTGAAAAGGAAATGCCCCACCTCCTGTGAGTTCTGTAAGGGACTTAGCTCCAGGATGGGAAGCTGGGAACTCAGGAAGATCTCTGGGTGTTGGGCGGGGGACCAGGAAGTGCATGGAGGCCACCAGGCTCCTGGAGGCATTGTAAACCCTGAGCTTTGCTGAGTGAGAGATGGGATTCCATGGGGAGGGGTGGAAACCAGTGTGCCAGGAGCAGAGGAAATATTAAGTGAGCAGAGCAGAAATGGGCTCTGAGGCCTGAGGTGGTTTTTATTATTTATTTTTGGTTTATTTTCAGGAAGCTCAGGGAATTCTTGTACTTGAAAGCAGTGTTTCTTGTCCTGGAAAACACCTTTCTAGGAAGGACTGAATATTTTTCATGTTTTGACTCTCTCCTTACCACCTGTGTATTTCTATGCCAAGGAAAATATTACCTTCTCCCCACCTGAAATTTGCTTTCCGTATTTGATAGATTAAATTTGAGCTCTGTTTCCTATAAACTCACAGCAGAATTTTGAAATGCACATGGTCCCTGCACTTCAGAAGTATTGTAATTTATCAAAAACAGGACATGCTTAACTGAGAAATGACTATACTGAGTCAACCAGCTAATACCTATGAACCAGCTTTTCACTATTCTAAGAACTCAGGGTAAAGGAAAACTATATATAATTATGCGTTGTGACCTAAAACAGTATGAGCTTTGATATTCAACCAACCAACCAACCAACCAAACAAACAAACAACCAACCAGGATTTCCAATTTGATTCTTAACTTCACTCTGTTCTTACCAGGTAAATTGAATTTGGGGCTCAGTATTCTTCATCTGCAAAGTGAGCATTATTAATTCCCCCGTCTTCAGTATGTCATCAGTGTTCAATGCATGTTAGCTCTCTTTCCTACCCCACCAAATAAATGTTTCTATGTCTGAACACTCAATTTATTAAAGACTTGCAAAGAAATCTGTAAACCAATCATGTTTATGTAAAACAATGTAATTAGATAGTCATACATAATGTATAATGTTAACATAGAGATTTTATGATTTATTGTATCTTGAATTTTTAATCATTGAGTCTGAATTTTATAGGTGAAAAAGGCTTATCCTTGTCCAAACCAGTGTGATCTTTCTAAAACTCTGATCATGTTATTGAACTGTTTTAAATCCTTGAATGGATTCTTATTTTGCTCTATAAAAGCAGGAATCCTCCTCTCTTGCTTACTATTCTGGTAACCCCAGAACCTCAAAAAATACTGTTCCATAGTAAGATTAATAAACAGTTTCTGAAGGATTGAATGAAGTCCAACTCCATTTGATGATATATAAGACCTCTAATAATGGGTCTGGCCCCTGCTCCCCTTTCATCTCCAACTGCCTTTTCACAAGCCAGCTGTTCCACAGGGGACATGGCAGCTTCCCTCCAGGCCTTTGCTCTATGCTCCTGGGACACTGTTCCCTCTGACTCTCCTCTCTCCCTGTGCCATGCTAGCTCTTATTGGTCCTTTATACCTCTGCTTATGATGCCATTCTTTCTTCTCTGCACTCTTCCTCTACTCCCCAGAATGAAGTAGAAGTTTCCCCTGTGCCTTCCCTTAGCATCCTCTATGTAGCTTTCTATAGCAATTAACACACTGTATTGAAATTGTCTGTTTCACTAGACTGTAAACATCATAGGTCCAAGACTGTGCATTGATAACTATTAATAAATATTTACTAAATCAATCAATCAATTCCAGGATCCATCTCCTAGTTTCTTCTTGAGGAAGCTACAGCCAGACAAGTTAGAGACCTGTCCAAGGCTACCAGCACTTTTGGCATCATGTCCTGAAGTCAATGTCTCTGCTGTTCACAGGTTCCTTGGCCAACTTGCCCCAATAGTCAGGTAGCATTGCTCTTGAACCTACCGAATAATTACAATTTAAGACTTAAAAATGTGGTTAGGAACTCTAGTAATTATATAATTAATTCACAAAAGATTTGTAATAAAAACACACAATTTCTGTTATTTTAACTTACCCACAAGATAATTTGTCCTGGAACTGAAAGAATGTGACATAAGAGCACTCACTGTTGCAGGCCCTGGTTTCCGGATGACAGCCAGGACAGAACGCTGTTCTGATAAAATCGGATGTTATCACTCATGTTTTTGTTGCACTGAAGTCAGGACATCTTCTGGGAAGATCCTGATGGAAAAAACATCCAGATATCAGATCCCTCTTTTTGGCAGAACTCTCAGTTAAAGAGAGAACAAAGGAAAGCTGGACAGTCACAAGAGCCGAGGCTTGCAGATCTGCCTGATTGAATTCTGCTTTTTGCAACCTTGGGTATAATATTTTCTCATCTGTTAAATGGGGTTAATTGGGGAGATAATTTATGGATTATCATATGTAAAGAGCTTAATCTGTTGTCTGGTATAGCAGGTCTTCACCAATGTTAGATCCCTTCTCTCCTACATAGATGCACCCTATTGCAGTCACTTTTCCAAGGTATTCCAGTGGGGGGAAGATTTTCCTTGTTCCTGGCCTAGTAGGTGCTCAGTAATACTGGATGATGAATGATTACAAAGAAGATATATTCTTACAGAAGAGCTAGTTTCTTGCTTCAAAGAACCAGAAGTTACTCTGTTCTTTCCTGTCTGTTTTCTACTGTGACATGGGTTGGACATATGTTTATTCCTGGTTTTTAGAAATTTATCTTGATATATATATATAAATATATTTTTTAAATATATATATATATTTAAAAATATATTTTATTGACTTTTTACAGAGAGGAAGGGAGAGAGATAAAAAGTCAGAAACATGGATGAGAGAGAGACATCGATCAGCCACCTCTTGCATGCCCCACTGTGGAGATGTGCCCGCAAGCAGGGTACATGCCCCCAACCAGAATCAAACCCGGGACCTTTCAGTCAGCAAGCTGAGCTCTATCCACTGAGCCAAATCGGTCTCAGCTATCTTTATATTTTTATACTGTAGGAAGAAATGCTATCTTATGCTTGTTACAATGATAGGGGAAACAGATCTTTGTGAAAAAGAGTCAAATGATCTCTCAACAAAATATGGATTTTGCCATTTTTGCTCAGATGATGGAATTGAATTAAGTGGGGGTGGGTAGGAAATGATGTCTTCTATGAAATATCTGGTAGAGTCACTTAGGGTCCACATGAAAATCCAGGAGAATTGGGCCGAACACTGATTATGAAGTTGCGGGGATCTGGGGTAAATGGCTGTATACCCTTCAGATAATTCTCTTGAAGTGTTTGGGGTGTGACTTGCTTGCTTACTACTCCAACCCATGCACTCTCTCATTAGGCCAACACATTGCTTTTTGAACATACACTCTTAGCATTTAATTATGTACTATTTAGTATCTGTCTTCAGGAACAAGCTTGTAAGCTTGCTGTAAACAAGGACCAGGTCTTTAGGTTAAGGAGGTACTTCTAAAGAGAGCAAAATACAAATTTTCATCAGTTGTGTGAGTCACAGCATTTTTTCTGGTTTTTCAGCAACTCTCGAGCAGGTGTTCTCCCCAATCTTACAGATGGGGAGTGGGAATAAGATTTACATAAGCTCAAAGGGCATGAGTAGGCATCATCATGAAAATCTTTCCTTTTACCTTTCAGCAAACAGCTATTGTTTTAGGCTATTGCCTTGGCAGAATTCCTTTGGGAAACGTAGGAGGCATTATAACTGTAAGTCCCCCCAAAATGTGAATTCTAATTGGTTTCCTCTAATTTTTTTTTAAATGAATGTGGAAAGGAACACTTCTGATAAGCAATGAGACCAAGATATAATATCAGGTGAGGGAATGAGGTGCCGAAACACTGAAATCATTTAGCAAATGGATTGAAGCGAGCCAGAGTTTCGCTACATTTTAAAACTTGACCCAAAGGAACACAAAGGGATGTGTGTCTCACTGTGTCTTTCGCGAAGGCCATTTAATGCTGGGAATGTTTCCAGCAGTGTATTTCCATAACAGCAACCCTTCTTACAATGTTGGGGCTTGCCACTTTGAAAATCAATACTGTTCAGTGTCTACTGAAATTGCATATTAGTTCTCTGTAAGATGAATATAGGATGACCATATAAATTATCCTCCACACTGGGACTTTTTTTTTTTTCAACGTGAAAAGGAGAGCCATTAATTGCACCCGGACAATAAGTATAAATTGTGATGACAGAAGGTGACAGTCATAGAAGTATAGATTTGTATAGTCTATTTATAGGATTTTTTAAAACATATTTATGTGAATATATTTATGTAGGCTTAAAGAATAGGTAATTAAGGTATTTAACTCATGTGATGATAGAATTGAGCTGAATCATCCACACACTCTCATCTAGTCTTAGCTAGTCCCCTTTGCCACATAGGGCTTTCATTTGTGGGTATGTTGCTCACATAAGGGTTAAGAGGAAGAAATGGGGGACATCTATAATACTGTCAACAATAAAAAATATATAAAAATAAATATGCAGAAATCTAAAACAAAACAAAAAGCAAACATTCTAATTCAAGAGTCACACTAACCTATTCAGAAATTGAACCTGTAATCTTGCCCTCATCAGTTCCGTTTGCTACCAGCTTTAGATTCCACAGGGCCTTATCAGTGGGTCATATGCTAGACTACAAGATCAAAGCAAAAACGCAAAGGGTTCTGGGCTTTTCTGTAAGGCCCCAGATTCTAGTCCTGTCTTTATCAGCAAGTAACTGTGATTTTTGGCAAGTGCTGTAACCTCTCTGTGTTTTAGATTCCTTATCTCTAAAGTGGGTAATGCTATCTGATGTGCAGACCTCAAAGGTTTTCTGGGAGGGTCCAGTGAGGTGATGTATGGGGAAGCCTTCTGGAAAGTGCTCTGTATATGTGAAATGTTATCACTGCAGGAGAAAGGGGGGACCTGAGGGGGAAACAGGGCTTTCAACTCTCGCCTGCCTTGTAGATTAGGCCTGTGCAAACAAATGATGAAAATACAGCCAGGGAAGAGGTGTTAAACTCTCTTTTATGAATAGGAGTAGGGAGGGTGAGAAAAGTGAGGACAGTTAATGTGGCCAGTCAGACGTAGGGAAGAGAGAGTAGGATTGCATATATACATTTTTCCTACATCACTGTTTCCCCCAGGGCCTGACAAGACCTCATAAAAAATGAACTTGTTGGAGAAGTACACATGTTAGACGGCTGGGTCCCAGGCTGTGAGGGTGCATCGACTTATTCCTGATTGAAAGTGTTGGTGGTATTTTGCAATCCAGTAAGAATCAGAATATCATACTTGCCCCATCTTGTTGACTAAACAAAATTATTTAGGTGAAACTGCTTTATGAATTATAAATTGCACTACAAAATAACTTTATGGGATGAGTTTGATATTAATTATTATTATTATAAGAACCATGCTAATTTTTTTTCAAATGATTATAACTTTACAAAAATTTAAAATCGCATCCTATATAATAAAAGGGTAATATGCAAATCAACCAAACAACGGCACGACCAGTCACTATGATGTGAACTGACCACCAGGGGGCAGATATTCAACACAAGAGTTGCCCTCTGGTGGTCAGTGCATTCCCACAGGGTTAGTACTGCTCAGTCAAAAGCCCTGAGCCAGGCTCAGGACTGGGAGTGCAACGAAATGGCCTTGGCAGGAGCCTCTCCTGCCTCAGCAGCAGCGCTAAGGATGTCCATCAGTCAGACATCCCTTGAGGGCTCTAGGACTGCTCCAGGGCACAGGCTGGGCTAAGGGACCCCTTAAGTGCACGAATTTCATGCATTGGGCCCCTAGTATACTTATAAAAAATTAAATATAACTAAAGGTATAATAAAGGAAATAAAATCACACAGAATCCTGCCCTCCTCTCTTCCCAGGAATAACAATTGGCAATATTTTGGTGGCTAATCTCCCAGACCTTTTTGGTATCTGTATATCATTTTTAAAAGAGTAAAAATGGAATCTTTAGCTTATCATTCATTCTTTAATTTGTCCATGATTATTTATATATTGGTAGATAGAATGCGAGTAAGACCCATGTCCTTTTTTTCTCATAGTTTATACTTTCCTGGGGCAATACAGACAAATACACAGATGAGTATAAGAGCCTGCAAAGCATGCTGTGATGGGGAGGCAACAGGTGCTTTGCAGGAGCTTCTCTGCTGCACTTAGGGGTCAGGAGAGGCTTCCTGGAGGAAGGGGTATTTAAGTTGAGACCAAAGAGGTGATTAGAGTTAACCAGAGAGGAGTGGATGTGTGGTGTACCACCCAGGTACCTCCTTTAGGATCAGAACACTCATTCGACTGCTGGCAGCATTTCCCTTTAGTGATTTTCTGCTGAGGTCCTCCCCCAGAAATCACCCTAGGCTTAAGGAAGCTGCTTGCTCAAGATTATCTCTAGGAGCCCATGACCAAAAGGCTGTCTCAGCTCCAGAGCTCCTCAGAGGGCAGCAGAGGCTTCTGTTACACCTGTACTGCAGTTTAGTTTTTCCTTCAGCTCAATCTTTTTCTCTTCCTCTTTATAGGCTTTGTTCCCATGAGCACCGTCCACTAAAAATCCTGCACACAGATAAATCCTCCCTTCAACACAGGCAAAGAATGGTAGCGATGGGGAGTTCGGGGAGGGTATTACTAAAAGATGGAGCGGTAGCATGCCCAAGGCCTAGAGGCATTGGAGGAGTTAAATGTTTTTTAACAAAGTCTGCAAAGTAGTGAGTGAAGTCAGTAGACTCTTCTGGTTTTAAAGAGGGAGTGAAGCTCTTGTCACCCACATCAAAGAGATGGGGAGATGGACTCTCTCCCCAGGCCAATGGGAAGCCCTGGAAGACTCTAAATCCCCGGAGAGACATGATCCGATTTTCTAATTTGTGTTTTAGAAAGACCGTTTTGGCAGCCATGTGGCACTGTTAATGAAAACTCTCCTTATTATTGATCATTGTACTTTTAAAATTAGAATGCCGGAGAGATTCGTGACCTCCTTCTGCACTCTGCATCTTTACAGAATGAAAGGCAAACCCTTTCTCCCCCAGATGAGTCATGTAATGAACACCAGTACTGTAGCAGTGTTGTGGAACCTTGACAACTCTGAAGGTATTCAATCACAATTCTTGAATATTTTTAAAAACATAATCCACACAGTTTAAATATTTATTGAGCACCAACTACATGCCAGAATGCACCATGCTATTGCTGTGTTGGGTCAAAGACAAAAGAACCAAGAAGGAGACCATGGCTGTCTTATTCATTGCTCTACCATCAAAGTGCTTGGCAAAAAGTGCTGAATAAGTGAATAAATGAAATGAGGAATCTTAGAGACCTGCAAATTACTTAGTCCTCAAAACCACATTTAACCTTAGCTTCCACTATTCAAGGTTGTTGTGAGGGGGAATAAGATAATGTAGGCAAAGCACCTACTCCAAAGCTTAAAATATAGGAAAACTTGTATTTACTCAAGTAGTTCAAAGATAGTTTGCAATTCTCAGGGTTGGTAGAAGTAAACTAATCCTTAAATGATTACAACCAAACTTGTCTGTTGTCCTCTTTACCCTGTAAAGTCACTTCAAAAGAAAAATGTGATTTGCGAACTAGATTAAAAGATTCATTCACTCATTAATTTATTTAACATATTTTTTTCTTTTAAGACATCCAAATGATCAGGCCTATGTAATGCAGCAATGAACAGCGCATGCACAGCCCCTATTCTCATGGAGCTTATCAACTAGAAGGGAGACGTTAAACAGAAAATTTCACAAAATATAACCAAAAGAGTCGGTCGTTAGAAAAATAGAGAAGCTAACTTAATAATAGAAAGGCAAGTCTTCTCTGAAGAAAAAAACCTTAAATCTGGGAATTAAGAGTTGAACTGCCACCATCATTAGCTGAAATAATTCAGTCAGTTTGTATGTTAAACATTCTACAAAATTATGCAGTTTTATTAAGAATAGAAGATAAAGAATTGCAGGCTGCAGGAAAATCCTGCGCAAAAACCCTGGGTAGGGGAAAAGCCTGCCCACTTGGAAGCATGGAGAGAGAGTCAGGGTGGCAGAGTGGAGGGAGATGAAGCTGTAAAGGAGGCAGAGGCAGATCTTGAAGGGCCCTGCTTGCCACACGATCTCCCTTTTTCCAGATGAAAGGTTAACAGGTATCCCTGAATTCTGACTTCTCTCTGGATGTAGGAGAGCAGTCCACTCTGCTTATAAAATAGGACAGCAGGTAAACTGCAGTCTGAGAAGTCACATTGCAGCCTTGGAGAAAGCTGATCATAGTTTATCCTTCTGGTCATTATAATAAATGAAAAAGCATATTGCAAAGACACCTAGCAGTTTATTGAGAGTCCTTATATATTTGCAGAACTATATTACATGTATTTCTATCCCTAAAACAAAGTAGAACTATTAGAAAACCTTTCTTTTGTTGTTGCTATTACCCCCCCTCCCCCCTTTGTTTTGGATGTGGTTCTTCCAGTGGAAACAGTCAATGCGAACAGGAGGCAATTTAGAATAGCGATACGGTGGTGGTTTTCCAGGAGATGAAGGAGAATTTTGGGTGTCACAGTGTTTGGGTGGTGGCTTACATACTGGATTTGCTCAAAGAGGCCTCCATTTCCCTCGAAGGGATTAGAACAACATGTGTGCTGGAATACAGTGTTTAAACAGCAAGGTTGGCATTGCTATCTTCCAGGATGGTGAAGGCTTAATTAACATTTGAAAATGCTTTGAGATCTTTGGATAAAAGTGTTCTGGAAGCATGAAGTGTTATTATCTTTGGAGTGATATAGGTCATGTGACACAGGAAGTGGCTTTGAAGGAAAGGAAAACCTTTCATCAGGCAAACTCCTTGAGGTGGTTTGAGCCTGTCCTGAGTGACTCAACATGCCTCTGTCATCTCTCCCTTGACTGTGAGTGAGAGAGCCTACAGCTCAGCAGCTGCCACCATCATTAGCTGAAATAATTCAGTCAGCTTGTATGTTAAACATTCTACAAATTATGCAAAATCCTAAGGCATTTAGCACAGTTATCCCTTTGTAAGCATTGAATAATCATTAGCTGTTACTATTATTGTTGTTCTTATAAACATAGGTTTAAGGCTTCTGGACTTGATGTCTCTGACCTCAATGGCTTATCACTAATGGTTCACTCTTTTTTAGTGATAAATGAATCTTACTTTCACTTTAAAGACCTGGTTAAGAGCAAAATAAATGTAAGCTATTTTTGTTGAGGTCCTAACGTGAGAACTATAGGTAAGTGCTTGGGACCCTTCCTGAGAGGTACTGTTAGCTCAAAGTAGGGTCCTTAGTCTCTCCTATCCCAGGTAGAAGTCGGGTTTCCCTAATTTCACTTTCCTGATGGTTTCTCCAGTTTGTCAGAGGCTGGGATTCCAAAGAGAAACTTCCCAGCAGTTTCTCCTCAGGACAGCAGAGCAGAAAGATTTCATCTGTTCCTTCCCTTAACTTTTGTCTTCGGAACACTTCCTGGGAATGTAATGGGACAGGGGAGGGGAGCAGAGAACGCGTATAGAGTTCACTGGAGAACAGTCTATTTTAAAGGAATATAGTATGTATGTCAACCCAAATCTGCCCGTGTGTATTTGTGAAGTTGATTTTGCTGGCTAGATGACTAGAGAACACTGTTGTTTGAAATATACACCTGCCTCAAATAGAGTCTTTTGAACAAAGAAAAGGTGTTTTGGAAAGTGGCACCTAGAAAGAGAGAGAGAAAGAGAATAAGGAAAGTATATGTGTGTGTGGGGGGGGGGAGGGGGGAGCGAGGGGGGGAGGAGAGGAGGAAGGAGAGAGGTGAAAGGGACCAGGAGGAGGAGAGGGCCGCTGGGGCATGCTGGGATAGGGAGGCTGCCGAAGGTATGCCAGGAAGGTTCCCAGGATGTTTACCCGCACCTGTGGGTGTGGAGGTCTCTCCCTGCCCCCGCCCCGTGCCCCCCAGGCGCAGGCCCACAGTGCACTGGGGTCAAGTACCAAGCTGACCTAATTAAAAGCTCATTACACCAGCCCATCCCCGTGAACAGGCGGACCCACGTGCAAATATCTGAGTGCAGGAGCCTCCCTGCTTCCCAGCCCAGCCCCAGGGCCTGGAAGCGCCGGCCAGTTAAAGTGACCTCCCAGCAGTGACCACCAGGCACAGTCTCTTTCTGGATTATTTCACATTCGAGTAAATTAGTTTTATCTGCTCTGAAACCTTTGAACAAAGAAAGCTCTCTGGTCTTCACGTGGGCAAAATAACAAGGAATGAAAGAATGTGCACTTCACTTAATCAGGAACAAATAACTAAATCTCCTTTGGAAATGCAGTCTTTCCTGTCCGGCCAGCCTTTTCATTTATCTTTTATTTGGGGCGGGGGGGGGGGGGGGAAACGGAAGATAAGAAAGGGGGGTGTTTGGAAATTACCATTCTATAGGCAGCCTATGGTACCGGTCTTCCTCTCCTTGTTTTTTACATAACTGTTGCCAATTTTGACAGAAGATCTCAAAACTTGTTAAGTATGAAGTTGGTAAATGACACTATTGTTTGGGAAGTGGGGGTGGAGATGGGGTGGGAGCAGAGGGTTTATCTGGGGGGTGGGGGAGAGGAAAATGCACCCTAACCAGGCTCAAATTAACTGAAATGGATCAAAGTAAACAGAGACATCTAAAAGCTTTTGTAAGTTAAAAGTGGCTATCTGTTGCAGGTCTTGCCTCATTAACTGCTGATTGAAGCTCTGCTTGGCCCTCTGGGATACCTAACACCCCAGACCTATCACCAGATGAACCTCAGTCAGGCGCTTTTGCCTTTCCCTGTGTTGGTTTGCACAGCTCCTTGACCTCAACCTTCTTAAAAATGTTTATCCTTCCTACCAGGCAAAGGGAGTAGGGTTTGTCCTTGAGAATCTTGCTGAGAATTTCAGTTCTAGCCAATGAGGAATTCCCAGAAAAAGAGACATGGAAGGCAGAGTTGCGGTATCTCTGCGGATCTGTATTCTGAAAGGTAGACTTGCTGCTCTGGTCTTTTAAATAAATACCCTGCAGAAGAACAGGCAGGGGAAAGTGTCCATATTTTGCTTTTCCCTTGGGTGTAGGCCTCATTTGCATATGTGAATGGGCAGAGGTGCTGATGGTAGGCCATCTGCTTAAAGATTACAGATATCTATTGGCTCCCATGGTCCAGACCTTCACCAGACCACTCTGCTGGGACAGGGAGCTGAAACTGAGAAGGTTGTCTAGGGGAGAAAGAGAGAATAGTGGGGGGGGGGGGTGCGAAGGGGGGGTGGGGAGGGCAGGGAGGAGCAGGGCTCTTTGAGTAGGACCAGATAGGTCTCTGTGTAGAGTAATATTACAGCTCTTTCTCTCATAAACAAGCTGCATGCCTGCTTCTAAAGACCCATCTGGCATAGCTTTGAGAATGGCAATAATTACAAGCTGATGATGGACATGGAAAAAAAGCCCTGCTGAGCTAACTCATAAGGAAGTACAGGCCAGGACTGCAGGGAAATTACAGGCTGAAAACCTTTCTAGTTTAGGCCTTTTGGTGTTCTTAATCACAGACTTTAAATGTTGTAATAAACACTGTTGCATTTTATTGACCAACTCCCATGACAGGCAAATCTTTTTCATTTTATTTTATTTTTACCATTTGCTCTTCGGCAAGCTGCTCCGCAGTGTCTGTCTGGACCCTGCCAATAGCTCTTTAGCTTGAATGCTTATAGGAAAATTAGGAAAACAGGGGTGAGTGTTCATTTAGTTTATAGAAATTTGCAGAATTCTTTCTTCAATTGCTCTCAGTGTTCTATGGTTCAGACAGACTCCCAGGCTCAGTACTTAACCTGTAGCTATGTGAGATAGGGTCTGGTTATTTCAACTGAGAAGATTGAAGAGGAAAAAAGGACAAACTTGGGAAAAGAATCTATGATTCTGTACCATCAAGTAGTGTGTATTATGTAGAAACAGGTAAAAAATCTATTGTTAAATTAATGGAACATTAACTTCTGGCCTTGTTTGTAGAGATGGTCCTTATTTCAAGGATGAATTTGACATTGAAAGGATGGTCCTTTTCAAAGTTTTGAATACTAATATTTTACAAGTGGATCTAAGACATTTTCTTCCTCAAATGTTTTGACCATTTAGTGGAGCAGATGCTTTTAGGAAACCTTCTTAGGAAGAAGAAAATAGAAACACTAGAAATTTCCTTTCCTCTGAAACATTATTACTTTCAAAATATATAACTTAAATGTTATGGCAAAATTATTCTTGAGTATAACACATTATCACTTGCTGTTATAATGAGATTCTGACACCTCATGTGGGTTTATTCTACTTCAACACATGTTATCAGTTTCCATGAAAAAATTTGGTCTTCACTTTACACATTTTAAAAGTTTGAGGTTAAAAATGATGAATAATGCTATGAATTGGGATTTTTTTGTGATCTAATTAACTTTCCAAGTAGAGCCTTGTTCAAAAGATAATTTTATGGATTTTAAGGCTGAGCATAAAAAGTTCATCATTTTGAAAGCATTAGATACCACTTTTGTAAGTTATTTTCAAGTCCTTCCTGGCTTTGCTACAATTTCTCATTCCTATTCCTTAAAGACTTGTATTTTATTCTTTGTGTTTTGCATACAGTCTGGCTCTCCCAGCTGGGTTATTTAGTTCTGTCCTTTTGCATTTGATTACTTGTTCAAGGACATAAAGTTTTGAGACCTATGAAATGAAAGCAATGAAATGGTTTTGCAATGGAAATTTACCAATATAAACTGTCTCCAGTCCTTTCATAAGCATTGCTTTACCTGAAGCCCCTTTGTCAATGAGGAATTATTTCTCTATATCTGTCTCTCTTCCTGTACAGGCTGGAATTGTTCCTAACAAAAGAAGCATGAATTGATGGAAACTATATATTAAATGCAAGACTATTTGTCTAGTTTTCATCAGGTTGCTGAGTGAAAAGCCTCAATTCCTCCCTTTTCCCAAGGTACTCAGATATCCATGAGGTCCCCCTCATCTCACATTGTGGTTTCTCTCACTGGGTACAATCCGGCTTTAAAGAATTCAGCACTTACTGGCCTTTAGAGAACTGTCAGCAGTGACAGCAACCAGGGACGCTGACATGTCTTATTGTTTACAAAGGATGAGCACAACACAACCTCTTGGATGAGTAGATAAACCCTGCAATGTCTCTCCCCCTGATCCTGGCCTCTCTGGACCCGCTGCCTTTTGGTGGCCAGCTAAAGACCCAAGGATCAAAACTTGATCTAAATATGGACAAGTCAGGAAACACAGCAGCAAAGATAAACTGGGGTTGCTTAAGGTTGCTTTGTAAACAGTGAAAACAGAAAGAGAAACAATATCTCAATCTCTGATTCCTTATAGGCACATAGCTTTCCTATGTACTTAAGTTAAATGAAAAGAGTCCTAGAAGAGCACTGAAATAAGCTCATGGGCTTTTATCCTGGTCTTGAATATTTATTTAATCCCTCATTCTCACTTTATAATTTCTTCATTCCTTTGGAAGTACCAGCCAATGTTGTAGTTAAATCAAATTCAACTTAAAAAAAAATTCTGAACATGCTGTTTTCTATTTAGGGAATCCTATCCTATCTAATAAAAGAGTAATATGCAAATTGACCACACCTCCATTATACCCACAAGCCACACCCACTAGCCAATCAGGAGCAAGTATGCAAATTAACCTCAACCAAGATGGCTGTGGCCATGGAACGAGCAGGAGAGAGGCTTCTGTTGTCCTGGTGATAGAGGAAGCCAGGCTTTCCACATACTCTGGTGGGCCCAGGCCTCCACTCAAGGCTACAAAGTTTCAATTATAGAAGATAAATCCCAACAAAAATGGTGGCAGCCACAGAGCTGGAGAGAGCAGGAGACTAGGATTGTCCCTATTGATGGAGGAAGCCAAGCTTCTACATCCCTGGCCTGTTTTGGCTTCCACTTAAGGCTACAAAGTTTCAATTATAGAAGATAAATAAGTCCCAACAGAAATGGCTGCCATCACAGAGCGAGCAGGAGGCTTGGCTTCACTCTAGGCTACAGTTTCAATTGTAGAAGATAAATAAATCCCAGATACCAGGGCCTCAACTTGGGTCACCGGGTGGCATGGCCGGCCTGCAAACCACCACAGGTCTCTTGCCCAGGCCACCCATGCCCCAAGGGAATCCCCACCCTGATTCGGGACTCCCTTCAGGGCAAAGCAGCTGGCCCCAACTCATGCACCAGGCCTCTATCCCATCTAAAAGAGTAATATGCAGATTGACCATCACTCCAACACACAAGATGGCTGTCCCCATGTGGTCAAAGATCCTACCCCATGTGGACACAAGATGGCCATCATAAGATGGCCAGCAGAGAAGGGCAGTTGGGAGGGACCAGGCCTTCAGGGGAGGGCAGTTAGGGGTGACCAGGCCTGTAGGGGAGGGCAGTTAGGGGCAAACAGGCTGGCAGGGGAGCAGTTAGGCATCAATCAAGGGAGTGGTTAGAGGATGACCAAGCTGGCAGGCAAAATCAGTTAGGGGCAGTCAGGAAGGCAGGCAGGCGAGCAGTCCTGGATTATGAGAGAAATGTCCGACTGCCTATTTAGGCCTGATTCTACTGGGCCCAGATTGGAGAGGATGCAGGCTGGGCTGAGCGACAGTCGCCCCCGCCCCCCTGCACAAATTTCATGGACCGGGCCTCTAGTTTGGAAATAAAAGACAATAAAATCACCATGATTTTCCTCATTCCTACTTGGTATAGAAGAACTTTCTTATCAAGAAGGGGACCCTAGGAAGTTTAAATGCCTTCCCTCTTGCTTGTTTTCTGCATTGAACAAGTGGGGGAAGAAAGGAGAGTTTTGTGTGTTTACATTGCACTGGGGCAGTGCTTTTGTTAAGTGATATATATCATAATTCCACCAACTGCTTGGGGCTTAGAGGTATTGACTTCCTTACATTCTTGAAACTGATTGGGACAATGTTATTTTTTTCCGAGCGTTCCAGGCTGTTACAAGGAATGAGCTCTTCCAACTTACTTGGACAAAATAATTTTACCAGAGGCTTTTTCTAGCCCCTTTCCTCCTTTCCTGCAGAAATGCCATTGCCAAAAATGTGTGCTACAGTTGATAGAGCAAAGTGCTTTCCTTAAAATTAGTAATGTAAAGGCCACATCAGTCACAAACACTGTAGCCAGATGTTACCAGTCACATAAAGGGACTCAACCTTGCTTATGAGGCAGGATCTTTTTGGTCTCTGCTTATGATCTGCTCAACTCATTCTGAACAGTTTTCCTAGCGTATATGCCTAATTTTTACCAAAGTGTCTGTCTGTAGAATTGCTGTTGTTAACAGAAATCACTGCTTTAAAGATTAGTGAATCTCAAAACTTAAGTAAAAGTGTCTTTTCCCTTTTCACAGAGGATGGAACTGAAGTCCTGGCATCTGTGGACTACAGTCTGAGTGATGTCACGCAGCCAGAGCTATGAGCCTCCAGGTAAGTTTTCAACTTTGTTTCTTTCTCCCAGGAGCTCAGTCTAAAGGAAGGAGGAGGCTTACTTCTAACTGGGACACCCACGATGGAAAGAAGAGAGTGATAAGCAGTGGAATGCAAAACAGCGTGCTCACAGCTATTTGCAACCAATAGTACCATCTAAAACCACTTAGGACAATGGAGCTATGGGGCTAGGGAATGAGACAAAGAAAGGGCATTCACTCCACCGTTAGTGTTGGAACCTACGAAAGAATCCAGTCCTGCTGATTCTGCTGGTGGTTGTCTTTCTGTTCCTCCTTGATATGCCGAGGGCCATTTCCAACTTCCTAAACCAGTTAAATGCATTTTGTGATTTGACATTAATTCTTTCTGAAATATCTTTATTTAGACTTACTTGTGGAGGTGACACAAATACATTCTCTTCTGTGTGCAGAGAATAACTTTCTCACAAAGTTAATTAATTTGTTCTCCCATTGAACATCATTTTGGGGATAAATATGGATTAGTACCAGGTACAGAGTAAGATATCTGTGCTCAGCTAGGATGCTCTTTATAGAGGTCTCCATACATAGATGGAACCAACCAATGCTACTTGTAGCAAAATAAGAATGCTACTAATGATCAGTAGAAGGACCACTTCATGGTAAGTTGAGGGCCAGAAATTGATATGCCACCCAAGGGAGGTAGTATTGTGTTTCTACTCTGTTTTTTTCTCAAATTTAGATACATAGGCTTCTTATTGCTTCTTCTTTGGTCTGGCTGGGACATTCAGATATCTATCCAGGGTTTTTTTTGTTTGTTTCTTTCTTTCTCAGGTAAACTCCTTGGCCTGCCTACTTTGCTGTAGCACAGCTCA
This sequence comes from Lasiurus cinereus, assembly GCA_011751065.1. Classification (NCBI taxonomy): domain Eukaryota; kingdom Metazoa; phylum Chordata; class Mammalia; order Chiroptera; family Vespertilionidae; genus Lasiurus; species Lasiurus cinereus. The sequence continues at coordinate 29,109,207 of JAAGEH010000076.1, forward strand.
GGCCTCTATCTGCAGAGATACGAGACCACGAGATCTGGTAGCATGCAAAAGGGAGATAAAAGCATTTAAAAAAATGTCTTCCTGCACACAGGCCTGCTTTATAATAAACCAGAGCAGTGCAGGAATTAAGATGTTGTTGAAATGCCGGAGTGCCTCTGCCCTTTTATTACATCCAGGGTGATGAGGTCATGGCTTACTGTTTAGCTTATATGGTGCAATTAAGAGATTCATTTCTCAACGTGATTCATCTGAGGAAGAGTTGACTCAAAAGTTTTAGGAGAGAGGTAGGACTCGTAGGAGAAGATGTTGGAAAATTATGGTATTCTTTTGGAAGTTTGAGTTCATTTTTCAAGCCCTGCAATAAGCCCATGTCAGATTTGCAAGTCACAGGGAAGTTGAATACTTAATGCCAATAAGGCTAAGGAGATGGTTTTAGTTCTTGGCTGTTTTCCTTCTTTGGAATGATGGCAAAAATGTGAACTAAATATTTATTTTATTAAGACATCATTAGGTCTCTGCCCATAGAGATATTTAAATGAAACAGTATCTCAGATGTGTAAATATACATATATATGTACAGTGGTACCTCAAGACACGAGTGCCCTAACATACAAGATTTTTGAGATACGAGCCATCGAGCGAGTGATTTTTGCTTTGAAATACGAACAACATTTGAGATAGGAGTAATCTCACAGATCGGCCGGCTGCACATGACCCACCAGTTTACTGTGACTCGAGTGTCTCATAGTTTCCCATGCCTCAAGGTTACGGAACGAATTAAACTTGTATCTCGAGGTACCACTGTATAATATATATAAAATCACATACAGTCTGTTATAGATAATATATACATTTTTATTGTGATGTGTATCTATTGAGCCTTGATTGAACCCTTTTAAATGCAAGTTTAAGTCCCTACTGCTGAAGAGGAGGTGGTCTTTCCATTTGGTCAGGGGAGCAATTCTCCACCAGAGTCAAACTTTTCACAAGGATGTGGGAATACAGAATGCTGAGAAGCAACGGACGAGGCCATCTTTATTCTTTTTATAAAATACTAATTCATGGGCCTCAGATTGGGTGGCATTTATGGAGGCTTCTCCTTACCCTCCAAGTCTTCTCTGATTGTGATTCCCAGCTTGGTCTTTCTTTCTTTCTTTTTAAAAAATATATTTTATTGATTTTTTTTACAGAAGAAGGAAGAGGGATAGAGAGTTAGAAACATTGATGAGATGAGAGAGAAACTTCAATCAGCTGCCTCCTGCACACTCCCTACTGGGGATGTGCCCACAACCAAGGTACATGCCCTTTATCGGAATCAAACCTGAGACCTTTCAGTCTGTAGGCCAACCCTCTATTCACTGAGCCAAACCAGTTAGGGCCCAGCTTGGTCTTTCATCCATGATTCAGTTTTCAGTGAAAATTCATAATTTTTGTACTGGTCTATTGAGTATAAGAAACATTTATGAATTGCCTATCTCATGTAAGGCACTATGCTTGGCACCCAGGGCCATCTGGGGATTCATTACTGTCTCTCTCCTCTGGGAGGAGGTAATTATATAAGAATGAATACAAGTCAGATTGGGACAGACTTTGTAACAAAGGGGTGTATAAAGTGTTATCTGTGCTCTAAGGAGGGAGCAATTTATGGTGCCTTGGAGTCAAGTAAGGCATCTTAGAGGTGGTGACATTTGAATTAGTCTTTAGAGGAGAAGCAAGATTTGAATAGATGAAGTTAGAGTAAAAGTACAGAATTCTAGAAGTGTGAGAACCATGGCATGATCCAGGAGAGGAGATGAGCCTATTCTGGGTAGAACACTGGCTATGTGTGAGAAGCAAATGGCAGGTAAGTTTTGAAATATAGAACAATTTAAATTTATGAGGGGCCTTGAATGCTATGTTAAAAAATTTGGACTTTATTCTAGAAGAAGACAAAAAGCTAGTAAAAGCTTTTGGACTGAGGGGGTGCACCATGATTCTAACTCTACTCTGGAAAGGGAACTGTCAGAGATGTGAAAGATGACTTGGGATAGAGAGAAAGTAAGTTGTGACAGCAGACCCATTGGGGGGCTATTACAGTAAGCCAGGTATAGAATACTAGTACATGGCATAGGACATTGATAGCAGAAGCAGAAATAAGAGAATCAGACAAGAGGCATTCTGAGTCTGGAACTGGATGTGGTGGAATACACAAACGAATGAAGTTTAGGAGAAGAAGGTTCAAAGGACAGTGGTTCTCAACCTTCCTAAGGCCGTGACCCTTGCATACAGTACCTCATGTAGTGGTGACCCCCAACCATGAAATTTTGCTACTGTTATGCATCGTGATGTAAATATCTGCATTTTCCGACGGTCTTAGGCGACCCCTGTGAAAGGGTCATTCGATCCGTAAAGGGGTCGCGACCCACAGGTTGAGAACCGCTGTTCAAAGAAGACAGTGAATGCTGAAGTTGATACTTTTAACTCACTTTGGTTACATACCATTTCTTTATTTTTTTGAAGGGCAAGTTTGTGGCATCATTAGAATTACACCCTATTTAGCTTTTGTTTTAGGATCATGACATTCTCTGACTCCTCAAAGGAGGAAAAGATAAGGTATATTTGCTTCCCATCCCTTCTGAATATATTCTCCTTTTATTCTAATCTCAAAGAGCATGCTGTGCCTTCCTCAAGACAGACTCTCTGACTCAATTCCCCTTCCTCTGGCCTTCCTCTTGAGGATGAGGCAATGTGAAATCCTTACGAATGCTTCTAGGATTCTCAGAGTTGGGCAGAACTGTCTCTTCTGAGGCTAGAATTGGAGCCAACATGGATTCTTGGATCGTGTATCTCCTGCCGGTTCTGAAGCTGCCAGAGTCCATCCCAGTGGGTGGAAATGGACACCAGCCCCCGAGGGAGCCGTGGCTGCACACAGGCGTCGCTCTGCTGCTCCCTCTCCTCCGCCAGGAGGGAGCCGGGGCCTTTCCTCTGCATTTTTCTTGTTCTCTTAACACGAGGGAACCGGGCAGTCTTGGCTTTTGGTGCTTCAACAGTGAGCATACAGCCGGAGGGGTTACCGTCTGTGGACTGTTGTTACGGTCTTTCTCCACCCCCACTCCCCTGCTGTACAGTTCATCCCACCTCCGGAGCTGGGGTGCGCTGTGTTAGAGTCATAGAGGAGAGCTCTGAGTTCAGAGCGAGGCAAGGCTTCCAGGCGGACCCCCCTAAAGTGGGAGGGAGACTACCCACTGAGCTTCCTTCCGGCTAGCAAGCTCGTTTCTTTATTAGATTTGCACACCACATATCTAATGGCCAGTCCTCTTGTAAGGTGGAGCCGAGGGTTACCACACTGCCAAATACTTCCTTTCATCTGATAAAGCCATTCGGAAGTTTGCAGTATGAATGAGGTTTGCAGTTAGAATTCCCGCAGTCCAATCTTTAAAAACCCTGGGCCATAGATTTCAGCTCTGAGTCTCTGGGAAACAGTGTACGATCTAACTGGATTGTGCGTTTAAGGCACCTCACGCTTTCTCTGGGCATTAGCAGTCTATTCAGGACATGTGGGGTCCCATTTCCCACTCAAGGAAATGGAGAACATTAGCTTCCTCTCTTCCCCCTGCAATTTGTGGCACAAAATTGCTCCTCCAATTTAGTTTCCTTTGACGATTGCAGCAAGAATGGTCAAGATAAAGCACATCTTCAAAGAGGATATCAATATGAGCCTTCTTGCTGACTGTACCCCAAATGCATGTACTAAGCATCTCCCTTACACTCAGCATATTGCCAGGTGCCACGTGGAACAGAAAGAAGAAGCAAGCAGGGAGGCGCTCCCGCTTCTGAGTGAGGGAGCAAGGGGCTGGAGCTGAGGAAGGTGAGAACTGTTCGTCATAATCTCACTCAGGGCTTGCTCCCCTTTTTTTATTGCTTAAAATATTATAAATTGTAGTACATATGCCTTATTTTCCCCCACTGACCTCCCCTCGCTTCCCCCCTCCACATGCTTTTTCCTCTCCCTCCCCCCCCACGCCCAGTATCTGTGTTCATTGGTTATTCTTATATGCATGCATACAAGTCCTTTGGTTGATCTCTTACAGCACCCCCCGCCCCCTGCCCCAATGCTTAAAGCCCAAGTCCAGGGGGAACTGTCTGAAGAAAAGCACATGGTCAGCCCCCCACCCACGGAGGTAACGGGGAAGGTTGGGAACAGGGAGGCAGAATGATTCCTTTGCAATCAACTGGCTTTAATTCACACAGTAGTGGTGATGCAAAGGGCAGCTTATTATTTTTATGTCCGTTTATAAGCTGCTTTGACTGCAAATTCCTCCTCTCTTTGGCTTTTCATAACTCTCCATGGTCTCGATTCCAATAATTACATGCTGTTGCTGTTCCTTGTGATTAAGCCCCTATCCAGTGATGGGCAAACTCATTAGTCAACAGAGCGGCAAACCGAGGCTCGGGAGCCGCATGTGGCTCACGAGCCACATTTGCCGACCACCGGTCTAGCTCCTCCAAAGGCTGCAGGTAAGTGCTGGGCCCAGCCCTCAGAGAGGCTGATATTCTCCAGATACATCCATAGACACTTGTAAGCTGAGAGCCGAATCCTCTGTCAGACACATTTTCCTTGTCAACTCATGCCCGTCCCACCTCACCGACACTGATAGTCCTGGGAGCCGGTTCAGATGCCAACCTGTATTGAACTCCTAGATGTGAGTACACTCTCTTGAAGGGCAGCTCAGGCTAAAACTTGACCTTTCAGGGCTCTGGGAGGTGGGAAGGGGAGCGGAGGATTGCTGGGGAGAGAGAGATTTCCTGGTTATTGCTCCAGGGAGTCTGTTTACTTGCCTTCAAGGGTCATAGCCATCTGAATGGGCGTCTCTGCCTCTGCTCTTGGATTTGGTTTCAGAGGACCCAGCCCTGTGGAATTCCGCCCCCCCTCCGCCTCCTCCTCTCCCCTCCCCTCAGCCCTCTGCTCACTGGGCTAGGTATGGGACCTTCATCCCACAGCATGGCTTAGCCTTCCCCAGGAGCACAGCCATTGGAAAGGCCGTCTTAAGTGGAGTTTACTGTTGTTGTATAAACCTTCATTTAAAATGGACTATAAAATGTTTCTGAACCTGCCAAACGCGCATTAAAATATTTTGCTCCATTTCTGCCTATGTGCAACATTTGGTTTCTAAAGGGCTTTAATCAAGTAATCTTCAAGTAGGAAGTTATTCATCTTTATTGCCAGTCGGTTCTCAGTGGTGGTCGTGGCAACAATCTTTTTATTGCTTCTGTGTTTAGTTGTTCTTTGACATGATAGAAGTCAGCTGCAGTTCAATGAGCTCACTATTTGTGCAACTTAATTGCTTGCTTCCTTCAATACATACTCAATTTTTCCTTTTATGAGCAGGGCTGTTGGAAAAATTAAGCTTAAGGATATAGCCATCCACTGTTAATTAACCTCCTTCCCAAACACATTAGGAAAATGGGTCACATAACTGCTGAGTGCTAAGTGCGCTGTTCCTAAGGTCCTCCTCAGCTGAGAAGCGGATCCTGTATGAAGTGAACAAATGTTGGCGCTTGGAGCATTTTCTGGAAGCAGTGATGACATAAGAATAATGCTTTGTAACACAGCCTTCCTGCCACACCATCTCCTTGAAGTTGAATATATTGTTTGACTTTGTCTGGCTCTGCCATGAGTTTGTGTCGCATTATATCAACATGAAAAGAAATAAAAGGTGGTGGCTGTGGCTTTTTCTTCCTCCTCCTCCTTCTCCTCTTGCTTTCTAGGTTTTTGCTTATTTGTAAAGGGGGATCCTAAGTCAGCTCTCTCTTTAAATGTGACCACTGTTGTTATTTTGACTCACAATTCCTAGAATCATCTGAATATTGTGAGGATGTATAAATGTTTGTGATAGTATAAAAATATGTCCAGTGAGGGAACTAACCTATCAAAAGATATTTATCTAGAACCCTTCTAATTCCTCTCCATGTCAGGGTTATATTCGGATAGGAAATAACTTTAATTACAGTGGTGAGGGGCTGGTTGGGATTTTGGCAACTAGACAGAAATTATTTTGAAGTTATAGACTTAGTAAGGAAAAGGTGACAGTTTCTGAATTTGGTAGAAGGCAGAAAAAGGTCAGGTTTATGCTTTAAGAAAGAGGAAAACAAATACAAACACAATTAAGATGGAATAATATGTCAGAGAGTGCTACAGGCTGGAAATCACATTTGTGATCTTTATTATCCATCAGTTTAGCCTTTAATTGGGAAGGAGTGGGGACAAAGGCAGAGCTCTACCAGCTCCTCAAATTGTCAACTGATAAATACAGAAAGTTCCTTTCTTTAAGAAGCATTAACCCATGTCAATTGGAATCCTAATATGTATCCTTAGGTAGAGAATTTACATTTCTAAAGTCATCTGCTCTGATAAAATCATTACCAAGTAATGGTTGTTTCAATCCTTTCCCAAGGTTTCAGTGCCTCTCCACCTGAGTGTGTATTTCCTGCTCTGCAGTTACAGTCCCTGAGAAGCTTCTCACTTCTCCCAGTCACTTCAGAATATCAATGACATGGAATTGATGTTGAAATGGTAACCTTTGGGTATCTTAGTGTGCCTACCTGCTAGAGGGATAATGACCCGTTGCTTGTCTAGACTCCAGGGGATTGTTAGGAAACTTGATTAGCTAATGATTGTCAGGAGCCTTGAGGCAAAAATGTTTTCCCTGTGTGTTACTTTGTCCCACAATAAAGCTGGCAAGAATGACCTCATTCATATTCATTAGTGGTGGGTTCTAAAGGTTATCCCCACTTATCTTTTGCCTGGCTGAGGCCTAAGATGCAAATGGCAGATTGCTGACACAGGGAGAATAGTTGAAGCATGGAATGGTCGAGTATGGGAGGAAGGGCACTGCTTTTACCCGTGCCTGTAGATGCGCTCGATGCTGGTGCCTGTCCTTTGTGTGGCTGGCTCACAAATTCCAGGCTGGGAAAGGGGCTTCCGGAACTTTTGGGTAGAGAGAAAAGTGCTATGAATTAGAGTCAAGGGATTGCGTTAAAGCTTTCTTCCTACCTAAACAATTACAATGGCAACTGTAATATCTTTTAAAAATAGATGATACTTGTCTAAGAAAGGGAAAAATAAAAGTCCACAGTTGGTAACACAGAAAATAGAGAATTTTGGAACTTTTGAGGCATTTGGTCTTGCTAATTAAAAAAAAAAATTTCTCACACAGAGTCCTATTCCCAACCTGCATGAAGCAAATTTGCAAATATCAGGTTTAACTTTTTAAATATTGCCTTTAAAATAGCCAGACCTTTGCTCAGGAGACTATGTTGGGTCCTGTTAACCCTCCATAAATTGGTATCTTGCTCACCTCATAGATTCTTTTATTATTTCTTCAGGGTATCTTCCAGTGGCTCTTCTAGCAGTCATTGATTGACTTTAATTAAGTAATTTAAGTAAATTCCAAAAAGGAGAGCTAGGAGCCATGGAGGTACAGCCTATAACCAGCAGGTGGCACTGTGGATACTACAGTGATGAAGAAAGGGATTTAGAAGTCAAAGATGAAAGGGGAATAACAGGGATAATGAGATAACTTAAGCTCCTCTGCAGACCTTTGGGAGGTTAACAGGGCATCTCAAAAAGCTATAAACCAGTTTCTGAATGTGGAAGGCTGCCACAGTTTGGCCTCATAAGAATATTTTCTCTGATTTTTAAAGTCTTCTCTTTAGCGGAATTGGTTGATAGGTTTAAATTCTCTCTTTATGCCATTGGCCAAGGTGAAAAACAAACTCTAAGGGATGACTTTTAGCGAATTTTTAGAAATTGACGTTTTCTCATACTCTAAAACTGCAGAGTGCGACATTGGAACTCAAACCTGGTGTGTTTATAATACAGAACTACATTTCAGGCTCATAGTATATTATCCACTAGGGAAACAGGTTAATTCGATTTATTTTGTTACATTAAAGAGATAGTGAGGATATTTTCCTGACCTCTGCCCTGTGCCTTTTTGGTATTCTCTGACTCTCTTTTCTTTAAAACTTTATTCCAAAGAGATTTCTGTAGATCACCTTTTAGAAGACACATGGTGTGGGGGAGAATTTGTGCTTCTTTGGGTGTTCAGGTTCTGCTGCATTTAGGCAATCAAGGTGAATAATGAGAGAGCAACAATTATTTACTTCGAAGCGAAGCCTTCCTGAAACAGCAGGTCCCCTCAGTGGGCCAGACTTTCCAGTCACATGGAGAGACCACTCAGGGCATCCTCCCTCCCACTAGACCGAGGAGACGGGAACGTGGAAGGGTCTGGGCTTGGGCAGGAGCTGGAGCCCCATGTTCCCAGGGTTCTTTTGTGAGGGTTGGCACCTGTGTCCTTCTTCCTGTGAAATCAGAAGGGAACCCCTCTTGTAGCTTAGACCAGAGGCAGGTCTTAGGGAGGAAACATCATGTCTCTCAGTAAAGGATTCCTAAGCTGCAGCCTCCTGGGAACCCTGGCCCTTCTACCAGGAGCATGAACTCCCCTCCCTTAGGAACTTCTGCTCTCTGGGGCCAGTTTTTTGAATACTTTTCTCTCTGCCTCCAGGGCTGGAAAACATGATTGTCCCAACAGTGGTAGAACCCATCTGCCGAGGGGAGAGCTGGGGGTGGGGTGGAGGAACATGTGCACCCAGTCCAGAAACCAGTATTAGTTAGCTCATCACATTCTACGTGAGGGCAAGGAACCAGGGGTGGAGATGGGAAGAGGAACCACAAAGCTAGACTGAGGCTCTTGGAGTGCCGGACAGGGACTTGGGGCCAGTTTCTGTGGCTCCAGCTCCTGCCCAAGCCCAGACCCTTCCACGTTCCAGTCTCCTCGGTCTAGTGGGAGGGAGGATGCCCTGAGTGGTCTCTCCATGTGACTGGAAAGTCTGAACCACTGAGGGGACCTGGGAATGGAAACCAGTTTGCTGTATATTCAGAAACAGGGATATTTCTGATTCACCAGGGCAGGCTCCTCTCTTATTTCTTGGAACGGATCGCTCTCTTCTGAGCCTGAAGCCTGGGCAGTGCTTGAGCGGCAATGAGGAGCATAAGCTTCCTGTCACTTCCTCTTTGGCAGGTTGTGTTTGCAGACACTGGCTCCTCTACCCCATAATTACTTTTTCACATTTTTTAATATAGTAACACATGGTTGGGCTTGTGGTGGGGGAACCGAGTGATGCCTTCGGGCCGTGCACACTATAAATAACTTCAGGGATCGTTTTGTATGGTCAGGGAAGGCAGCAGCTTCTTTCTGAAGAAATAGCTCTGAGCAAAGAAGCAGGTTTAGGGATAAATAGCTTTTCTTTTCAGAAGCCCCATGGCTTTTTCTGTCTCTCTGTGTCTTGCATCTGTCTGTCCTACCCCTTTTTATCGTAGAGGGTCATCGCAGCCATCTTGTCATTGAGAGAAAACTGCATAGTCTTATTTATGAATGGTCAGCGCTGTCCGGCTCATCCTCCGACTGTGAACCCCTAGTGGGTGGCCATGTGCAGGTGTGTGAGCTGACTGAGGACCTGGATTGTTGAAGGGACTATAGTAAGCAACCCAAAATCATTGCTTATGCTTCTGACATTTGAAAACTATCCAAGGCAGCCCAAACTTGGAGCTTAATGGGAATAGAAATTTAGGATATTTGTTGCAGAATTTGGTATTTACCATTCTTCATGGTCAAGGAGTTCTTCCTTTCATCTAACCTCCCAATGCAGTTTAAATTTCTGCTTCTTATGGAGTGGGGCCTGATAAAAGCTGATGAAGATGATCGTCAAATAACTGTCCTTTATAGATTCCAATGGCCTCATTTCTAAACTTCCACATAATTCACACTGAGATAAGATAAACTCTATTTTCTCTTAAATAGAAATCTAATAAAACATTTTCTAGTAGAAACAGATATAGCAGAAATATTCCAAAAAACACTTCGTAGGTTTTGCTATACTCTGTGTACTTTAACTTAGTTCATATTTGTACAAATTGGACTCACAATTTTCTGCTGAAGCAGAGCAAGTAGTTTGGATAAACTTTGCATATATATATATATATATATGTATATATATATATATATATATATAATTTTTTATATAATATTTTTATACAGAAAGACAAACACACTAGCCCAATAGAGAAGATATAGAAATGACCATAACTGTCCCAGGCATTGAAGTGCTCTGTGCCACTCTTAGTGACATTAATTCACAGACATAAAACCGTATCTGGAGGCAAATGGGACTCATTTTCCCTGGATCCTGCACAGTCAGTCTGGGACCAGGGATTAAAATTCAATGTGAGGCAAGTCTGTGGGGCTGGCCAGGGGCAGTGGGACACATTCCCAGGGGAAGCGCAAGGAAAAGCCAAATCCATAGTTGTTCATTCCTCTGGATTAATATTTGCTAACCAGGCACCTGGCCCTGTGCTCCAGGTTTCTGATTAGACAAGCAAAGATGGAAATGTGTCCTTGCAAAAGGAAACATTATTTTATTTCTCTGCTGAAAAATGCATTCTTGTGGACCGTCAGAGGCCTTCATCTACCTGTAAGGCCTCTGGCTGACGTGTACACCTGGCGCAGTGTTTGCATGTCTGAGGGGTCCACCCAGAGATTGTTGCTGGTTGTCATCCTCAATGAAGGATGCTGTTGGATAACTTTGTTGTAAAGTCTTCTCTGGTGCTGAGGATCTGATAGACCACATGTTTCGATGTGGTGCGTCAACAGCCACAATATCTGTCCAAACATTAAACAGCAAAGTACTTTTCTCTCATGAGGTAACAATGCAGACAGGGGTGAGGGAAGGGGCATTGGAGAAGCTCATGTCATTTCCTGGACTCTGTCCTCTGGACCCTACACAAGGTCCTGTCGGATTAAGTGGGCTGGCAACAGAACTTGCTGGCAAGGTCTTGTCAACCACGCATGCCAAAAAGGACCTAAGACAAACAATCCCCTATTATAAGTTGGCCCTCTACAAACAATATTTACAGAAAATACTCATACCTGCTCTCTGCCATGCTACATTTTTTGAGATGATTACAGGCTTATGCGAGGTAATGGCATGTCGCCAAAGGCAGAACTGGCCCGCTGGAGTTTCAATAGTGCTCATTATGAAGGAGAAGAAGTTTCTATTCCTACCGCTGGAAGGAAAAAGCCACTCACAGATAAAGTGTATGATATGATTACCCTTGCTTTAGATAACCACAAGTATTATTTCCGACACGATAAGGGATTGTTTTCTGTCTCCTTCATCCAGAGCCTGGCTCAGCCTTTTTAAGAAGCAGCGGGGGCAATTTTGAAGGCCACTTGATCAGTTTGGAACCTGTGGGAGCATGAGGTTGCCATGCAGATAAAAATCAACACTGGTTTCAGCTACTAGAGCAGTTGTGGTGAGGGCGGTGGGAGAGGGCCTGGAGGAGGTTTGTCAACGAGGGAGCAAAGGTCCTAGTGACTCCGTGGAGTGTCTTAGAGGCCTTGTGAGTAGACATGGTGCATATCAGGTGTTAGGTGGTTCCTTTCACTGTGCTACCCTCATTCAGATTAAGTTCCGAGACAGAGCTAGAATGCTCAGCTCCTCAGAGAGCTATGTTAAGGAGGCAGACTAGCTTTTAAATAGTCAGGCAGGGGAGTTTGCCCTCAATGCCCAATTTGCTGGAGGGGAGATGAACAGGGAAGGTAAGGCCTGATGAGAATTTAGTGAGTTAAATTGCAGAAAGGGAATTATGTCTTTTCCCGATGACTGAGGTGCTGTGCACACACCAGTATGGTTTTAGTTTTTCAGGAGCCTTTGGTGGGAAAACTAGACTCAAGGCTGAAACTCTAAATGGAGGGACTTTGTAATTATTAAAAAAGTAAGGCATAATAGCTATTCCTTCCTGATATTTTGCAGGTGGCTAGTAAGTAGATTGCTCACTGCAACATAAAATCCAGAGTAGAATCTGAGGATTCAAAATGATTCCAAAAGCTGGGTTAGATGTGGGTATGCATGTAAGTATGTGTGTATGTAGTCAACAAGAAAAATTGCCACTTGATTGCCACTATGTTGGAGTTTTTTCTTCATTCCAAGAAGCACCTAAGAGATCAAAAGAGACCAGATATGTAGAACAGGCTTCTCAAAATGTCATGGGAAGGTGTTTGATGCTTTTTGCACCTTGAGACTGGTAACAGCAGGGATCAGTATAAGTATAAGAAAAAAGGCCTAGCCAGTGTGGCTCAGTGGTTGAGCATTGATCTATGAATCAGGAGGTCATGGTTCCATTTCTGGTTGGGCACATGCCTGGGTTGTGGGCTCAGTCTCCAGTAGGAAGTGTGCAAGAGGCAGCCAATCAATGATTCTCTCTCATCATTGATGTTTCTCTCTCTCTCCATCTCTGATATCATTATGCTCCTATCTAATAAAAGAGCAATATGCAAATTGACCATCACTCCAACATACAAAATGGCTGCCTCCTTGTGATCAAATATGGCTGCCCCATGTGGACACAAGATGGCTGCCACAAGATGGCCAGCAGGGGAGGGCAGTTGGGAGGAACCAGGCCTGAAAGGGAGGACAGTTGTGGGTGATCAGGCCAACAAGGGAGGGCAGTTAGGGGTGACCAGGCCAGCTGAGGAGGTGGCTGGGCCTGCAAGTAAGGGCAGTTGGTGGGGACCAGCCTTGCAGAGGAGGGCAGTTAGGGGTGACCAGGCTTGTAGGGGAGGGCAGTTAGGGGCAAACAAGCTTACAGGGAAGAGGTAGGCATCAATCAGGCTGGCAGAGGAGTGGTTAGGGGGTGTTCAGGCTGGCAGGCAGAAGCAGATAGAGGCAATCAGAAAGGCAGGCAGGCAAGCAGTTGGGATCCAGCAGTCCTGGATTGTGAGAGGGATGTCCAACTGCCTAGTAGGATCGGGCCTAAATGGGCAGTCGGACATCCGTTGAGGGGTCCCAGATTGGAGAGGGTACAAGCTGGGTTGAGGGACATGCCGCTGTTCCATGCATGAGTTTTGTGCACCTGGCCTCTAGTATATATAAAAGAACAAGGAATTTAATTTCTTCAACTTTCCCTCCCCTATGGTTGCTGATTCTACACCCTGTGAAATTGCATTTTTCGGATTTTGTGGTGCTGCCATTGCTAGACCAGGGTGGATATGGATGGGGGGATTTTGATTATGTGAACACATGTCATGGTTCAGTTTTAATAATCAGAATGGTACACAGTAGTTCTCCCAACTCTGTTTTGAATGGTAATGGGGGAAAAGGTATGCACCCACTTAACTTGCTCTCTTCAATTTTTTGTCCTTCATGACAGGTGCAATTAAGTTTGGGAACTTCCCTCTTTGCTTAATAGAGATGTGATTACCCCACTTTTGGCAAAGTGCTTGGGGTTATCTTGATGGGCTAGGTATTAGAGTTCAGCCTTTAAAAAATTAAAATATCCCCAAGTGAACTTTGTTTCTTTACAGAGCTGAGTATAGGAGTTGCCAGTGGCAGAAATGCAGACTCCGAAGATTGTGGGTATTGATCATAGCTCTTGAGACAGTTTGCTGGCAGAATCTCCAGCCAGGGGTGTGGGTAACAGAGCTGCTATGTACCTTTTATTGTTAGCCCTCTCTCTGGTGCCTGTATCCCTGAATTACCTTGGAGATGGCTCCCCCAGCACCCTGATTAACAGTCACAGGCTGAGTTTCTTGAGGGCTTTGTATTGGAGCAACCTTCCCACCTTAGTGAATCTGGGTATTGAGAAGCCTCTGATCTCTCTGGCTCTCTACCTGCCATTACAAACCAGGTAGAACCCCACAGAACTAGTCTTAGCAGGCAGCTCTCAAATTCTTCATGCCTTTTATTTCATCTGTCTAGTTTTAAAAAGGGTCTTGGCAGACATCATTCTTGTCACTTTCCATTCTTCATTGAAACTTTAGCTCCTGGAGTTCTCCCCACGCAGGAGGAGGACTTTCAGGATGAGGACTCTCGGGAGGGGTTTGCGAGCTCACCCTGCCCCTCGGATATGGCAGATCTGCTGTTGCTGTGGCTGCTTTCTTTTCAAAGGACCGCAGGTCACATGATGACTTCCAGGCCCAGATGGGGAGATGATGTGGATAAAAGTATTTAGCAAGAGATCAAAAACTGGGCTGCACTTCTAAATGGCTTGCCTTTTAGAAGAAGCACATTAGCCTCTCACCCAGATGCGGCTGTGGGTAACTGTCAATACGGCGCACAGGTGGCATGGGTATCTGGCCATTTACTGCCTGATGCCTCGGCAACCGCTGCCAGCCCTTCAGAAATAGGAAATGACTAATGATGTGATGGAAATTATGAACCAGGATTAATAAAACTTGAAAAGGAACAGTCTTCAGTGTTTGATCCTCCTTAGAGGAAGTTAAGTCTGAGTCCTAGATTCTTTTCCCTGAGGTGTTCTTCTGATTTCTTCTGATTTCTCGGCTGTCGTGGGAGTCTAGGCTGGAGCTGGGAACCGGGAACCAGATGGTGCAGGAAGCGCAGCCCTGCTCCCCATCCCTGAAGGTCCAGGCACATGCACGGCTCTGTAGTCCATCTGTGAAGAGCTTTGTTGATGGAGCCACAAGCACAGAATAAAGATTTTCATTTTTGAAGGATTGAAGTTTTGTGCCTGGTCATGAAGAACCTTCTGTAAAGATTTCATTTGCTACCTGAGTGATTGTTATACTTTTCCATTAAAGACAGAGTGGGAGTCTGACTAGGTTTTAGGGATTTGACATATTTCTGTTTAATTTGGGAATTAAAATTTTTTTTTCCCTTAAGCTCCATGGTTAAGCACTCTTTAACAATACTATAGGCCGGTCTTTGACCTCTTCCTTCTTCCCCTCACATTCTTGGGTGCCTCTCTTCCATATAGGAAAATGCTAAATATGCAAAAGGAGGCAGGCACATTTTTTTTTTGTTTTATAGATGATGAGGAAGGTTAAGCCGGTATGAGGTACTGAAAATGCACACACCAAAAAACCCCAACCCCCCCCCAAAAAACAACTCCAAACCAAACTCGGTCCAGAGACCTCAGCTCAAGGCCCCTTTTATATTTGGGACCTCTGGGAAGTTCCGTCAAGCTCCAGGCCTAAAGGTGTCACTTGTATCAGGATGGGGCTTACCCAGGTGTCTGCTAAGGTCTCCTCCTGCTCTCATTCAAACACATCTGTGTGTAATATTCTGTTCTGGGCCAGTCCCGATTCCATTATCTGAAATACTGCTGCTGAGGAGCATCCTGGGCAGGTCTAAGGACAGGGTGAAACCCCATCAGCGGTAAAGAACTGCCTCCTCCAACCCCCCTCCCCTGAAAGTATTTCTAAGGCCTCTAAAGTCAAAATAGCTCTTGAATTCGTTCATTCAGGCCAACTGGGCCACAAGAGAATCAAGCTAAACTGGCCACCTAAAATTTTTGGTGAATCAAAGCACCCTTAAATTTCAAGCTAGAAAGTTCAGGGTTGCCAGAAAGTCTCTGTGGCTTTGTGAACTATGGGCATATGTGGTGAGCTTGAGAAAATGTAAAATGTGTGTGTGTGTGTGTGTGTGTGTGTGTGTGTGCGCGCGCGCGCGCGCGCGCATGCTCCCATGTGCTTGAGAAATGAGAGAGAGAGACTTAGTAAGAAGATAGCTGTTTTATAGCAAATTTACGTGAGAACTGGGAACTGAGGGATGAAGCTCAAAAGAGACTAGAGGGCATACGATCTTGCTTTAACCACTCAGCACCTCCTTATGACCTGCTTAAGGCTTTATGAAACCCCTGCTGCTAATAACAATAGCTAACATTTATTGAGTACTTACCAGGTGCCAGGAAATCCTATGATGAGGAACTTAAACTCTTTGTGGCTCAGTTTTTCCATCTGTAAAATGGGGATGTCATAGAATCTACCTCCTAGGGTTGTTGTGAGGATCAAATGGGCTAATATGGATAAAAGGCTTAGGTTTGTTAACAAAGATTGATGAGCTGAAGTAGGGAAAGGGTCAGAATGGAGCCTGGCACATAGTATATGCTCACTAAGTGGTAGCTATTATTATTCCCGTTTTATACACAGGGAAGTTTAGAGGGGTTAAGTAACTTCTCTGAACTCCATAGGTAGAGGGAATTGAACTTAACTGCCTGATTCTGGAGACTGAGCCCTCCCTATTTTTGTTCTAGACCTTCAACAGGGAGAATGTTCCCCATTGCTGGCCTTTGTCAAACTCATGCTAGTTGAATCCTCGAGGGCACTTGGAAAACAAGTTATTTCATGCCTGTTTTCCAGGTTTCCCTCTCGCTCCCTGAGGAGGGGACCTGTGGAAGTCTCTCTCTCCAGGTCCGGGTCCAGGGCTCAGAGAAAGGCTGTGTGTTTAAAATAAGTCCTCACGCTTCTTCTGGCTCTTGCCCTTCACTTCACATTCCTGTCAATCGGATTTGCACAATAATGAAAACAAATGCTTTTTAAGAGGATTAAATGGATAGGCAGTAGTTAAAATAAAGAGTATATTTTCTTCTTGCCTTGTTATCTTAGCTATTCCATTACAGAATAAGAAGGTTAAAAAAATAGGTAGAACAGAAGTTGAGAGCCCAAAAGCCAGTGAAAAATACATCTCTGAATAGATGCTTTGATTTGTTCTCCATGGCTGAGTCTTTACATTAAAAAGGCAGATTGGGTCGATCTGTAAGAGTTTCTTCAGATTAAAGACCACTTTCCTGGCTCCTGGGAGAATGCTGGCTATGAGGCTAGGGCCTCCTACAATCAATTAAGCCAATGAAATTTGGGAAGAGAGCCAGGGCAAATCTCTGAGCACCCGCCATAATATGTGTCAGCTTCCAAACGGTGGGAAGGAGGATGGGGTCTAGGTAACTCTTCAGAATGGGGTCCAGGACCCCCTCCAGGGCAGAGGGGCCATATGTGAGGTAGAGCCAAGGCAGTGGAGCGCTGGGCAGAGGGGCAATTGTGCTGTGTTCAGTCTCTCTCACTTCCTCCACTAATCTCCCCAGAAGTCCTAAGGAATTTGACTCAAGGGAAGTAGGAAAAAAATGATCTCTGAAGGTGGCCTGGAAAGGGAAAAATGAATGAGACAAAGAAAGGAGCTTAGATGGACAGTTTTTGCTAGACAGCCAGTCCTAGGCCCTGTGCTCCACTGGACGCATGTGCATCCTCTTCAAGGCCTGCTGGCAGGGCTGCCTCCAGTCTCCATGCCCAGAATTCTGATTCCCTGAATCCAGCTCTGGGCACAAGTGATTTCCTTGGCTGAGTCTTCTCTCTAGTTGGTGTTGAGGTCTTGAATTCCTCAAGACCTTGAGGCCCTTCCATCTTGTGATTCTGGCATCTGGTTTCAGCACTTAGCGAAAAGCCCAGGTGCCAGGGTTACGGGCCTTGTCCACTGCTCTGCAGAGGTTCGCCTTCTTCCTGGGTGTATTGTCATCTCCAAGTTGGTACTGGAGGAGCCTCCGAGGGCATCACAGCCACACAGGCAAACAAAGATCTTTCAAGAGAACAACTGTCATTTGTTTTCCAGTTGGCATTTCTGGAGATTTAGCAGGATAATCTTGGATGTACGTCAGCAAGCATGAGCAAGAATCATCTTAATCCTTCATAAGGCATACAAATGAATTGGGGCCTCTTGAAAAAAATGTACAAAGAATTCTTCTTTCTCCTTTCCCTTCCTCAGTTCCAGCTGTAGGAATGTTGAGGGAGGGGAAATTTCCTTTAGATTCAGCTACCTGCTCAAAGATGGGGTTCACCTTTGGCGATAGTCTAGCTAAATTTCTCATCCTTGAAGAGAGGTTCTGCCCCAACCCCTTGCCACATGCAAATCCCCGAGATATTAGCTGGGAAACATAGCTGAGACTCTTCCCACCCTTCTGACTTGAATTAGCCTCAGAGAGATGACTACTGGATTCCTGACCCCATGTAGTTTTATAAAAGCAAATGAACTCCACAAGTAGTAAGCACCTCTTGCTCTTTCCTCCTCTCTATAGTTTCTTCCCTTTCCAGTACCACCGATGTGTCAGACCATCTGTGGGGGGACAGGATGGGACTGGAGAGAAAACCTGTTATCTTCTCCATCGCCAGAGAGAGGCTCCATGGTGCCCATGATGCTTAAGGAGGTCGGGCTAGAGAGGGGAGTGTGTAGGGCCAGCATTTTCCTCTCAGTACAAAAGTTATTGGGAACCTTTCCTTTTCTCGTTTGTTCTATGATCCATTGAGCTAGTTGTTGTTATTGTTGCACCCATTTTTCCTAGTTGTATCTATATGGAAAATTTCCATCTAATTTGCTCTCTGTAGGCTTTGTTCTCTTATTTTTAGGCAAATTAATTTATCACAGGAAGTGAAAATTTCCTTTTTAAGTGAGCTTACCTCTAATTAGTTGTCCTTTGCAGATTTGTGTTTTTTCTTCTTTTATTTCAAAGAATTAAATGAAAATCAAATTTGAACATTTACGCAGTATGCAAAATCTGTGACATAATTGTATTTTAATTCTTAGATGTGAAATCTAACTGGAGGTGCCATTATGGATTCTGTGGACTCCAGTCGATTCACTTCCTTATATGGTAAATCTCTGGTATTTTCTACAAATAAAGATCCTAGAGATTGAAACATCATTTAGTAATTTTTCTTCTACACTATTATTGAGTGGGAAGTGAGAAACTCTAAAAACTAATCTCCTTTCTTCTGCATTTCCCTCAATCTCTTCTCTTGCTATAACTCTGACTATTTTTAATAGTAGTTGAAAAAAGTGAACACTTTCACACTTTCCCCTCCAAAACATTGTTTATTTATTTTTATTTTTCAATGACCTGTTGTATTTTATTTGGAAGAGAACCCTTTACTGTAGTAACCGGACAATTAAAAAATAAACACATTTTGTTACTTCTCTTATTGGCGACCACATCTCCAACTGTGATGGTAGAATATTGGCTGTCTTAAACACAATAGTGAGGAGTTCCCTATTTATCTGTTACATAATCCGTGACCTGATTTTTTTTTAAATTTTAATAAATCTTTATTGTTCAGACTATTATAATTGTTCCCCTTTTCCCCCTCATATCTCCCCTCTACCTGGTTCCCACCCCACCCTCTGCCCTTACCTCCCCCCCATTGTCTTCATCCATAGGTATATGATTTTTGTCCAGTCTCTCCCTGCACGTCCCTCACCTCTTTCCCCCTGAGAATTATCAGTCCACTCCCTTTCTATGCCCCTAATTTTATTATAGTCACGAGTTTATTCTGTTCATCAGATTTTCAATTCTCTTGATTTTTAGATTCACTTGTTGATAGATATATATTTGTTGTTCATAATTTTTACCTTTACCACTTTCTTCTTCCTCTTCTTAAAGAATACCTTTCAGCATTTCATATAATACTGGTTTGGTGGTGATGAACTCCTTTAGTTTTTTTCTATCTGTGAAGCTCTTTATCTGACCTTCAATTCTGAATGATAGCTTTGCTGAGTAGAGTAATCTTGTTTGTAGGTTGTTGCTATTCATCATGTTAAATATTTCTTGCCACTCCCGTTTGGCCTGCATAGTTTCTGTTGAGAAATCAGCTGACAGTCGTATGGGTGCTCCCTTGTAGGTAATGAACTGTTTTTCTCTTGCTGCTTTTAACATTCTCTCTTTGTCCTTTGCTATTGGTATTTTAATTATGATGTGTCTTGGTGTGGTCCTCTTTGGATTCCTTTTGTTTGGGGTTCTGTGCACTTTCTGGACTTGTAAGTCTATTTCTTTCACCAGGTGGGGGAAGTTTTCAGTCATTATTTCTTCAAATAGGTTTTCAGTATCTTGCTCTCTCTCTTCCTCTGACACCCCCATAATTCTGATGTGGGTACACTTGAATTTGTCCCAGAGGCTCCTTACACTATCTTCACATTTTTGGATTCTTTTTTCTTTTTGCTTTTCCAGTTGGATGTTCTCTGCTTCTTTGTATTTCAAATCTTTGACTTGATTCTTGCGTCCCTCTAGTCTGCTGTTAGGTCTCTGTATAATATTTTTTATTTCAGTCAGTGTATGTTTAATTTCTAGTTGTTTCTTTTTCATCTCCTCTTGGGTCTCTCTAAATTTATCCATTTTTTTCTAGGAAATTCTTAAAAAACCTTATAACCATGGTTTTGAACTCTATATTCTGACATTTGTTTTCTTCCATTTCTTTCATTTGTGATCTCTTTAGTCTCTGCATAATATGCTGCTTTCCTGAGTTAGTAGAGTAGCTTTGTGTGGCAAGTGTCTTATATGGCACAGTAGCTCTGCCTCCCCAGTTTCCTGAGCTAGACTCTCTTGGTGAACCCCTTTGTGAACTGTGTGTACAGCCTTGTTGTAGTTAATTCTTGATTATTGTTGGTATCACTGGGGGGAGTGGGGAGGATTGACCTCCAAGCCAATTGGTTGTGGGGATCAACTGTGTCTGCCCATGTGCCCTTGCCTCCAGACTTTTGCCTTTTGCGTGCATGTGCACGCTTGAGCTTCTGGAACTCTGCCTTTCAGTTCCCCTGAGTTTCTGAGAGCTCTAGGGACTCGTATGAGTCTGGGTCCCCAGGAACTTGCCCGAAACTGGGGTTCAGTGCAGTTGGACCTGGATTTCAGTGCTGTTGTGAGGTTCTGTTTTCCTCCCGCTGTAGGAAGCCAGGCACAATCAGCAGCCAGCTCTGTGTGTGCACTTTTACACACACTTTTGTATGCACTTTCGCGAGGCCACAGACTTCTGTCTTTCATGGCTCCCCTAAGTTTCCCTCCATTCCTTCCTTTTCACAACAGTCCAGACTCCCCCTATGAGTCTCACTTGGATCTGGGGTTTAGTGCAGTTGGGATTTTCCCTCTCCCTCCCACTAGAGGAAGCCAGTGAGGTGCTCGGGCGCCTGCTCTCTCCATGCAAGCATCTCTGTACCTCAGCATTGTTCAGCTCCTCTGAGTCTTCATGAGCCCCTCTCTTTACTTCTAGTTGTAGAATTTTCACTCATCCAGCTTTCCTGTGGTTCTGGGTGATGTCCGTTCTGTCTTTTAGTTGTAGTTTTGAAATTGTGTGTGAGGAAGCAGCTTAGATGTTCACCTATGCCACCATCTTGATTTCTCTCCTCCAAAACTTTGTTTAATCACCAGTTACAACTTTGACACTTAGCAAATTTTTACTGTATTTGTTTCCAATTAGCAATAATAATTTATATGATTTACGCTTCATCTTCTAATATCTTACCAGAATCACATAGAATTTTAGAACTGGGAGGCACTGTAATATCTAGTCCCAGGATGTCAAATATGTTTCAATTTGTTTGCTAAACCTAATGTGTTGGTCAGAACTAATTAGAATGCTGTCTTGGGAATGACTCTGAGGCCAGGTCTAGGCTTACTGGGAAAGATTTATGATCAGTTAAGACAACAGTTAATAATGCCTAAAACTTGTTAAGAGATATCAACATAAGCCTTTTATTTTGAAATATGGAATTGAACTTACATTTCCAGCCAAGATGTAATAACAGAGATCAGATTTACTCTTTAGCTAAAATTAAAAACTGGACACAATATATAAAAAATGTTTCTAAACATTGGAAATCAGACAAAAAGGACAATTATCTTTGAGAAATTGGAATCAAGTGAGATGAGCTCTGGCATTGCTCCGCGGAAGAAATGGGGAACCCAGGTGGAACCTGGTAGATGCTCTGGGTTGAGAAGAGAAGAAAGTCACACAGAAAGAGGGCTCTGGAGATTTGTGAGGGTCCCTCTTGAGTCTTCAGCTGGGTACTAGTAAACATTTGCATGGTAGAAAACTAAGTAAGGTAGGGGAAATAACCATTGCAAAGGATCAGAGGAAACAACATTCAGAGCTCATGCAGGGACAATAATAGTTCCTGTTTCTACCAGACAGAGTTGGGAACCTCATAATTCATAGGGCATTAGGTAGAGACTCAGAAGGTTTTTGCCTTAGTAGTGAAAAAGCCATTAGGTCTAGCCCAAATATTTCTCCTAACAAAGGTTGAAAGTATCAAACTGTTTCTAAGTAACCATACTTCAGAACAAAATTTAAGAATATTATAAGAATATAAAAATATCAGCACCCATCAAGGCAATATGTAGAAAGTCTGGCATGCAAAGAAGCAGAAATATATGACCTATAATGAGGAGAAAAGTCAATGAAAATCAATCCATAAATGACATGATAGAATTAGTAGACAATAATATTAAAGTATAGATATTAAAGTATAGATATTATAACTGCATTCTATTTGTTCAAGAAGCTAGAGAAAAAAATGAGCATGTTAGAAACATCTATAATAATAAAAGTGTAATATGCTAATTAGACCAGACATCATTCTGGACATCCTTCTGGACAAAGCTATGGCAGTTGAGGCCGAGGCAGAGGTGCTTAGGAGTGATCAGGCAGGCAGACAAAGTGGTTAGGGAAAAACAAGCAGGCAAGCAGAGTGGTTGAGGGTGATCAGGCAGGTAGGCAAAATGTTTAGGGATGATCAGGCAGGCAGACAGGCCAGCGATTAGGAGCCAGCAGGCCCGGATTGCGAGAGGGATGTCCGACTGCCGGTTTGGTTTCTAAACTGGCAGTCAGACATCCCTGGATGAGTCCTGGATTGCGAGAGGGTGCAGGGTGGGCTGAGGGATACCCTCTCCACCCCCGCTCTCCTGTGCCATGCCAGCACGATGGGTGAACCTGAGGGGGGACGGTGAAGGATCAGAAAAGACAGACAAGAGAATACAGCTGGGGCTGGATGGATCTCTAGTGCCTGGTTAAGGACACAGAGGACCCAGCTTGCAAGCTGAAGCTTTATTTTATAGTTAGAGCTCACAAAGCAAAACAAGGGAATTAGTCAACATGTTTGCAATGTTCTTGTGAGTTTCACCTTGTTTTGGCAGCACTTGCTGCACCTTTCATAGCCCATTAGCTACCTAGGAAGGAACTAGGGAGAACTATAAGGTCAAGCTTAATTATGCTAAGAGGGCTCTGCCCTCCAAGCTGGGACTTGTTTGTGCCCTGCCACAGGTCAGTCGAGCCTTGACCCTATAGCCACTCCTTATAACCCTCTGTGCACTAATTTTGTGCACTGAGCCTCTATTTTATATATATAAAAGCCTAAGTGAACAGCCAACTGGCCAACTGGCTGACCATATGACCGTCTGGTAGCTATGACATGCACTGACCACCAGGGGGCAGTTGCTCAATGCAGGAGCAGAAACCACAGGCTTGGAAATATGAAACAGACAGATGAATTGCAGAGGAAAAGGGGGAGGAAGGAGGGCAGGAAGAGATTAACCAAAGATCTTATATGGATACTAGAACCCCAGTTCATGGATTCACAATCTGGGACTTCTTGGGGGATGTCAGAGAGATGGTTTAAGCTCAACCCCCACAGTCCAGGCTGAGGGACCCAACTGGTGCATAAATCTGTGCACTGGGATTCTAGTGTAAGATATAAAAGATCCAAATAAAAACTTTCAGACATGAAAACTATAATGTTTGAGATAGAAAATGCCCTGGATAGGATTAACAGAAGATTAGACATTATAGAGTAAAATATTAGTGAGCCTGAAGCTAAAGAGATCAAACTATCCAAAATGGAACACAAAGAGAAAAAAGATTGAAAAGAAATCAACAGAATGTCTACTTGCTGTAGGACAACCTCGAGAAATCCTGTATATATTTAATTGTAGTTTCTGAAGGTGGGGAAAGAAAAAATGTAGACACATTTTTTAATTTGAATGAAAATTATAAACTCACAGATCCAAGAATCTCAATAAACCTCAAGCACAAAAATCTTGGAAAAAGAAAAACTACACCAAGGCATAGCAGAATTAAATTATGGATAATTTGTGATCAAGAGAAAATTGTAGAAATAAGGAGTAAAGTATCAGAAGATAAAATTAAAATAGTTAAAAGCAGTTGCTTATGGACAATAGGACTTGGGGATAAGGAGGGAGAAAGTAGAGAGTGCTGCTATTCTTCACTAAAAATCTTTTAATACCATTAGGTTAGTTTTAAAAACATTTATGCATATTATTTGACAAAATACAAATCAAGAACAGTAAACAAGAAAGCCAAAAAACCTTTCTATCATTGAAATTCTAACCAAAGAATCAGACTAAAAGAGATGCAGCCAAAGGTCTGCTTCATCTCCCAGGAGTTTCACTGCTGCGGAGTGTGGTATAAAGGAAAGTAGAGGTTTTCATCAGCTGGGCAAAGAGTGACCAGTCTGAACTTCTCACTTCTACCTGTTCATGGACTTCTAGCATTGTTACAATTAGTTTTCCTTTCTATTTCCCCTCTCCAGGAATCTGGGGGCCTAAATATCTGGGGAACTGACTGAATATGGCAATGGGAAGAGGTCTAAGGTCCTATCCTGGCAATGATTTAAGGACCATTGTTTCTGAATAGAGGTTACAGAAGTAATTAGCAATAGAGACATCATTCTAGTTTTCTTCAGATATCTCTCTCTCTCTCTCTCTCTCTCTCTCTCTCTCTCTCTCTCTCTGGCTCTAGACTTGTCTTCCTACAGCCCATTTTCTAGAATGATCTTTCTGAAGTGAATCTGATCATGTCACTACCCTGCTTAAGACCCATTGTCTTTGGACATATCTGTAGTGGAGAGTCAGCCTGTTGCTCATTTGACAATCCCTTATAGAGCTGACATCCAAGAGGAGTCTCCTAGATTTGAACACTACATGTCTAAGAGGAATAAGAGATCCATAATAGGATCATGGACATTGGGAAAAGGAGCCACAGAGAAGGGAAGATTGTGAGTTTCACTTTGGACTGTGGAGTTTGAAGAGCTATGGGACACAAGTCCTAGTGAATCACTCATGTGACAAATACTTAATGAGTGCCAAGTAAGTAGAGCCTCCATCTTTGAGATACATATAGGCTGGTGGGGAAGAAAGAAATGAACGATGGAAAATTACAATAGTTAAATAACCTTATATACTGTAGATAAAGTAGTCTGGGGGAGCAGAAGAAGGACTGATTAACTGGGAATACAGAAAAGACTTTAATCTGGGCCTTGTTAGAAGTTTACCTGAGGGAAGAGAGAAGGAATAGAATTTCAGAGACAGGAAACAGAAAAAGTAAAGCGGGGAAGAGAGGACATCATGTATTTGGGGAAAAGACATTCAGTGCTGTTGGAACATGGGCTACAAGTGGATAGAGTGCTAGATGATAAGATGAAGCTCTAGGTTGGGACAGGTAATAGAAGTCCTTTATGTCAAACAAAGGAATTTGGATTTCTTCCTGCAGTGGAAGAAATGGAAAATGGAAATTTTTAAACAGGATATGGCATAATTAGGTCTTATTTTTAAAGGAAGATGATTGTTCTGGTGGTAGAGAGGAGGCTACTTGCTGGGAAAAAGATGGGAGTTGCTGCAGTAATCTAAAAGGATGGTCATCTCTGGCTATGCCAGAGATGTAGGAGACATGGAGGCTGCATTTGGCGAACAGGTGGAGGGGGGTGGGGCACAGGGACAGGAGATAAAGATAATTCAGGTTTTAAGCCTGGACCCTCGGTTGACATCTTTGTGATAGATAAATAGAAAAGGAGAAGCATGTTTACTGTTTGCATTGTGAATAGTGAGTTCTATTTTGGACATCAGATAGGCTGAATTCTATTCTCCCAAATTCATATGTTGAAATACTAACCCCTATAAGCTCAGAATATGACTGTTTTTGTTGACAGGACCTTTAAATAAGTGATTAAGTTAAAATGATACCATTAAGGTGGGCCCCTAATCCAACAAGACAGGTGTCCCTCTGAGAGGAAGAAACACCAGGCATGTGCATGCACAATAGAAAGGCTATGTGAGGAGAAGCATAAAGGTTGTCATCTACAAGTCAAACAGAGAGGCTGAGAATTTTGATCTTGGACTTTTAGCCTCTAGAACTGTGAGAAAATAGTTTTTTGCTGTTGAAGACACTTGTCTGTGGTACTTTGTTAAGGTAATCTAAGCAGATGCATATAGACATGTGGAGTCTGAAGTGTCTTGAAATAACATGGTGGAAATGCTGCTTAGGCTTTTGGAAACAGTGGACAAGGGCTAGGAAGAAAAGTCTGGACTGAAAATCAAGATTTGAGAGTCATTATCAGATGATGAAAACATACCTTATGTTTTACTCTTATGCAATTTGACTGTGAGAGAAGTCGTCTGGAAAAAGAGAAGCTTAGGAAGAAGAGAATTGAGGAAGGGACTGAAGATACAGGAGCATATCCATACAGTGACGGACAGCTACTGGAGAAGGTAGGAGAGGGTGATAGGTTGGCTTTAGTGAAGAGAATGGGAAGAACTAAGACAAGGATAGGGGCTGCTATCTGTAATTTCAGATGTCAAGAGTAGGAAAGCTTGAGAGAGATCGGGTTTAGGTGACATAGCCAAAAGACAAGATGATTTGTGTGAATAGAAACAAATGCTTCTATTAACATGCAGTTGCAGAGAGTTTAATTTTCTACCTGTCCTTTCTAGCCATTGAGCTATTTAATAGATTTAGCATTTCTACATAATTTATAAAATTATTTATTTTTAAAATTACATCTGTAGGCATAAATACAATTTAAAATAAGTATATAAGTGTGAAGATATTATACATCTATTTTTATTGGTGCATTCCTTTATACTATTTATTTTTCTTTTTTTACCCATATCCTTGTTTACCCACAGTAATCAATACTTGCCCTGTAACCTGCAGTGATAACCTGGTTTATAACCTTCCATATTTTTTCTTCATGTTTTTTACACTCAAATGAAAATGTACACACACACACACACATAAATTTATTTCTGTGTCATTTTAGCCATTTAAAACTAAAAGTGGGAATACATTATACTCAATATTCTGTATCTTGTTTTTTTCAGAATGCCTTATATAAATTCTCCTAAGTACATGTTTAAGTCATGATGTCCATGTATCATAATTTATTTAATTTTTATTGAATGGAACTTACTTGGTTTGCTTGGTTATTTTATTCATTATATAAAACACTATAATAATCATCTTCATTATTCCTTTTGTGTTGGTGCTTTTGATATATTCCAAGAATGGAATTATCAAGCCAAATGTGTGTATGACTATTTAGCTTGAATAGATTTTGCCAGACTGCTATGCTAAAAGGGCCATACATGGCCACCAGCAAAGTATGAGCACATTGTTGTCTTCCTTAAACTTAGGTATGATATGTTACTCCTCTATTAAAGTTTTTCTGTACTGAGAGGTATAAATGATATCCCATTGGCATTTTAATTGTGTTTTTATGACTGTTAGTGAATGTAGGAGTTTTATTATAGTTGTTGACCATTTAGATTTGCTTTTCTATGACACTTGTCTATTCTAAGCCTAAGCAGCATCTCCACCAGGTTATAGTATCCTTTGTCATGAATAATACATGTCTATTTTTCTTTTATAGCATCAGGGTTTTCAGTGTTGGTTAAGTCCTCCCTAACCTTGGGTTGTACATAGGGTTTCCTGAATATTATTGCAAATTTTTCCATTTAAGTCTTCAATATAGTTGGAATTTGTTTTGTGTAAGCAGTAATGGAGGATTCCATTGTATTTTTCCTTCCAGATATCTAGCCAGTTGTACCAGCAGAGTTGGCAAAATAGTTTATCTGTGTCAACTGAGTTGAAATACCATTGTCATATATTAAATCATCATATGCATAGGAATCTATTTCTGGGTCTCAATTCAGATCTGTTTTTCTATCCCTCTGTCCATATCATATGAATTGATTATAGTGGCCTTATGTTAAGTTCTGCTATCTGAGGCAACATGTGCTCCCTCTTCATACTTCTCTTGGTGATCATTGGGTATACATTCTTCCACTTATTTATTTTTTAAACATATTTACTGAGATGCAATTCATATACCATACAACTTACTAGTGGAGGCTGAATGGAAGGAAACTCTTCCAGTTGGTTGTTCTCTTCCAGATCTTAGACCCAGCAGCAGGTAGCTGAGCAAAGGATGGGAAGTGCTCTTGTTCTGCCCTTCTGGGGAATATATTCCTATAGTTAGGAGCTCAGGGGACAGGGATCCCTGTGTTCTTGGCTGCACCAGTCTGGAGTGGAGTTTCTGAGCTTAGAGTGGGATGGGAGTAATCTTGGTTTAAAATCACAGACTCTCAGTTCTTACAAAATTTCAGATTTTCTTGAGTAGATGTTTCTTCATTTGCTGTATGCCCATAGGTCCATTTCCAGAGACATTAAATATTTTAATATTTAATATTTAATAATTTTCACCACTTTTTCTGGGGAACAGGTTCATAGTACACCTCACCCTGTCATGCCAGAAGTTGATCTTCCATTTATTCTTAAAGATAATTTTATCTAATCAAAATAAAAAGTCTGTTACAATTTTAATTTGAATTAAAGTATATATTAATCTGGGGAGAAGTCACATTTTTGTGATGTGAAGACTTTGCATCTAAAAACAGAACTTATCTTTCTAAGTTCACGAATGCTTATTTATGTCCTTCACTGAGACTTTATAGTGTTATACATATTGGTCCTGAGGCATTCTTTATAGCTTATTCTATTTTATTTATGTATTTCTTTGAGACAGAGAGAGAGAGAGAGAGAGAGAAAGAGAGAGAGAGAGAGAGAGAGAGAGAGATTTATTTGTTGTTCCACTTAGTTGTGCCTTCGTTGACTACTTCTTTTATGTGCTCTCACCAGGGTTTGAACCCACAACCTTGGAGTATTGGCATGATGCTCTAACCAATTGAGCTACCCAACCAGGGCTATAACTTATTCTTCAGCATTTTAAATTTGTGTCACTGTTGTGAATGGAATATTTTTCTCCATATTCTTTTCTAGGGATTTATTGCTAGTCATAAGTAAAAGTTATTGATTTTATATATGTATCTTATATTTAAATTACTCTATAAAATTCTCTCAGTAATTTCAGTAGTTGTGCATAAGCTAGAACATTATAGTAAAAGAGATTTTATAATGTAATTCAACTTTAAATTAGTAAATATGAAAAAGTGCCCCAATTTAGCAAGTATTAGAAAGCTTCTTAAACTTCTACATTTATGTTTAATTGTCAGTTAATATTTCAGATATTAACTAAAAGAGGCTTTCAAATGATAGGGAAAGCTGGTGGGACTTTTATGATCATATTATAGTTTCTTCCTCCAATTACAAAGCATTTCTTCTGTGAGATATCTTAAGTTTTGCATTAAAAAGACCATTTTTGCTTGCAGTCAACAGTGAATATTTCATATAGGAATGAAGGAGCCCTAATGACCAAAATAAACTGGACCATGAGCTTAGAGGAATGAGGTGTCCATCAGTTTACACACTGTCAGCAATTTTCTTTAAGGGATTTATGGAAAGCTGCAACTTCCTCACATTGGTTTAAATAAAAATAAGAAATTGACATTTCAGTGGTTTAGCAAGCCATTCTCCCTGTCTTGGAGACAGTCGAGATGCATTAGACCACATGGTGTGATTTGAGGCTGCACTACTGCTGTCCTTTCTCTCTCTTTCCAGTTTTCTCCTTCCACTTATCCCACTGCACTCCCACCTCTATCAGGCACAGAGCAGCTCAACAAATCTGCTATAGAAACCAATACGTAACTCAGGAACAGAGTTCAGCTCTCATGTTCTTTAGGCATTCCCAGTGTTCCACTGATTTTCAAGAACCTCCTAGGTTCCCTTTGAGATAGGGGTAGGGACAGGCAGTCTTGAGGAAGAGGAGGGAACCAAATCAGCAGGGACTGACCCTGTCTCTATTCCTTTATCATTTCCAGTCATTCTTCTATAGACTGGAAAGGAAGGGGTGGGATTGGAATTTCCTTTCCCAACTCCCAAATCACCTGGTAAACCCAAGAGGTAGGTACTTGGCTCTGTTGTGGGTAGCTTTTTTTAGTTTGTGGGATTCTTTAGTTTGAGGGGCATCTTTAGGCTTAAATGATAATTCCAGGGTAAAAGAAAATGTTTCATCCACAAACAGCAGGAAGTCCTTTGAATGGTACATGGTAGAGATAAATTTTAGATTGAAGTTTATTGATCTTTTGTTTCATATTTGGTACAAAGTCACTGAGAAAGTGGCAGTTTAATCAAAATTATTTGTTTCTAACAAACTAGGACCATAATTTGAGTAATGACAGTAACAACACACAAAATCCCCCAGTATTATTTGTGACCACATTTCTAATTTATAAAGTGCTTTCAAACATATGCTCTCATCAGATCCTACCCAATCAAATCTATGATTAAGGCTGAGAAAGGTGTGATTATTATAAATTTTTACAGATATAAAACCATGGCTCAGTCATGAGTAAGTTGTCTAAGACCTTGGTGCTAGTATGAGAGGAGTAGGACCAGAAGTCATTTCTTCTGACTCTTAGTGTTCTTTCTACAGTCAAAACCCCAAATCAGAGGCAACTCCCAATAATGACCTATTTTTTTCAACAACATCTTTAGTTATTAGCTGATTTAGTGAAAACACCTATGAAAATTAGATGCTTTCACTTGTAAGATTGTTCCTTTATAGTTCTTTTGCTTCATGTAGTATATTTCAGTCATCTCTCTAAATTCACTTCCTGCCATTCTCTACCATGGTCTGTCATGGGAAGCTGACTTTTATGAACTTCATCAATGAATTCACTTGCCCTCGGACTTGTGGTTGGGTTCCTTCAAAGGGAAGCATTGCAAGAGATAATAGGCTGGGAGCAGAATGAGTGAGTATTTATTCTAGCCCCTTCTCAAGCTAGAAACGTCTATTTGCCTGCATTCTATCCAATTGTATGAGGTTTGAAGTTAGATACTTGAATTCCAGGATACTCATCTTAAATCTTCCCACATATGCCAACTGGATGTTGATATCTATAGCAGCTTCAGAAACCACAGATCACAGATGATAGATCTTTTCCCTGAAAGATTGTTTGGAACATAACCCCAACCTCCAGCCCTGCCAAGTAGATTTTATGTGAGTGAGAAATAAACTTCTGTTGAATTAGCTACTGAAATTTGGAGGTTAGCTGCTTAGCAGTTAGCATTATTCTTACTACTACACTGCATCTGGTTTGTTTTGTGTAAGTTACATCTATCACGCTTAACCATTTCTTTCAAAGTACTGAAATTCACAGCTCGTACAGCCATCAGTAGTAGCTTTCACACTTTTCTGATGATTGCCTCATGATCCTATAATAGGTTGTGATTGATAGGTTTAAAGCATTTCATCTATATATCATGCTCACACCTGTGATTATGGACCTGCCTATGGTCCAAGCAAGAACAGCGATTGGAAAAACTATTAGTATTACTTGCATCATGATTTGATGAACTCTTGATTCAAGACTGCCAACAAATCTGTGACTTCATGAGGGGTGAATCTGTTTCCTTTTCCTTGCTCTATTAGTTTTTTCTTTCTTTTAGTTTACCCACCATTTTAATTCTACCCCTCATCTAAATGAGGTAGAATATTTAAAGCACTCACTAGAGATTCTGGCACATAGTAAATGTTTGAGTGTGTGTGTGTGTGTGTGTGTGTGTGTGTGTGTGTGTGTGTGTTTATGTATCCAATTGTATATTGCTAATTATCCATCCATCTATCCATCCATACATCCATCTATCCATATTTTGAGATAATCACATTCTCCTCTATCCCATGGATTGAGTGAGAATAAGAGGGAACAGAGTGCTGACTTTTCTCAGCAACAGATTTTATTCTCTATTACTTCAAAGTTTCAAGAGAGAGAACTCTGAACACAGAATGAGAAACATGTAAATAAATTACTTAAAATGAAGATTTGTCAGGCTTGAACTGCTAGATTATTTAAAGTACAACTTCAAAAAAAAATAAGAAGGACATGATTTTTTCCTCTACTCCCTACCTCTAGGTATTTCTTTATACAAGAACTTCTGGGGTTTTATATTCCAAGATTGCCTCCAGATGGTCTGAAGTGTTCTTTCTCAGCCATTTCCTAGTGGCATTTCTTTTCTTACCTGGGGAGAGGTACCACTGAGATCAATGCCAGAGGGCATTATTGAAAACATTGACCCAGAAGGCACACTCCAGGCCACTGGAAGCATCTGCTTCACAAATGTCAGGCTGGGGGACATCACCAGATGTTAGTGTTGAAATACCATTTAGAAGACAAACATTGACTTCAGGGGCCAAAGGTCACCTAAACAAAGAACCAGACTGGCAATGAGGCTCAAAGTGAGGGCACAAAAAGTAGATTCATGTAGCCATGACTCTCTCTGTGTTCTAGCTCACAGCTCATTAAGCTTTTCAGGGCTATAGAAACTTTGTTTTCTGACGCTTGGATTCCAAGTTCTATCTGACGTAACACTGGCTGGAAGGAGAGGACAGAACTAGTGGGAAATGAAGAGGGTAGGCACAAATTTACATGTAGATATGAAAATAATCTCTTCATATGGGATTTAAGGGATACATGATACATTATTGAAAATCCACCATACTAGAGAATTGTTAGGGTGTCTTGCTAATGCTACCAGATGAAGCAAGTAATTCCTTTTCTTTGTGCTGAGAAGGATACCCAACTAGCTTTTCCAAAAGTGGAAGGATGCATCTTCCTTTGCTCTTTTTGTTCATTACTCTTGTCCTTCTTCTTAATTCTATCCAGTTTGGAGACCAGGGGATTTTGAGCAGGTAGACAGAGTAAGTTTCTCACTGTTCTGTTTTATTCTGTTCCACTCTCACATTTTTTTATGCTTATGCATTTGAGACAATACAAGTGATAACACAATGTAATAGTTATCTGGCTGGGTTCAAATTGAGAGTGCAAGTTCGATCACGATGAAGGCTGAGGACAGAAAGAAAAGAATGAGGAAGGGACTGTCTTCTTACTTCTTTAACTACAATGCATACATTAAGACAATATGAAAGAGCAACGAGATGCTGTCTTGACTATGAAATACTTTGACCACCAAGCTAGGAATTTGGAGACTTTTATTCATTAACCACCCTCCCCCAGCCCCCAATATTTTATTGTATCAGGAATGGTGCAGATCAGTCAAACTATCCCAGCTTAATATTCTGTTCTGTATCTGGCCAACACCCTCCCAAAAAACAATCTTTGATGTAGAGCAGATTTGTAGAGACTTATAAAAAATTACTCACCCGTTAAACATTTTTCACAGACCTGAAAAAAGTATGAGGTGGTAAAATCAATAAAATTGTCATTCCTTTTTACTCATCTGTCTCACATTGTTACTTGGTCCAGGTGAGAAGTGAGAAGACTTATGAGAGTGATGACAGTATATTTTAAATGTTTTCATTTCAATAGAATGTTTTGCTATAGAATTTTGGATTTTCATTCCATATATATATATATATATAATGAAAATCATATATATATATATATATTTTTTTTTGAGAAAAAGCTGAAGGATTTAACAGTTGTTTAACTTTCTAGGCACATAGCAACAAGCCAGCAGAAAAGCTGATGCCAAGAATCCTCAAGTTTTGACTGACTGACTTCATCAGAAAAAGAAATTATAGCATGGATACTCTGGTCTAGGCCTTAGAGAATGAGGTTGATTGAGTTCAGGTGACTATAGTCAACTTCAGGGTGACTAGCGGGTTCAAAAATGGTTTTCCATGGAGGATACAGAGCTGGCATCCATGGGCTCCAGCAGGCTTGCAAGGCCTGCACAGTCACTATGAAAACATATAACTGCATCTCTGGAGGCTCAACTCTGCTCAAGGCCAGAGATAGGATTTACCTAAACAACATCCATTCACCCTGGATGTTGGTTTAAAATCAACAACAAAAACCAACCTCTGATTTTTCATGGGAAGCTGCCCCTCTTCTACTGTCAGACTATATCACTTGAGTAGAACTGACCCCACTCCATGCTTCAGGGTTGGACACCCAGAAGTTATATTCTGCCAGTAGCCACAGTGATGGGCTCAGGAATAGATGGGAGACCCAATCAGAGTGAAGGAGATTCAGTTTTTAGAAATTGTTTTGGAAAAAAACCTTTCTGTAGAGGGTTGTTGAGAGGATAGAAAACTGGCCTAGAGCCCATGGCTTTCACCTTGCCACTATAATGAGGGATCCTGTCTGAGAATGGAGTGAGGGGAGATGAAGGCTGAGACAAGATGCAGAGAGCCAGTCTCATGAAAAAATTGCTTGGATCCAGCGTTGGCTGAGGCCAGAGTACTCTTAGACTTTTGTTTTAATGAGTAAATAAATATACTTCTCATTTATGTTTAAGGGAGTTGGTGTAATTTTCATTTACTTGCAACAAAGAAAACCTTGAATGACACATGTGGAAGGAGAGAAGACAAATGAAATTTTCTTTTACACTTTCTCATGTTTTCTGATACATTATTTTATCTTTAAAGAGAACCTTTATCTTTCTTAATAAAGTCAGACCCAGATTCTCAAAGATTATCACTGAAGAAAGGTGTTCACATTGGTAGGGAGGCTTGACCCCTGAAATTCACTCCCCATTTGGAGATATCTTGCTCATCTGTATTGCTGCAATCACACATAAAAACCCTTCTCTTTTCTTAATAAACACATATGTCCAGGTTCTGCAAGGTTGGCAACAGGGGGAGAATCTTCCTGTTAGAGAGACCAGCTGGACCTCATAGCCTCAATGCCTGTTCCCCTGATGTTTGTCTTTCATTGATATTATTAAAAGAGTCAGTCATTTCCTCAGAGGCTTATGTTGAGCAGATGAGGAAAATGGGCCACCCCCGCCCCTTACTTCCTCTGACCTGCCTCATCCTCACTCAGGATTTCTGTATACAATTGCACAACCTCTCCCTGTCCTCTGACCATAATGAAACCGGGGGAAGGAGGGACAGAAGGGGCAGTTGTTTCAGTGACACACTCCATGCTGCCCCGCTTCCTTTCATCCTCTGTTTTCAACTCCTTGAGGTTTATGTGCTCAGCATGACCTTAGAAACATTTTTGTGATTAAAATATACAGTGTGGACATTTTTTCCAACAAAAGTTTAGAGACATATTCCAACTCTGCTTCATTTTCCTTAAAACTCCCCAAGCCTAGTATTGCTCCATATAATGGACTGATGACAACAGAGTCTTGATGAGATGCCATTGTCAGAGTAGAAGGTGGATGTAAGGTAATATGCGATATTATCCACTTTGAAACAACTGTCCATGCCAGTTCAGACTCTTCTGTCAGTTCTAACATTGGGGACACACTAGTGGAGCTTTCACACAGATGTTGGTTGCCTGGTTTTACTGATTATTCTGGAACCAGAATTTCTGTGGTAGGCCCAGTTATATGCACTTTGAAAAATCTCTGAAGGTGGTTCTGGGGTATAGCCAGGTTGAAAACCACTGGACCACACACCAGGTCTTGTGGTTCTCAGTGTCAAAACTATACCAAGCTGGTTGTGAGTTCATTAAATAAAATGTTGATCTTGCTTTCACTGCCTGTTTGTTTTGGTTGTCCATTGCTATCTGAAAAACTACCCCCCTACTCAGGGGCTTACAACAGTAGTGGTTACAATTTTTCATGAATCTGTGGGTTGTCTGGTGGTTCTGCTTTACAGGTTGCTGGTAGGGATTCTGGGACAGGTGGAAGGTCCAAAATGGTCTTACTCTCACTGCTGGCAGTTCACTCTGGCCTCTAGCTGGGAGCTCAGCTGAGGCTATAAACCAGCATTCTTGAGTGTCCTCCACATGGGCTCCTTGGGTTTACTTACAGCATGCTGGCTGGTTCTGAGAAGGTATATTCTATGCTGACAAGTGTTATAGAATATACAGGGAATCATCATGCTTTGCTAAAACTCACCACGTGGCCAAGGCTAAGTCTAGAGTCAGTATACTATGACTAGATACAGGGGCTTGGAATCTGGAAGTTATGGTCATCAGAGGCACCAAATTTCTGTCTGCCATATCACCTTCCTATGTCTTCATTGTAAAGGTCCTAATAGCCATGGACCAAGTACTATAAAGCATATTGAGGTGACTGATAGTTTATCCTACTTCTTACACATCCAAGCAGGTAATATTCTTATCACTTTAGAGTCATCAAGAGGTGAGGTCTACACAGAGAACATATTACTAAATTACATTTTATTTTGATTTTCCTCTTCCTACTTCTCTCTAGGCTATGGGAACTTAGGGTGAGTTTCTGAACATGTAGTGCTTGATGTGAAATATTTCTTTCCATGTGACCAAAGCAACAAATATTTTAAAGCAAAGATGAAAAATTCCACAAACATTTTCTTAGTGCCTACCTACCATGTACTTGATACTTTCTCAGACTTCTCCCAAATTGGAAAGAGTGCAGGCTGAGCCGAGGGACAAACCCCACACTCCCATCCTGTGCATGAATTTCATGCACTGGGCCTCTAGTCTTTAATAATTGCACAGCCAAGATGTCAAACAACATGGGGCTCCCTTGAGCATGGGGGCTGAGGTGACTATTCCAATTCCCACATGTCCTATACATTACCAGTTTTGAGTTAGAGGCCTTCAACAGCAAGTTAGTTATTTCAAAACTATTATCTAGGTAGTTGGTTAGTCAACGCTCAAGTTTAATCTTTCTAATAGCTGATATCTGGATAGCACCAACTGCTGTTCCTAATTCATCAAACATCTTTGACATGATTAATATATCGCTCAAACTGTCGAAGAGTTTCTTTAAGAATGTGGGTTATATTTTAGAGGCTTGGACATTACTCAAGATCTAAGGCAAGAGACATTTAAGTTCCAGGTATTATTTGCATATTTTAAAACTTTCTTTAGGTTACTTCAGGCAGCACTTGAGTCCCTTTGACTGAGTCCCCAGAGTGAGCCTTCTAGGGATTGAAGGAAATGGCTGTGCTTAGTGATGAGCTTGCCATTATTTAATTTGGACTCTAGGCAACAGAGGCTTTTCTGAATTTTATGGTAGAATAAAATGTATTTACATATTTGTGTTCCTCACAAAGCCAGGTTCACTGATATTGATGAATGGGTGTAGCGGTGATAGAAGTTAGTATTTATCTTTTGTCCAAGAACTTAGTACAATGCCTTGTACATGCTAATTATCAAAGATGCTGAATGAATTAACCTACTTTTCCAGCTGTATCTTCCTTTTCCTTCCTTTATAGCTCTATGCCCCAAATCAAACTTTGTGTGTATTTCTAAAATCACCATCTCTGCTTGCTCTAAGGTTTGCTTAAATGCAGTCTTTTCTCCCTTAAAGTCATCTTTAGTCATTTCCCATTCCCAAGCTGGAAGTCATTCCTGCTTTTTAAGAACTCCTATAGTATTTTATTTGCAATTTTCTCTTTATTTTTTAATCATTATTATTTTTGTATTATAATTAGTAATTCTCCATATTTACTTCTATTCTTGTCCAAACCATCTTTCTCTTAACACAATACTGAACATCTAATAGGACCTCAATTAACATTGGCTACATGGAGGAATGGAAGAGGGGATGGGTGCATTCATTACAACATTGTTAACTGTGTCTGCAGGTCCTTCTCAATTCCTTACTGCTGCCCTCTCTGAAGTTCCCAGAAAG
This sequence comes from Lasiurus cinereus, assembly GCA_011751065.1. Taxonomy (NCBI): domain Eukaryota; kingdom Metazoa; phylum Chordata; class Mammalia; order Chiroptera; family Vespertilionidae; genus Lasiurus; species Lasiurus cinereus. The sequence goes on from JAAGEH010000076.1 coordinate 29,146,577, forward strand.
ACAAGAAACAGGCCACTCTAACCAAATGGGTGTTGAAGCTTTTGCCTAACTTCTTCCTAGGCTTTCTACTCCATGAGCTAAGGTAAACAAAGTAGATGCTTGAAGAACTCTCTTCACCTTTCTCCCCTAATATTGAAGGCAGCACAAACTGAAAACAGTCTCTCTCTATGTTCTCTTTCTTATTCTGCCCCCCCCCCCACTCAGTGCTGTCTCCCCAAGGAGTAGGTAACTTTCATCTCCACTTTAGTGAGCCTCAGCCAGAGTAGGGAAAGAAAACTCATCTTAATAAAGGAGCTATGGCTTTATCCTCTCTAACAAAAGCTCCAAACTTGGTGAGAGATTTTTTGACTTCTCTGGGCATGTGTGTGTGTGTGTGTGTGTGTGTGTGTGTGTGTGTGTGTGTGTGTGTTTGGGTATGTTGTGACATGAAGAGTGATACAATATATTTCTAGAGTTCTTTAGTACATTACTTATGGTTTATAAAGAACATTAGTATACATCTTTTATATAGTACATAGACTCATGTATAAGCCACAAGAACTCCTTTGAATGGTTGCCTGATCTTCCCATTGCCCAGTCTCATTCTTAGTAGAAACAACCTTCAGGATAAAAGCTGTCATCTCTTTCCTTATACAGTGGACATGTGGGAATATTGTGATGCCTGAAGCTTTTTAGCTGGATCCATCCCAGGGGTATTCATGTGTAGATCCTGTATATGTGGCCCATACTGAATAACCTGTTTATAATTTCATTGTAAAAAGCATATGGCAGCCAGTTATCTTTTGCCTTTTTCAGTTGAAAAGACACATGGCAACGAGTTCTCTAGATTTACAGATGTAGGTTAGCTGAAATATAATGTACACAGGCAGTGTTTTCTCAAACACACTGCTGCATGGTAGTTCTGCTCATGGTCTGTGCTCTTTTGTCTATGCAGGTTAATTACTATTAATTGTGTATTATTTATTCAGAACAAGAATATCAAGATACTCCTATTTTGTAAAATGATTTTGGTGTACAATTTATTAAAAAATATTAAAGAAACTTTGTTTTAGGGCATTAAAAAGCATGATTTTGCAAGGAAACCTGATAACTGAAAAATTCATCTATCTGCTTAAAAGATAATGAGGGGCCAATTAGTTGGGAACTTAATTATGTAATAGACACCTCCAACTGCTAGTTAGAGGCCTTCAATAGCAAATTAGCTATTCTAGGACTGATATATAGGCAATTGGTCAATCAAAAGTTGACAGTCTTGAAGAGTGTAAGCCAGCGGTGTTGTCTTTCTAACAGCTGCTATCCAGGTAGTACTAACTCTTGTTTTGTAACTCATCAGCCACTTCTTTACCTGACTGATATTTCACTCATACTATCAAACATATTTATATGCCCTAGCTGATTTGGCTTGGAGGATAGAGTGTCTGCCTGCGGACTTAAGAGTCTTGGGTTCAATTTCAATCAAGGGCACATGCCTGGATTGAGGCTTGATCTCCAGTGGGGGACCTGCAGGCGGCAGTCAATAGATGATTCTCTCTCATCATTGATGTTTCTATCATTCTCTCCCTCTTCCTTCCTTCCTGAAATGAATAAAAACATATTTTTAAAAAACATATTTATAAATAGAGGCTTATAAGTTAATGTAAGATCTAAAGCAATAATTAGATCATAGCAATTAGGTTAGAGTCTTCTGTTTTATTGCCTTCTTTTTGAAAAAAAGCAAATTTAACATTGAAGAGTGAATTGGAAAATCATAAAATTTAGATGCTTTCAGGTTTATGTATACTGATAGCCAATCTAGGGGAAATTTATTTAAGCATTAAGCTCATCTCAATGATAATAAGTTTGATTTCATCTTGAATAAACCAATGTCAGAATAATATTTTGGGCTACTTCAATATACAAAATGGGTCATCAGTGTGCAAGCAATTAGACTAATGACTGAAGGTATTCATTAACATAGTTATGCTGAACAAATTTGGTTACTGCTCTTTAAATGCTATTTAACCCAAATGAGTGACATAGATACAAACAATGGAATAGAAACAGCAGCAGCAATTTGAAGAGAGCTTTATATTTTAAGAATGAAAAAGAATATAATTTACAGACATTTTTAAGAAATATAAAAATAAGGAGTTGAGAAAACCATCACCTCACTAGTTGGATAAAGAAAGCTGGATTTTTATACACTGACCCTAGTGGGGAGTTGGGGTGGGAAGGTGAGAGCACATTTTTAAGACCCTACAACTTTATTTTAGGAAGATTATTACTTTGTATAATTAAAAATATAATACAATTTTGATATGTGCTTATATATAAATATATATTTGAACTAGGCCACTGAATTAGTTCTAGACTATTGAACTAGACTATGTTGTAGAGATTTCCCACTTTTACTTATGTTTGTATGTAAACATGTATGTTTTGTTGAAATAATAGATGTTTTCTTGGCGAAAATCTCGCCTTCATTCTTTACTCACCTGGTACTTTTTCTTCTGTCTGGCATTTGGCACTTGGAGTGGAATAGAGCCTAATATAGAGGAGGGGAATAGCAGATTTTATCTCATTTCAATTTTTCAGAGGCTACAAAAAGGCTAGCAAAAGACAGTAACCTGAAATGTGGTGTCAGAATTCATTAATTCATCTAGGGTGAACCAGCTCTCCGATAATAATCCGTGTTGGCTGTACCTGGAAACAATGTGATCATTCTGCAGAACACTGGGAAATGATCCAGTGGTCTGGCAGACTTCCAGAACAATCCTTCAAGGCCAGAGCTTGGTTCTCCTTATCATGCTGCTGATATGGAACACCCAGATTCCAGGTGCAAAGAAGGTGATGAATGAGTGAGCATTTGCTACCTGAGAAAAGCAATGGAGGCAAACACCAAGAAAGGAAGACAGTGCCTGCTGATGTGGACTGGTTTGGTTTGCACTTTATTCTGAGAAAAACCCCTTTCTGGAACATTTACTTAGACACTCCCTATGGAAGACTTTCATTATTTCTAGGTGGTAAATACGAAACTACCATCTTTAGGGAAGTTATTTTGTTCACTTAGCTACTGGCTTGGTGTATCATTTGACTGTATTGGAGGCCAGAGTTGTCATTTTTCTTTATGATGGAAAGCCTGGCTATACTGTACACTTTGCTTTCTTGATTTCTCTCCCTTCACTTCCCCCTTGTTCACCATCCTCCAGCCACTTGGGTACTTTTTCTATTGTGTGGGCAGACCACGCTTATTTCTTCCCCAGGTCTTTGATACTTTCTCTTTCTGGCACACTGTGCCCTGGATCTGCACAGGGTGGTTGTTCCTTAGCATTCTTGCCTGTGTTCACACATCACCCACCTAAACTAGTCTCCTCCTCATCTTTACCACTTTCTATCGTATTATACTATTTTTTAAAAAATATATATGTTTTATTGATTTACAGAGAGGAGAAGGAAGAGGAAGAAAGAGAAAAAACATGGATGAGAGAGAAATATCAGCTGCCTCCTGCACACCCCCTACTGGGGATCAAGCTCACAACCCAGGCATGTGCCCTGATCAGGAATCCTCTTGGTGCATGGAACAACGCTCAACCAACTGAGCCACACCAGCCAGGGCACTCTATTTTTTTTTTTAAATCACTCTCTGTTATCAACTTGCTTACCTCTTTGATGACACATTTATTGACTGTCTTTATAGAGATGTCCAACATGTACACCTCTGTAGCCACAGTGCCTAGAACAGTGAACGGCATGCCATGGTGCTCAATAAATATAAATGACTAACTAAGATTTTATTTTATCATTTTTTTCCTTCCAGGTTTATTGAGATAAAATTGACATATAACATTGTAGAAGATTAAACTAGATTTTAGATTCATCTTCAGCTCACAAATTCATCTCTTTCTGAGTATACTTACTTCCTTATGGCTAAAGCAGTGGTTCTCAACCTGTGGGTCGTGACCCATTTGGAGGTCGAATGACCCTTTGACAGGGGTTGCCTAAGACAATCAGAAAACACAGATATTTACATTACGATTCATTAACAATAGCAAAATTACAGTTATGAAGTAGCAACAAAAATAATTTTATGAGTGGGGGTCACCACAACATGAGGGACAGTATGAAAGGGCCGCGGCATTAGGAAGGTTGAGAACCACTGGGCTAAAGGCTGGCTGTTAAGCATTCCAGATTACAATATTGGTGGTGGAACAAATAAAACAATCTTTTGGCTGATTTTTCAATAATGTGAGGATGGTTGCTGCAAGGGTAGGCAAGGGGTAAAAGAAAGACAAATGTATTTAACGATGAGGTACTAGAAATTTTCTCAGTTCCACCTTCCTGCTGGTCTAGGACAGATGTTTGTTGGAACAGATATTGCCTTATGTATTCCCAAGCTGTTTGGTCTTCTCTTTTATTATGAGTGGGCCTTTGTGTTGGGGAGGAACTGGAAGACTTCCTGCTTACTCCAGCATAGACATCTGTTAGTCAAACAGACATTTCTCCATAGACTTCAAATGACTACTTTCTTCTTGTATGAACAGAAATATGCTCAGTATAAGAGGGCTAAGGAGAAAAAAAATCCTATCAAATATCCTTATAAGGGGAAAAAATGAGACATATGCTTATAATGTGCAAACAGCTATTACTCTGAAAAAGAATTATTAACATGTATTAACTTTGATAAAAAATAAAAATGAAATCATTTTCATTGATACAAACCATTTGTTTTTCAACTGGAATATTCATAAACTTCAATTATAAAATTAATGACAGACGCACAAGAAGTAACATATCTGGCTTCCACATGCATGTACTGGAGTTAGCCCTTTCAAATGCCATTGTAAAACTCTTCCTTTTTTATAGGACTGGAGTCACTTAGAAAGGTTTCTTGTTCTTTTTATCTGTGCTTTTTTATAACTATTTAGATCTATTATTTAATCTGAACAGGTTTCCCTTTGCTTTTTCACTTGTTCACTGTTCACAAATATTTCATTTCCTTAGTGACACCTGGATTGGGGTTATGAAGTACACTTTTGGAAAAAATGAAGATGATCTCCTTCCCCAAGTTCATGTGTTCATAAACAATGACATTTCCTGACGATTTGCATAGTGGAGTAAGAACAATACTCACACTTCATTCTTTAGACATTTTTATGTTATAAAGCTTAAAATTACTCTAAAAATAATGTGAAACATGTTTCAACTATCTCTTCATTCATCAAATTAAGTAGGACTTTTGGTTTGGAAGGAACCTGAACATTGAGTGAGAGTCCAGCTAAGAGAAGATAAACTTAGAGATACACTCAATGCAGCCTACTTTTAAATGGTACACACTGAGGCCAGCACTAAGAGAGAACTGTAACATTCATACATGCAGTGCAATAAGGGAGATTTGTGCCTCCAGCTTATGACCCTTTCTGGATGTATGATTGAAGAGTAAGTTATTTAGAAATTTAGATTACCTAAGGCAGCGGTCAGTAAACTGTAACTTGCGAGCCACATGTGGCTCGTGAGCCACAATTTGGCTCTCTGTTGACTAATGAGTTTGCCGACCACTGACTTAGACTGTCAATTCCAATAATTACAAGCAGTTGTTGTTCCTTCTGATTAAGCCCCTAAGGTATGGATTTATGACCTGGGGTCCAGGAAAACCTGAAAATCCATGGATGAATCCCTGCATTTTAGGACCCCCTAAAGTTATGTGCCAACTTAATGTATGCATGTTCGTTTCTCATTATTGGTGAGGGGAGTGTCCAGTAGCTTTGGTTTGGTTCTAAAAAGGGAGTCTGACTAAAAAAAGGTGAAGAATTACGGCAACAGCATTAGACCAGCATTTCCCAAACTCGGTTTTATGGAACTTAATGGAATATATGATGTCCTTAGGTCCTCACCTAGTCAGATAATCTTGGGAAACATTGCTTAATACAGTTCACCCATTGGCAATCCATAAAACATTAACTTACTAAAGGCTCTAAAATATTCTACAGTAAGGAAGCCTGTTTTGCTTTATTTAAACTAGCATTCATTTGACAATGAAGCGGTATTTTTATAAAGTACCTATAAATATCCCCTGGGCACTGGAGTTGAGATATATTGAACTGGAATATATTGAGATTCCATGGGAACTGGTAACTCAACGATAATGAGTAAACAGAGGATTGTTCCACAAATTATGCCGTTATTTTCCATCTTTGCTCAAGTCAATGAGGCAAGGCTTGCACCAAGAAAATTTCGGGCCATAGAAAGCATTTCTCAATCTTTGTGGGATTCACTTCTAAATCTTTTTTTTCCCCAAGAGATTGTGAAGTTTCTTGTTAAAAATTTAAAACAGCAAACATCTTTCTTGGACAATTCTAAAGAACTAGCTTCTTATGGCCTTTTCTAGCATTTGATGTCTCTTCTTTAGTACTTCGTGCCTGGAAGATGTTCAGTAAACCTTTGTTGAATAAGGAAGGGGATGAATGAATACAGCTTTCATCCTTGAAGTTCAACCACTAGTCAAGCAAATGTGCTTTTAAAGAAATGCTTTATCTCATGTAATCTGACACATTCTCAAATGCACAGAATTCTAAAATTTTGAGTTAGGCAACTAAAGAGTTTTAGAGTTACTATAGGAACAAGCAGGCCTGATGCTTAAATGCACGAGCCACTAAAAACAGCCATCACATTCCTGAAATATTGTGCTCCTTGGCTAAGGTACCAGCATTCCAAAATCCCCAGAACATATCTCTCCATCATAGGTCAGAGAGCCAGAGTCTCTGCTATCCACAGCGGTATCATGTCATGCCGAATATTTGAAAGGGAGAATGACTACCTATTTATCTTTCTAGCTCATTTGGGGCCACTGGCACAGTGCTGAGAGCAGGCGGCCCACCCAAGGATTAGCTAGAATCCAGCTTTGTTGCCAAGTCTCTTTTGAGAGTAATACAGAAGGAAATGGAAACTCACTTCCTTTCATCAGTTAAGAGATGCGTTATCTTTAGAAAGTGAGAGGACAATGCCAACAACAACAAGACCCCCTTGAAGTGTGAAGTGGTGCAGACCCCAGAGTTGTGGGATGAATGCCAGTCCAGGACCCAGGTTCCTCAGATATGCCCCTGCGTGCAGGACAGACCAGCATTGCCAGACAGTGTGTTCAAGCCACCCGCTGGGAGCAGGATGCTGAAGATTGTTGGAGTCCACTTTACCCTGCTTCCATTTTTGTGGGTATTGAGGTTGAGAGTTGAGCCTTTTGAGTTCTTAGTGGCTGAACATCCTGCAGTGAGCTGAGCAGCAACAGATTCAATGAAGCCAGTAGGCTAAGTTGATTTTCATGAGAGGGAAGGATTTTTCCCCATCTCCATTGGTGTTTATGCTTAGTTTATGTTTGAACTAAGTTAAATCCTGGCAAAGTGATCAGGATACACAGTTGAATGATTTATATGTGACTTGGGAGAGGAGATGATTGCAAAGCTTTTTCTAATCTTTAGTTACAAAATAAACTTTATTCCTCTTATTCCCCTCACTCAAAGGTATTCTGGGCTGAGCAATGATGCCAACTTCCAAAGTGGCACTAGGGTTTGGGGATGATTAAAAGCCTTCTCTTTGGAATTCTCTGCAGACCCAGCTCAGATCCTGCAGGCCTTCCTGGCCTCCCTCAGTAGGAAGCCACTCTCTACTCTCTCCTCCATTTGCACTGTGGCCTCTGCTATTGTCATATTAGCATTTTTTCCCGATTCTTATTTGAACAAAAATCTGAATTTTTGTCAAAGCTAATGGGAAACTTTGGCTTTAATGGTATAGAAGCATGACTCTTATGCTTTCCTGGTTAGGGTTTTATTTAATTCTGTCAACTGAAGTACATTCAAAGTACAGTCTGGCTTCTTAGTTAGGTCAAGTGCATGAAATTAATCAAATACCAAAGAGAAGGTCGATGCCCAGACACAGCAGGAATGCTCCTGACAATTGAAAAAAGAAAAAACCTATTCAGAGGAATGATTTATCAAGGGAACATAATGGGGAGTGGAGAGAGGTGGGGGTAAAGGAGGATTGAATTTCAAAGATGATTGCCTTTATACTATAAAAGAATGTGAAAAAGTGTGAGTTTTTTTTAAATTAGTTTTTGTTTTCTTTTGTTTGTTTTTTTGTGTGTTTGTTTGAAAAACCAGGACTTCTTCCTATGTCATGAAAATCTCATGTGTAAAGCTGGAACCAAAATTGAGAATATTTAAGCAAGGGCATTACAGGTGACTTTCAGAGTCACCTGATTGGTGGCTTTCTGTTTCTTTTAAAAGGGAAATATTCTGTGGTTATTTTCATGGAGCAGAATTGAAAATAAAATATGCTTATAATCCACAAAATTCCAAGTCCTATGAAGGCAGAAAGAATGTATGTTTGGTTTGGAATTATATCCTCAGGGCCTAGAATAATGCCTGGCCCGTAACATATCTTCAATTTTATATTTATTAAAAATAATGTCTGAATCAATAAATTTCATAAAACTATAATTCTTGCAGATTAAAGACACTACAACAGAATTTTTATTGTTAGTTACTAATGGATAAAAGATAGATTTAGTTCTATAGAGTAAGTATATGTGATATCTACATTGATTTTATTTATTTTTTTATATATATTTTTTATTGATTTTTTTACAGAGATAAATGGGGAGGGATAGAGAACTAGAAACATCCCTGAGAGAAAAATCGATTCAGCTGCCTCCTGCACACTGGGGATGTGCCCGCAACCAAGGTACATGCCCTGGATCAGAATCAAACCCAGGACCCTCTAGTCTGCAGGCCAGTGCTCTATCTACTGAGCCAGACCAGTCAGGACCTACATTGATTTTAGCATACTGTATATTCCTGAGAATTCATTGCAAAAATAGCAGAAAAACCTAACCAATGGCTATTTTTGTCATTTCAAAAGATTCTCTTTATTGTAAAACATGTGGTAATATTTTTTTGAAATTTTATTCCCACCTATGATCATTTTAAGGATCAATCTATAAAATCTGGCCATATAAAATAGAGTTTAGATATTGATAAAAAGTACATGGTAAAGACCACTAGTATTTGACTTCAGATTTTAATAACCTTCCTGGAGTCTGTATGAAGATCAAGTTTGAGAACTCAAACAAGCCTTTTTATGTCTAATAAATCAGAGCTCCATTGTGCAAAGTGGAAACATTGTCTTTCTACAAGTTTTTATAAGCAATTCTTGATTTGGAGCAATTCCTTGAGAATGTTTCTAGATATTAAGTATTTCTTATATATATTGACTACATTAATAAATAAATATAAAACAAGTTAACAAATCAGAGAATGTGCTGATTGACTCCTCAATGCTATCAGAAGACAAAGAGCTTTCAAACCAAATTTATAAACCAAATTTTTATATTTAATCTTAGCATGGGTGAAAAAACCCTGTTTCTTTCAAGTCTCAGTAACTTCTAAAGTTGAGGCTAGTCACTTCCATTAATTATCAGTAGCAGTAAGTATCGAGAAGTAATAATATGAAGCACCAAAAACAACCTGGATATGTTTAGCAAAGTAATTCCTAAAAGGAAAGTTGAATGAAAAATTAGAGTGCCTCACTAAGCCTCAAATGAAATCCATAAGCCTTGGCCAATATTTTTGTACACTTTTACTCATAACTCTTATTATTAATGTCATTGCAATTGTAATTGTGGGCCCATTTGCCAGGGGCAGGGGTTTCTAAGAGGCACTGATCTTCAGGACTGCAGCATGCTAACGAGGACATCTCAGAGTTCTGCGAATATAGAGCTGAATTGCAAAAATGTCAGATAAGACACAGATTTCTCTTTTAAAAGAAATCAAACCAGCTCAAAACCATACCCAGGCACACAAAAGAACAACACTGCACATTGATGGTGCCATGCCAATTCTTAATGGTACCTCCGGGATTGTCTGGCAACCCAGCTCAGGTTCAAATCCAGTTCAGGTTTGCATTTAGATTCAGGTGGGAGAAGTGATATTCAGCAATAACTAGTGATTAGACTAAGTAGGTATGAACCATAGTTCCATTTGCACATTCCTGGAAAGGATATAGCCACATGCTATAGGCAAGAGAAAGTCCCAGTAAACTCTCGGGTCAACTTTTTCGAATTCATTTCCATCACTGGCAATAATGGAGATATTTACTTTAAAAATATTCACTTTTGAATTATTTTCCTTTGAGCAATGGTCAGATATCAGTCATGCTAGATTTTTTTAAATGACATAATTAAAAAAAAACCTAGCATGAAGTGTTGCTTACATTTTTTAAAAAGTATATTGTTATTAATTTCAGAGAGGGAGAGGAAGAGAGAGATAGAACATCAATGATGAGAGAGAATCGTTGATTAGCTGCCTCCTCCATGTTCTCCACTGGGATTGAGCCTGCAATCCAGTCACAGGTGGATGCTCCATCCACGAGGCCAAACCGGTCAGGACGATGTTTATATTTTTAAATACCTTTTTCTGTCTGTGATCCCAAGTTGGATTTGTATTAGGAAATGGGTCATATATGGGACCCTGACTTTCTGTGATTCCTTGGCCCTAGAAGTAGCTACAAATATATATTTTGCAGGGCTGGAAACCAAGGTCATGGCCTTTTCCCAAAAAGCCCCCTAACACTTCCTTCTACCTCCAAAATAGGGGAAGCTGGTATTTATTTAGACAGTTTAAGTGACATACATTCTAATAATGACATGGAATTTGGTGACTGGAATTCCTTGTTGTTCCCTTCCCTTGCCTCCCCAACAAACCTGTGCTTAGACCATCGCTGAACACTGAGATCGATCGTCAGAACTCAAGCCAGTTTCCTGTGAGCCCATAAGCATGGCAAGAATGGCTTTCCCAAGGATGGTTTGGGAAAACAAATGCTTGTCATATTTAAACTGTTTTTGTTTCTTATAATTCGTCTCTTCTACCACCCTAGTCCAGACTTGCTAATCTTCAACATTTCTACTTTCCTGTAATAGGCAATCGTAAATTTCCAGAGAAGTAAGGGTCTGTGGTCTGAAGCACAGTGATGTTGTTTGTTCAAGATATTTGGAGATGGTGCCAAATGCATAACAAAACATGGTTTATGGCCTTCGTTTGGCATTGATTTGTGCTACAAAGCTCAGAGTATCATTTCCTCCAGAAGGTTTTGTATTTTTAATGAGAGAAAATATTTTCAACAACAAAGTCCTTGAAGAACTTTCAAAATAAAGCAGCTTTTAAAATTTCTTAATTTTAAATTTTGCCTTTAAATGGAACCTTTAGAGTGTTCTTTCCAGAGTATTCTTTTCAAGCAGTCACTGGTGGTGTAATCCAGGTGACACAAAGTACTGGCTGTGGGCTTACAAATACATACTTTACAAGAAAGTGGCGGCAAGAAACAGCATTACTTACCAACATGAACCCTGCCACTGGGCCTGAGCCAGAACTCTTTGCAATGACCTTGGAGATTGTGAATGGATGGAGATTTCAAATAAAGATAACGTTCTCCCAGAAAGAACATCAGTCAAGTGTAAGCAGACCAGCACACTCATCGTGTCCAATAGAGAGGGAGATTATGTTTTAGGAAATCCATTGCAAATGAATTAGAATGAAAAATAAGTTATAAATCAGTTTGTTTCCCAGATAATAAAAGAAAAGCCTGTTATCCACTAGAATACAAAGGATAAAACACAGGGGAAAACTTGGAGGTCCCAACAGCCTCCCACAAGTTACATGTGCCAACTTCACTAGTTGGGTAATGGGGGGGCACCCACTGGCACCTGCCTTGGCTGGCCTAGCACCACCTGCTTGCCAGCCTCATTTCCTTTGCTAGGAGGAAAAAAAAAAGCCCCAAAACAAAACTATTAGGTAGGCCCAGCACAGATGTTAGGCACCTTTGAAAAAAAAAAGCATTATTATGAATGAGGCTAGGTCCAATCAGAAGGCTGGATAAACCATAGATTCCTGGCTACCCAGATGCCAGAGTTTCTCCATCAATAGATGTGGGAGGTAGAGAGTTTCCAGCGGTAATAATTCTGACGACGTCTCAGGTGATATGATGCTACTTGTGTGGGACCACACTTTGAGAACCATTGTTCTAGTTTAAATCATTATCTCTGAGATCTAAGGAAATGGCAACAGGAGTTTAATGCAATTATTTGGATTTATCCTATATAATAAAAGGGTAATATGCAAATTGACCCAATGGCAGAGTGACTGGAATGCCCACAGCCCCTCACCCTGGCCGGCCCCACCCCCTCAGTGGCCACCCACACTCTGATCAGGAGTGGGGCTGGCCAGCAAACTGCTCATGGCCCCTTGGGGGACATTGGAGGGTGGGCTGGCTGGACCCTACCAGTGCATGAATTCCTGCACCAGGCCTCTAGTTCTCATCTAAGTATCTACCCAATAAAGGTGGCATTTTCCAGAATAATTCAAGCTACAAACTTCTTTAAAAAAATTTTACTTCACTAAAATATTTTAAGCATAGGAAGGATTTTTTTCAAGGAAATAGGAGGGTGAATGTTTCTAAATCACCCCATGATGTGCTTCATCACTCTTTTTCATTTTTCACAGGGATAGCACTGTATCATTGGCCCTAAGAAGTCTATTGACCTGTTTTCTAATAATGGCTTTACTCTAGTTTCCTGTTTGCACAAAGTCTGGAAATAATTGTGCTAGGAAATGGAGAGTGTGAGTGGGCATGGGGTCTTCTAGATAAGCTAGTTGTAAGCTGTGTCCTTTTCATATCTCTGCTGCCAGGGGGAAAGGTCACAGGCAGTCTGATGAAGAGTCCATGATGTATTGTAACTTTAAAGCTGGAGGAACCAAAGTGCCTCCTGTTTGTCTTCAGGCCAGGCTGTAACTAGGAAGGCCCTGGAAGAGGTCATAGAACAACCTCAAAATCTCCAAGAGTGATGTTAGGGTCATCAATAAGTATTTTATCCCATAAAACTGCACAATGACAAGGAATCCAAATAACCTTAGTGTTAATTAAATCAACTCTTGTTTAATGCCAGTATAAAGTTTTAAAAAAAATATTTTTTTTGATTTTAGAGAGGAAGGGAAAGAAAGAGAGAAATAAAAAAAATCAATGATGGGAATCATTGTTCGGCTGCTCCCTGCACACCCACTTCTGGGGATTGATCCCAAAACCTGGCCATGTGCCCTGACTGGAAATCAAACCATGACCTCTTGGCTCATAGGTTGACACTCTATCACTGGGCCACACAAGCCGGACAGTATAAAGTTCTTAACTCCCAGTCTATTTTGCCTGAATTTCCAACCTTTGTTTTGTAGGCCTACCTAAGTCTTTCCATCTGGATTTTGCTAGCATTTGTCTTAGTTATAGTGCCATGGATATTATAATGAAGTGATTCTGTAATTCTAGAACATATAGTAACTAGAGGCCTGATGCACAAAATTCTTGCATGGATAGGGTCTCTAGGCCTGGCCAGCGATCAGGACTGATCTGTGGGGTGACCAGTTGGGTAATCGGGGGGGGGGCACCCACTGGCACCTGCCTTGGCTGGCCTAGCACCACCTGCTTGCCAGCCTCATTCCCTGCTGCCGTCACCAGTCACTTCCCTCTGTGGGGCGACAAGGTGGGGTGATTGGGAGGACCCCGGTGGCACCTGCTTTGGCTGGCCTATGTCCTGCATGGTGGGAGCAGCTCCTGCATTGAGTGTCTGGCCCTAATGGTCAGTGCACTGGTGGTCATAGCGACTGGTCATTCCACAGTTTGGTCAATTTGCATATTAGCCTTTTATTACATAGGATTATTGAAAGTCAGCTGCTCATCTGCAAAGTAAAAGCCCTTGTGAACCGTTTTTTAAACTTGCAGCTCAACATGAAGGCCTGGGTCTCGTGTTGGTGGCAGCTTTTAGAGTCCTATCTTATATCTTCTAAAGTGGACTTCCAATGCAGGTGGAGTGTCAGGTATTCAGTTCAATCAAGCAGTAGGCCACTTTCACTCTGAGCAAAGGGAAACTTTGTGACAATCATTATAATTCTGATGCTTTTTGAGTCAAGTTTCTGACACTTGCCGCTACGAGTCCTATGATCACATCCATCCTTACTTCCTTGCCAAATGAAATGTTTATACTCTTTTTACTTCTTGCCCATGTACAAGGTACATTATATTTGAGTCTATTGTCAGCAGAGTCATAGGTGACTGGTAAATGCTAAGTATTGCATGTATAAACTATGCTAACATCTGCTGCCAAAGTAAAGAAATGACGCCTTGGCAGTTATGATAAAACAGGACACACTATTTTTCTTCATCCATCTGGACCTGAACAGATTCAAACAGAAACAGAAACAAAGACCAGTGGCCTTTGAGTGAGGAGACCTGGATTCTGGAGTCTGCTCTCCCTTTACGATAGCTGTGAGGAATCAAACATTGCAAGGGACATGGAAAAAGTCAGGGAGCTGTGCCAGCCATGGGAGAGCCCTACTCAGACTTCCTTTTAAGAAAGAACCTGCTTCGAGGAGCACAGGGAGCCCAAGCTCCAGCTGCCACACCTGTGGGATTCATTGTTGTGCTTGCTCAAACCAAGTCCATGACGTCACCAAACTGTTTCCAGGCAATGGCCAAGCATGCTGGGGCAATAGAGCTGGACCCTTGTGGCCCAATGCGGGACTTTTCTATTGGGCAATCTTTGCTCTGGGGCTTTTGATTGGCCTGGCCAAGATATCCCAGAGCTGAGTTGCAGTTTGAGGCTTTTCCTACCCACTCCTCCTTTATTCTTCTTTCCTTTTATAGGTGTCCCTGTGTTCATAAGTGTGAAGATTTTCCCTGCCTGCCTCTTCTCACTCTTTCCTTCATAGACAATTCTCCCAATATATCTCCTGCATGTCTAATTCTGTCTTGACGTTTCTTTCTCAGAGGACCTGAACTGACAGAGAATATTAGAATTCAGAGGAATTTCATTGCGCCAGTTGTAAAAATAGAGCTAGGACACCTGGAGAAAGAAACTGTCCTTCAGACACCAATAGAGATAGGTTTCGCAGATTCATTTTAGTCCCTGAACTTGTAGTGACTTGGCATAGTACATGCTCAGTGAACCTAATTTGTAGAGGTTAGAAGAGCCCCTATTTCTACAGTAGAGTTTTAGAATTCCTGACTAGTTGAATAATTATGGGACTAATTACACTTACATAGTAAATAATTACATCCTATATGAAAGAGTTAATGCAATTTCCAAGTTGCCTAATATAAATAAAACAGGGAGCAGTCAAAATGCTGAGAACAAGGCACCTTTAGAAGTTAGGTCTCCATATTTTTGATTTAATAAATTTCTCTAATCTCAAATGAGTGAAAATCCCCTTTCTAATCATTTCTGAGGAATCTCATCTATTACAAGGGAAAAGAGTCCTTGAGATGTTCAAGCTCAATACAAGACTTGGTAAAGGGAGCCTCAACAAGCAGCTTTGTCATTTCTTCTTCCATGAGTTTTGAAGTTTTCATTTGTTTCCTGCCCACTCATTATTAAGATAGAGGAAGGAGGTAAGTCAGTGGGCTTTCAAATAGTAGCATTTGATGTAGGATGATATGGCTTATCCTTTCATTAGGGAACTCCAAGATGTCAAAATTCTAGGGTCTTTTCTCTTGGGATGGTGTCTTAGTCATTCATGGTGGTGCAAGTTTTTTCTAGCATGTACCTCAAAACTCTTGCAGCCTCTACCCCTTACCCAGTTCCAAAACTGTTTCCACATTCTTAGGTATTTATTATAGTAATACACTACTCTCAATTTCTGATGTAGTTTGTTCAGGCTCCTACAACAAAACAGCATAGACTGTGTGTCTTACAAATAACCGAAATTTATTTTTGGAGGCTAGTAACTCCAAGGTGAAGGATGCTGGCAGATTCTGAGTCTGGTGAGGGCCTGCTTCCTGGTTCATAGATGGCGGACTTCTTACTGTGTCCTCACATGGTGGAATAGGCAAGGAAGCTCTCTGGGGTTGCTTTTTTAAAGACACTAATCCAATTTATGAGAGGTCTTCCTTCATGACCTAATAACCTCCCAAAGGCCTCAGCTTTAAATACCATATCTCTGGGTTTAGAATTTCAACATATGAACTATGTTGGTCTGTTTTCCCAAAGATGAAATTTGTATCTTTTTTTTTTTCTGAAATATATGAGCCAAGCTTTCAGGATTCTGAGAGCCACGTGGAGAAGAGGGTATATGAATATGTGAAGTCGGGGAAAAATTGCCATTCAGTAGTTAGACTTCCACTTAATCCTCCTGTTTTCAATATATTGCACCCTCTCAGCTTTGTCTAGCATTCCTGAATCTGTGTCTCACTGGTTCATTTTCTCTACAATGTAGAGCAGTTTATCTGTTTTAGTTTTCTGATCAGTTTGGAAGAGGCTGCTGCTTCCAGCAAAGAATGGGAAAGGGGAACCTGTGAGTCTAACTTCTTATAGAATTTAAGAAGAAAATTCAGTGAATTTTCTTTTCAACTCCACCATCTACTCCCAGTTTCAGAGATATTGGTATCTCCCATTTCTTCTAAAATTTTGCTGAATTATCTCCCCTCCCATTTTCTTTTTTTAATAATGTATTTTTATTGATTTCATAGAGGAGAGAAAAGGGAGAGAGAGAGGCAGAAATATCAATGAGGAGAGAGAATCATTGATCGGCTGCCTCCTGCATAACCTATACTGGGGATCAAGCCCACAACCCGTGTATATGCCCTGACCAGGAACCCAACTCTGATCTCCTGATTCTTATGTTCACACTCAACTACGAAGCCACACCAGCCCAGTCCTTTCAAATTTTTTTTTGGTTAATGCTTCCCTTTTCTACCCTCATCCATCCCCATTTGGATGAAGCTTGAGCTGGAACCAGAGGTAAATGCACATTTTTAATCTTTCATGTTTAACTGGAAGGCCCCTCCTAGGAGCTCTGGAAGGGGGGAGGCGGTCTGTTTGGCAGCAGTTCTCTGTACCTGGGAGTGAGACTCCCTAAAAGCCACAGGATGCCTGGCCCTCTACGCACTTTGATTCCCAGGAGACCAGCCCACACCTATGACTTCTCCTATTAGTGCGAGTTACAGGGAGGAGTAAGCTTTTAGTCTCTAAATATGTTAGTCTTGGGAGATCACACCTAACTCCATGATTTCACCCTGAAGAGAATAGAGAACCTGTGACATGAGCTGAAATAAGTAGAATTAGTTCCAGGCAGGTTCACATTTCAAAGCACTTAATTTTCTTACTGTAGTTGAGTTAATTTTTTTAGTTATGTAGAATGAGATTACAGTTGGAATATATTGTGGAAAGAGAATCAAAAAGCCACCTCCCAAAATACTAGCTTAATTTTCTTTGAGTATACCAAAATCCCCTGGAAATATAGGTGTCTTTTAATAATTAGTAATTAATTGACTTGGTTAAATTGGAGATTTGTTACATATAGGGGATTAATCAAATAAGTAAAAATATTGAAAATTATGAGTGGAGGAGGGAAAAAATTGGGAATTATTAGAGAGAAGGAAAGCTAGATTGAATCCCATGATGTTGTACTGGAATCAGAGGCATAATTAGTATCAATGTATAAACTAAATATAGATATATAGATGCAAAGTTAGTTAAACACATGCACATTTCAATAATATAAATAGAGAACTAAATTTAAATGTAATTCTGTGGTGTGTGTGTGTTTTTATTACCTAATAAAAGAGAAACATGCAAGTTAACCATCACTCCACTACACACACAACCAATCAGAGTGAGTATGCAAATTAACCCAACAAAGATAGAGATTAATTTGCATACACAGGTGCAGAGCAGTGTGAAGTCTGCTATGAGGGGAAGGGGCACTGCGGACGGAGCTACTGGAATGGTGCTCCAGATAGAAGCAACGGCTTGCTGGCTCCCAGGCAGCCATGGAATCAGGACTCCTGGGTGGCTGGGAACAGGGATTTGTAAGCTCTTGGATGGCTGGGGTAGGAAGAGGGTACTTGCCGGCTCCTGGGCAGCTGGGAGTGGAGCCAGGGGCCTATTCTTGCATGAATATATGCAATGGGCCTCTAGTATACACATATTTCCTAGCTTTGTCTACTGAGAGGACCAGGGAGCAGCAACACCCCAAAAGGTAAAGAATACATCTTAGACCTAGATCTTGGCTTTTCAATAAAATTCTCCATGAATAGCAACCAAGTCTCTCTGAGGAAACAGTTAATTCCTAGTCTGGGCAGAGGAAGTAAAAGAAGAACCTGAAAAAATTTTGACACCAGAAAGCAAAGAATGTTCAAGAAAAGTTGGGACATACAGAAAGGCCAACTCTGGGGACAATTTGAGCATCAAAATAAACAATAATTATAGTCCATTAAATAAAACAGGAATCTGCAATTCATGCTGATGAATAATGAAATCATGCATAGGGAGAAGAAAAAATTTATACAGTGTAATGACCACTAATAAATGGAGAAGGAATGACAGAATTAGAAAAACAGTATTTGGCAACTGTCAGTAATAATTCAGGCAAGAAACAACAGTGGTTGGTAGAACTAGTTGATAGAAATTTAATGAGAGACAGGATACTTAGTGTCAAAGTATCTCCTCTTAAAATAATTTTAATTATAAGAGAGTAAAGGATAACTTTATAGTGGAGAGTCCTGACAGGGACCACCTTAATGAAGTAAAGTGAATAACACCAGTATTGAGACAATTTAAATTATATACCATCTAATAGGGTGCAATAAGATGAACATTGTTGTGATATTTTTCTACTCCAAACCATAGCTTTAATCTAATTATGAGGAAACATGGGGGAAACTCATATTGAGGTATGGTCTACAGAATAACTGGCCTATATTCTTCCAAATGTCAAGATCAGATAAGTCAAGAAACAACTGAAAAATAGTCTCTATATTAAAGAAAACTAAACAGACATGATAGTTAGATACCATATGTTATCTTGGATTAAACTCTTTTTTTTGCTGCAAAACAGTGGTTTTCAAAGTGTTATCCCAGACCCAGCACCACCTGGGAACTTGGATAGAAATAAAAACTTGGAGGGGAATCCAAGATGGCAGCATAGGTAAACACCTACACTGCTGCCTCGCACAACAATTTAAAAACTACAACTAAAAGACAGAATGGACATCATCCAGAACCATAGGAAAGCTGGCTGAGTGGAAGTTCTACAACTAGAGGGAAAGAGAGGGGCTCACAGAAACCCAGAGGAGCTGCAAAAAGCTGAGGTACAGAGACGCGCTCGTGGAGAGAGCGTGTGCCGGAGTGCCTGGCTGGCTTTCTCTGTCGGGAGTGAAACGGAGACTCTCAAAGGCATTGAACCCCTTATCTTAGGACACTAAACCCCAGATCCAGCCGAAACTCATATGGGGGGAGTTTGGACTGTGAAAAGGGAGAAGTGCATGGAAATTTAGGGGAGTCGCAAAAGACCAAAGGCCTGGTGGCGCGCACGGCACTGCGCACAGGACAGATTGCTGATTGTGCCGCTGGCTTTCGCGAGTGGGCGGGAGACAGACCCTCCCAACTGTGCCACTTCTGACTCTACTAAGCCCCTGTTTTGGGCGAAACCCTGGGGACCTAGTCTCATGTGGTCTTGGTGCACAGGGGAGCCGGAGGGGCAGCGGTCTAGAGGCACTGCGAGCGGGTGCTTGGGCACAAGGACCGCTCTAGCGATACCCAGTCACGTGAGACTCAGGGGCCGTGGAGGGCGGGGCCAACTGGAAGGCAAGGCGGTCCCTTAAGCCCTGAGACTCCACCATCCCAAGCCCAACAGAGGCTTCTTTGGTTTTGCAAGTCTGGTATCATAAGGCTGAATCCAACACAAAAGTTCTCCCGGCATAGTGAAAATGCCGAGACAAGGGAAGGGATTACAAACAAAAGAAATGGAGGGAAAAAAACGAGTGGATATAGAGTTCAAAACCACGCTTATAAGATTTTTCAAGAATATGCTAGAAAAGTTGGATAAATTTAGTGAGACCCAAGAGGAGATGAAAAAGGACATACTAGAGACACTGACTGATATAAAAAATATTATACAGAGTCCTAACAGCAGACTAGAGGATGGCAAGAATTAAGTCAAAAATTTGAAATATAAAGAAGCGGAAAACATTCAACTGGAAAAGCAAGAAGAGAAAAGAATCCAAAAATGTGAAGATAATGTAAGGAGCCTCTGGGACAGCTTCAAGCGTACCAACATCAGAATTGTGGGGGTGCCAGAAGAAGAGAGAGAGCAAGATACTGAAAACCTATTTAAAGAAATAATGACTGAAAACTTTCCACATCTGGTAAAAGAAATAGACTTACAAGTCCAGGAAGCACATAGAACCCCAAATAAAAGGAATCCAAAGAGGACCACACCAAGACACATCATAATTAAAATACCAAGAGCAAAAGACAAAGAGAGAATATTAAAAGCAGCAAGAGAAAAACAGTTCATTACCTACAAGGGAACACCCATACGACTGTCAGCTGATTTCTCAACAGAAACGATGCAGGCCAGACGGGAGTGGCAAGAAATATTCAAGGTGATGAATAGCAAGAATCTACAACCAAGAATAATCTATCCAGCAAAGCTATCATTCAGAATCGAAGGGCAAATAAAGAGCTTCACAGAGAAGAAAAAGCTAAAGGAGTTCAACTCCAAACCAGGATTATATGAAATGCTGAAAGGTACTCTTTTAGAAGAGGAAGAAGAAAAAGGTAAAAGCCAAAAAATTATGAACAACAAATACATATCAACAAGTGAATCTAAAAAATTAAGTGAATTAAAAATTTGATCAACAGAATAAACTGGTGAATATAATAGAATCAGGAGCACAGAAAGGGAGTAGACTGATAATTCTCAGGGGGACAAAAATCATAAAGCATCAAACAGACTGTGAAATTACAGCAGAAAGATTAAAGTTAGGTGAGGTAGATAAGTGATCAATCAAAGAACTTGTATGCATGCATATAAGCATAACCAATGATCACAGACACTGGGGGGTTGGGGTATGCCTGGGAGCGGGGGCAATGGGGAGATATGTATAAAAATTAATAAAAATTAATAAAAAGAAAAAAAAAAGAAATAAAAACTTGGAACCCAGGACAAACCTACTGAATCTGAAACCCAATAATCTATGTTTCATGACACTTTCCATTGATTCTGATGCATACTAAAATTTGAGATCTACTATTATAAAGTACACTGGGGAGGCAATTTTTAAAACTGTATAGTAAATGACAATAATATGCTAATGTTAGTTTTCTGCTTTTCATGTCATTATTTGTGGGAAATATATTCTTAATTATTCAGGAGTAACTGCAGCAACTTAACTCTTAAATGGTCCCAAAATATAAAATTATTTGTAATATATACATATGTATATATTTGAAATTTTTCAGGATGTTTAAAAAATTCCAAAGGAAGAAAAAAAAATGGGAGGGGATAAGTTATTTATTTATCATGCTAGGGAAAAAGTCTGACTCATATGCATTTCAACTGATTTTATGTAATCAGATGTGGCACTAAATACAATGGATATATATTCCATTACATGTATGGTTAAATCTGCTATGGAAAATAGTTTGTTCTCTCAAGAACCATCTGTGTTTATTTTCAGGTTGAATCAACCCTAAGGTTGCTAACATTCTTTAAAACCATGTTGATGAATGACACAATCTCTGAATCACATCAAAGCCAATTCGATTTCTTTGGGGATTCCATATCAGTGGAAAAACATTTCTGCTGAATAGCATCTGTCTCTCCATATGTAGAAAGAGTCAATATACAAAACTGAAAAATAATTGTTTTCAAATAACTTGCTAGATGACATACACAGTCTCTCTTTTTCAGCTGCATTCCTAATTGCTTGAATAAGATCCATGATCTGATTTTTTTCCTTTCGCTGTAGATTCTTTGCAAGACTTTCCATTGCATACAACCAAAATACAGCAAGAGCAAAATGTAGCCCAAGACAAGTACGTTTGTTGGATTAGATTCAAATATGCGGGTTTTATCTAAAAGGAAAAATCCTTTTAGAGTTAGAGAGGAAGTGAATCAGGCCCATGGACCTTGGCTAACTGACTGATACACAAACACTGGTGGTTGGTGGTTGTTTTTCTACTTTTGGTTGTCTACTTTGAAGCTATTATACAACATCCAAATTCCCAGCTCGTCCTTCCTGGCGCTTTGGTGGTTATGCATTTGTTCTGAGACTGCAAATGGAGAGTTCTCTTCCAGCTAACAAGTGTTCCTTCCCTAGCCATAATCCTTCAGAAGATGTGGGTCTGATCAGCTATGACTCAGCTGAAGAAGACTACATTTACTTTCACAAAGTTTATTTAGGACATCCTGCTGCTAATGTCAGCACACAGATTGGGCAAGTTCCACCAAAAAAGACTTGCAGACTATTTGTACTCAATTAAGTGTTTATTTAAAATTTCCTTTGCTTTTTATTGCCATAAATGTATTGTTCATTTTTCACACACTAGGCACTGTTGTTTAGTCTCAAGGGCATTGCTTGTTACAAATTTAACAACCATGACATATTAAAAACAACATTTAGGGAAGAAATGAAGGTTGAGAGGATGTGACCAGATGTTTCCATGATGTTTCGCCAAAATGTCACTTACATACCAACAAGGTTTTAAAAGGAATTTTTCACCAAAGTCTCTCTACCCACTTGATTGACCCCAAAATATGTTGCTCTCATTGTTGTATTAGAAAATCCATTTAGTTTTCATTTTAATGGCAGTTTTCTTGGGGAATACTTCAAATCTTTTCACTGTCATTTTCCTTTTATAAATTCACTATGGCAATACAAATAATCATGTGCCTCATGCTACCTGTTTGACCTAAATGTTCTTATGACTAAAATAGGGATGCTGGTGCCTACCTTCTATGGTTATTGTGGAAATTAAGTGAGATAATGAGTGTGGCACTATTAGCCTAGTACCTGGCACATAACAATGACACATTAAATAGTGTTTGTGTTGTTATTATAAACAGTGCTGATTTTTTATATCAGCAAAACCCACCACTAAATTCTAGTTTTCCTTAGGAAAATAAGCAGTCTCCCCTCCAAGTCTCCCTTAAGTTTCAGTCTTCTGTTGAGATTTTCAATTAGCACAAGAAGAAAAAGACCATCAAGAGGCAACTTTTAAAAAAAGTCATTATTATTTTTAGATAAATCTGGTGGCATTTAGGTTAGACCTCTCTCCACTGATTTCTAAATTCAAGAGCATTTAGACAAGGAGCCTGAAGGTAATTAAAACAGAACGAGAAGATTGCACCCTAAGCAGAAGTCTCCAGGTTTGCTCTCCTTCTGTGGGAATTCTGCTAATGCCAGGAGGTTAATAGAACTTTTTAATGGTGGACTGGGCCCTGGAGTTTTCATGATTTGGTCCATATTCAAAAGTATACAAAAATATAAAAGTCGGCGAAGCAAAGGCTGTACAACAGAGGTTTTCAAGGGAAAAGGGATAAGCTTGATCCAAAAATATTTTGGAGGGTGGAGACATTCCAAGCATACCATTCCATGCCTGTGCTAATGGAATGTGGGCACAGCACAGGAACAATGTCCAAGGTTGGAGAGCTTTAGAGGACCAGGGAAATTCTGCGGGGAAAAACACAAGGCAGTGAAGAACATCACTCCTCCCCCAAGTTTCCCTGTTTACAGGTTGAAATTGTGACTTCTGAGTGAACTCAAGGTCCATGAAATATGGATTTCAAAATTTTGTGACAAATTATTATCACAGCATTTTGCAAATGTACAGCACTACTCTGGACACACACACACACACACACACACACACACACACACACTGAATTGGGAAGGAGACATTGAGCAAATTCTAATTATTACATTTAAATACTCAACTGGAGTCCTAGCTGCTTTGACTCAGTGGATAAGCCTGTGGATTGAAGGGTCCCAGGTTCAATTCTGGTCAAGGGCACATGCCCAGGTGGCAGACTTGATCCCCAATTGGAGGCATGCAAGAGGCAGCCAATCAATGATTCTCTTTCATCATTGATGTTTCTTTCTCTCTCTTTCTCTCTGAAATCAATAAAAATAGATTTAAAAAACAATAACTATGTAAAAAAACAATAACTATGGAATACAGATCATTTAAAAAAGTATCCAACTGGAAATAACATCTTGTTTCTTTCCATTATCTTTGATCCTAGGTGGGTAAAACTGCAATAAAGAAAATTTGCTGATTTTAAAAATAAACTTGGAGAATCCAAGATGGCATAGGTAAACACCTACACTGCTGCCTTGCACAACAGTTTCAAAACTACAACTAAAAGACAGAACGGACACCATCCAGAACCATAGGAAAGCTGGCTGAGTGGAAATTCTACAACTAGAAGAAAAGAGAGGGGCTCACAGAGATCCAGAGGAGCTGCAAAAAACTGAGGTACAGACGTGCATGTGAAGAGAGCGGGTGCCAGGTACCTGGCTGGCTTTCTCTGGCAGGAGGGAGACGGAGACTCCCAACTGCATTGAACCCCTTATCCTACAACACTGAACTCCAGGTCCAGCCAAAACTCATATGGGGGGAGTTTGGACTGTGAAAAGGGAGAAGTTCACAGAAATTTAGGGGAGTTGCAAAAGGGCAGAAGTCTGGTGGCACGCATGGTGCCATGCACAGAGGACCAACTGCTGATTGTGCCACTGGCTTTCATGAGTGGGTAGGAGAGAGACCCTCCCAACTGTGCCACTTCTAACTCCACTAAACCCCAGTTTTGGGCGAAACCCTGGGGATCCAGACTCATATGGTCCCGGAGCGCAGGGGAGCCAGAAAGGCAGCAGTCTAGAGGCACTTAAAGAGAGCACGTGCACACACCGGGACCACTCCAGTGATTACACAGTCATGTGAGACTCAGGGGCCTTGGAGGGCGGGGCCAACTGGAAGGCAAGGCGGTCCCTTAAGCCCTGAGACTCCACCCATCCCAAGCTTTTGCAGTTTTGCAAGTCTTGTATCATAAAGTTGAATCCAACACAGAAGTTCTCTTGGCATAGTGAAAATGCCGAGACAAAGGAAGAGATCACAAACAAAAGAAATGAAGGAAAACAAATGACTGGATATAGCATTCAAAACCACGGTTATAAGGTTTTTGAAGAATATCCTAGAAAAGATGAATAAATTTAGCAAGACCCAAGAGGAGATGAAAAAGGACCATCTAGAGATGAAAAAGGACTAACTAGAGATGGAAAAGGACCAACTAGAAATTAAACATACACTGACTGAAATAAAAAATATTATACAGAGAGCTAACAGCAGACTAGAGAAAGGCAAGGATCAAGTAAAAAATTTGAAATATAAAGAATCAGAAAACACTCAACTGGAAAAGCAAGAAGAAAAAAGAATCCAAAAATGTGAAATTAATGTAAGGAGCCTCTGGGACAGCCTCAAGTGTACCAACATCAGAATTGTGGGGGTGCCAGAAGAAGAGAGAGAGCAAGATACTGAAAACCTATTTAAAGAAATAATGATTGAAAACTTCCCACATCTTGTAAAAGAAATAGACCTATAAGTCCAGGAAGCACACAGAACCCATATAAAAGGAATCCAAAGAGAACTACACCAAGACACATCATAATTAAAATACCAAGAGCAAAGGACAAAGAGAGAATATTAAAAGCAGCAAGAGAAAAACAATTCATTACCTACAAGGGAGCACTCATACAATTGTCAGCTGATTCTCAACAGAAACGATGCAGGCCAGACGGGAGTGGCAAAAAATATTCAACATGATGAATAGCAAGAACCTACAACTAAGAATACTCTATCCAGCAAAGCTATCATTCAGAATTAAAGGGCGGATAAAGAGTTTCAAAGTTAAGAAAAGCTAAAGGAGTTCATCAACACCAAACCAGGATTATATGAAATGCTGAAAAGTACTCTTTTAGAAGAGGAAAAAAAAAAGGTAAAAGATAAATAATTATGAACAACAAATACATATCTATCAACAAGGAAATCTAAAAATTAAGTGAATTAAAAATTTGATCAATAGAATAAACTGGTGAATATAATAGAATCAGGAGTACAGAAAGGGAGTGGGCTGATAATTCTCAGGGGAAAGAGGAAGGGGGTGTACAGGGAGAAACTGGACAAAAATCATACACCTATGGATGAGGTCAGCTGGGTGTAGGGGAGCTATGGAGGGGAAAAAAGAGAAACAAATGTAATAATCTGAATAATAAAGATTTAATTAAAAAAATAAACTTAAATATGGGCTGCTTTTTCACAATAGTCAGAAAAGGGGAGTGATTTCTACACAAAAAGGAACGTATCCTTCCCTGTTCCCAAATTCCTTGAATACAGTTTATTAGCTTGTTAGAATGGGTTTTGTTTTTTTCTGCATCATTGTTGGTGATCCTTTAAGATAAGCATGTCCAACTCAAAAGCTAACACAGGCCAAATAAATAAAGTTTAAATTTATGTGGGCCGCAAAAGAAAAAAAAAAAGCTTCAATTTTCACAGTAGTTTTATTTCGGTAGAGACATGCTGTATGCAAAGGACTGAAATAAATGAGTAATCGTCTACATTAAATAATACAACATTTTAATAAAAATTAATATTTTTTCTTGAACATTAACTTACCAGATACTGAATAACTGCACAAATTAATAAGCGTAATAAAAATAAACCTATTTTTGTTGTTGTTGTTCTCTGAAAGCAAAATAATTCCTGTTGCGCACACCAAACAAATCAAAGACTAATGACATGCCAATCAGTAGCTAAAATATTTGCTGCTAGTGTTAGTGGAGATGGTGTGCCTGTGTGTAAGACGTGTAAGGGAAATGAATGCAACATGGTTATAGTAATTAGTCATTAGCGAACGTTGTAGTTCATCATTAATAATTATGTATAACAGGACATTATAAAAAATAAGTTATGAAACTTTTATTAAAACATTTCTTATATACTGTTATATTGGCTGGGCCGCAAAAATATTCATTGTGGGCTGCATGCGGCCCATGGGTCACGAGTTTGAGATGCTTGCTTTAACACATGAAAGGATGTTGACTCTGGAAAACCGCTCATTCCTAAGAACTATATTGGCCCATAGTTTGTGGATCTGGTTTGCAGTTCTTCATTCTTCTCTGCAAGGACACTGAGCATGTGAAGAGATACCTGGCTGTCCAAAAGGGACTGAGTGCTTTTCAGTAAAAAGGGAAGTGTCTTTCCAAAAACGCTTTGCTAACTTTTACTGAAGAACCCGTTGTTTAGGAGGTTGCCTGATGGTGGGAGGACTCAGTGTTTCTCAAAAGTGGGATGCAGCTCTCCTCAGTCAGGATTCCTTAGAGATTCCTGAGCCCCACTCCTGCCCCACTAAGTCCAGATCTCTAGGGTGAGGACTGGGAAGCTGCATGTTTACTGAGACTCAGTAATTCTTATGCATCTTCAAATGTGAGGGTCTTTTCAATATGGAAATAGTAGTGATGGCATAAAAGCCAGCCATGCTTTCTGCCTGATGATCCTCTAGCTTTCCAGAGAGAGGTCAATGGCCCATCACTCTTGAGAAAAATCTAGCTTGAACCAAAGAGGAAGTCATTTCCCTTCTTCTTAATGTTTTCTCTTAGCTCTGTTTTCCTCCATGGACTCAGTCGTTCAGCCTTCTTCACACAGAATAGCAGTTGGAATGGAGCAGCTCCCAAAATTATTGTTGCAATTATTATTGGTCCTTGCTTTATTTCCGATGCCTCTGCATTGCTGGCATTTTTAGGCAAGAGAAGGCACACATACTAGCAGCTGAGTCACCTGATAGTCACCAGGTATGAGATCGCCTAAGTTTCTGACACCTTCTATATGGCAGTGGTTCTTGACCCTAACTGCACATTAGAATCACCTGGGAAGGTTTAAAACTCTTTATGTGTAGGCCATGTCCCAGACCAATGTCATCAGAACCTCTAGGAGTAGGACCAAGGCATCAGTACTTTGTAAAACTCCACTGGTGATTTTAGAGCAAAATGTAGGCCACAAATCACTGTTCTGGGGCATTTGTAGAAAGTGCTTGAAGCCTTTTGAATACCTGAGGGAGTTCTAACAGGAGGAGACAAATGAAGAGGTTCCTCTTGCAAACATTTGTTCCTGGAGGGAATTTGAAAGTTTCTTTAAAGTGTTCAACTATTATTACAGATCTAGAGTGGAGTGCTGCAGTATGAATGTTGTAAAGTACACAGGCATAGACTTACCCACAGTGTGTACTACCTCTGCCCACCTGTGAAAACCGCCTACATCAATCCTTCACTTTGTCCCGTTTTAAGATAATCTATGAAATTTATCAGTCTTCGGCTTTTGCTGTCTTCTCAAGAGCCACTAACTGATCTCCAGTGAGCTGAAACAGGGAAAGTTGTTTTAAACCATTGACTGCTTAATAAATTAGCACTGGACGGCTCTTAGCCTAATTTATCTCTGAAAGCCAGTTTCCCAGGGTACTGGAGCAATACCACAAGAAAAATTATTTCCACTAAACACCACAAAAATGTCTTTCCTGTGATACTTCACTGACGGGGTGACATGTACGAGATTCTCAGTCACAAAACAGGAAAGAAATGTTTGAAAGTTAAATTAAAAAGTAAAGCACAGTTAAGATTTTATTGAGCTTAAACCCCATTCCTACCCCCTAAACATATAAATCTGTTCTGTTTTCTGTGTCTCCCACTCAGATGGGTGATAAATTTTGGATGCTGGATTCTTATGTCTCTAAAAATAACGTTTACCTAAAGTGAAGTGCAACATCTGGGTCCTTTGGGGGACCACAAAGTGGCCTTTCAGGTTAATTATTTGTGTGGTCAGGTTAGGTTTCCCTGTTCTGAAAGTGTACCAGTTTTGTTTCTCTTGGCCCCTGCCCATCACAGGTAGAGTCCTGTTCCCGTGACTTTCCCATAGACCTGCTCCTTCATGCAGAATGTTGTCATCAGTGCCCCGACATCGAGGAAATGGAATGTTTTCCATCTGCTCCCTGAGCTGGAGGACCTGCTGTACCTGGAGGCCCCCTGGTCACTGTGATTAGGGACAGACAGAAAAGTGTCCCCACTGCTGGCATAGTAGGTGCCAACAGAACAGATCCATGCCTCTCTAATATTCTAAAAGGAGTGTCTCTCTCTGCCATCTCCATGGAAAGATTTGCCTGCTTGCCTAGACCAGTGAGTGGATTGAGATGGTTCATAGGCATCTGTAGAGACTGACCAAGTAGGAAAGGTAACAAGGCTGGCATTCAATTGATCAGAATATGACCCTTTCACCTTCCTTTCCAGCACTATAGTCCATATTCCAAAACAGGCTAATACCATGGAAAAGGAAGCCTTCTGAAGGAATGTGGTGAGAGCAACCAGCTGTCCTGGTTGATCCTGGGAAATGATGTGTTTTCTTTTTTAATATGGATAACATCACAGACAGTTTTGAAATAAATTTTTAAAATCTCTAGATCTTTGTATAAATTTGAGTCCAAACATTTTCATCCACAACATAAATTTTTCCGGGCACTGACTCAAGAACTGGGAGTTATCTTTTCATTTTCCCGGCTTTCCCTACAAAATTCTGTTTGTTGTTCCTTCTTTTCCTTTTCATTTTCTTGGCTACTACCTCTCTTTAAACCTGATTGCTTTATTTTGATCTATTGTAAAAGGTTCCTGATAAAGGCCATTCTGTATACCACCACCACAGCAAGCTTCTTGGATTATTACTTTGCTCAAATCAATTCTCTTTTTTAACTTTCACAGTGGCTGTCGAATTAACTGCTAAAAGAAAATCATGGCACTTTATCCTGGCGTTTAAGGCCTTTTACAGTGTGGTCCCAAAGTATGCTTCCTGTTTTATACTACTTCCCATGTTCTAGCTAAATGACACCCCAAAATCCCCCATTTCTTAATCTCACTGTTCCCTTTCTTACCTCTGGCTCATATCATTGCCACCATCTGGATTGTCATTTCCCTCATCTCTCCTTTGCTTTTTCTCTAAACCCAATTCAGAAGCTCCCTCTTGCTTTCCCAAAGCCTTTTCTGGACACATTAATGAGAGCTTTCTTTGCCTCTCTGTCTCCAAACATGTGATCAGGGCTCCTTTCAGAGCCTATAACATGGAATGTCCTGTATTTTGGTTATTTGGGTATCTTGTTGAGTTCTCTCATTGTGTTGCAATTTCTAGAAAGCTTTGTAAAACTTCTTATTTTTCAATATGCCTTGTACATGTTGGATGATGAATGAGGAAATAAAAGAATAAAATTAAATACCATCCCCTTCCTGCCAGGCCAGCATGGCTCAGAGATGGAATGTCAACCTATGAACCAGGAGGTCATAGTTTGATTCCTGGTCAGGACATATACCTGGGTTGAGGTCTTGATTCCTGGTAGGGGGTATGCAGTAGGCAGCTGATCAATGATTCTCTCTCATCATTGATGTGTCTATCTCTTTCCCTTCCTTTCTGAAATCAATTAAAAATATGTTAAAAAAAAGAAGTAGTTAAAAAAATACTACCCCCATCCCTTTCTGATACTTACACTGAAAAAATGGAGAAATATCTAGGACATCTAATGTCAGGGCCATCATTAAAGCCTCAGAAAACTTTGCACATCTGAGTTTAGGTCAGTTTCTAAGGACCATTACTGTGTTCAGAGGCTTATCTGGATGAATAGGTCCTCCCAGGTCTTAGGAATTTCAGGAGTGGAAGTGGCAGAGGTGTGGTCCTGTAGTCATAAAACATGTATTTTTAAAATTTTAACTGGAGATTGCATAACTCTGAAAATTGAGGCTCAGAGTTGGCAAGTATGTGGTGCAGATGGTCTGGGTGCTGCTGAGTGGATTCACCTTTGGCATGATTACGCTGGAAGCCTGACTACAAGACATGAGCAGGTCTGAGTTTACAGGCAAAAGACACTTAAAAGGAAAAAATACTTCAAAAGATTGAAATGATGCAACAAATTCCCAGTCTTGGTCAGCCTGTTTGCATGACAAGAGGGCTTAGTACACAGGAATAGTATGCTCTTAAAAACTAACTTCTCTTTACTCAAATTAATTTTGCAAGAAGTGATTCCAGGCAAATGTGAACCATTATACCTTATACATAACAATTCTGCATAATAGCAATGCAAATCCAGCCCTCTTCTTCTCCTGCCAAAGTAACAGCCCTTTGCTGTAGTACCAAGACTGCGTTAGCATTAACAAAGTGAAAAAAATTGCTCAAAGAGTGAATATGAAGGTGAATTAACTGGATATTTCAGCCCCCCAAAGTTTTTCCTCTTCTTTAATAGCAGGTATTGAGATTTGAACTTGACGATAATCATCTATATCATTTCTTAATTTCATTTTGCCTAGGCAGTCTTAGTTTTTTAAAAATATATTTTTATTGTTGATAGTATAGATATCTCCTATCCCACCCCCCGCCCCCCGCTTTACACCCCTCCTCCTATCCCCTACCCATCCCTCCACAGGTCTTCACTACCCTAATGCCCATGTCCATGGGCTAGGCATTTAAGTATGTAAGTTCTTTAGTTTATCTCTTCTCATCCTCCCAACCCCACATCAAGATATGTTAGTCTGCTCCATCCCTTCATGCTTCAAGTCTTATTTTGTTGGTCAATTAATTTTGTTCATTAGATTTCATAAATAAGTAAGAGCATGTGATATTTGTCTTTCTTGGATTGACTTATCTCTCTTTGCATAATATTTTCCAGGTCCATCCATGCTGTCCCAAAGGATAAAAGAGCTCTCTTTTACAGATACTTAGTATCCCACAGTGTAAATGTCCCACAGCTTTTTTACTCATTCATCTACTGATGGGCACATAAGCTGTTTCCAAATCTTAGCTATCATAAATAACGCTACTATGGACATAGGGGTGAATATATTCTCTGATTGGTATCTTGGGAAATTTTTTGATTTATAAATGAAAGTAATTATAATTTTCACCATCGCATGGGATTATAATAAGGATTAAATAACAATTGTGAAAAACATATTTAAAAAGTATGGGGGTAGGTGGGTGTATGAGAAGAGATTATTAACCAAAGAATTTATATGCATATTAGAGGCCCGATGCACGAAATTTATGCAAGAGTAGGACTTCCTTCCCCCAGCTGCCAGCACTGGCTTCCCTCTGGCACCTGGGACCTGGGCTTCCCTCTGGCCACCAGCAGGCACCTGGGACCTGAGCTTCCCTCACAGCCCTGGGTTTGTCAGGGAGGACATCTGGTCTAATTAGCATATTATGCTTTTATTATTATAGATTATTATAGTTATGCATAATACATGGATACAGATAATAGTGTGGTGAAGGCTCCAGGTAGGGTGAGGAGGCAGGCTAGAAGTGATCAATGGGAGAAAAGGGGTACATCTATATTACTTTCAACAATAAAGATAAATTTTAAAAAATACTTTGTATCTTCTGAAGCATAGTATATGTGTTTGTGTGTTGTTGGTTTGTATTTATTATTTGGATAAAGCAGTCTATTACTCTCTGGCCTGGATTTAATTCTTTGAGCCAAGTTCTTATTTTAAGCTTGTATAGATAGATAGATAGATAGATAGATACATAGGTAAATGATAGATGAGTAAATGGATAGATGGATGGGTAGATGGATAGAAAGACATGTACATATCCACATAGTTCTATTTTAAATATACATATTTAATAAACAATTATACTTTATCAAATAATAAACACATTAGCAGTAAAACAAAATTAGGAGATTAGGCTGAATTTATTTTACAAATATTGTTTGTGTGGTTTTAAACATAATTTTAGATTCTTTCAATACTTGGAAAATGTCCTCTAATGCATAGCTTCTAAATGCGGTCCATAGGCCCATACTGGTCCATAAACTATTTATTCCTAATAGCAATGAGAGTAAGCACATGGCCTAGTTCACTATTTCCCTCCCCAACCTCCTGAATATCTTGATTTCCATTTTGACACAAGCTACTTAAGTTCTCACAAACTTGCAAACAATAGTTCACATAGTAGCATGCTCTAATGGCATTTTACTATTTGGGCATTTATTCATTCAATCAACAAGCATTTATTGGGCACCCTATTAGTTAAGGTAATCCTAGAGATGGTAACAAATAAGTGCTGAACTTAATGTCATGAAAATCTGTTTCCCAGACATGTCAGTCTGTACAGGTGCTCTAGGTCTGGTGCCCGTCTATGGGGTTTTGAGGGAAATGGCTCCTTCCATCTGGTGGTCCATTCTTTTCTGCGCTGCAGAACCCCCCTCAGTTAGCTAGCAATGGGGAAAGAGATGATGGGGAAGGTGCAGCCCCTTATTAACAGTTCAAGAGTGACACACATCACTTCTGCTCATATTCTTTCTCTGAGAACAAGTGCCCTCCCTTATCCTCATGCAAGGGACCTGGAAAATGTAATCTCTATCTTTGTGGATACTTCCCAGCATTAATACTTTATTAGGGGAAGGGAGCATTACGTACATATTAATTATTTTTATAACAGGTTTATTGAGATATGATTCACAAACCATACAATTAACTAATTTAATGGTGGATAGTATACTTACAAATATGCACAACCATCACCACAGCCAATTTTGGAATAGTGTCATCATCTCAAAAAACTCTGTATGTTTTACCTGTCATTGCTCCCAGCCTTATGCATACACTAATCTACTTTCTGTGTTTTTAGACCTGCCTATTTTTGACATTTTGCATAAAAGGAATCATACAATATGTGGTCTTTTCTGACTTCTTTCACTTAATTTTTCACTGTTCAGCTTTGTTGTCTCATTATCAGTACTTCATTGCGTTTTATGCTAGATATGTTTTCCATTGTATGGGCATACCACATTTTGTTTACTCATTCATCACTTAGTGGACTTTTGGTTGTTTCCATCTTTTGGCTATTATGAATACTGCTGCTATAAACATTTGTGTGAGTCCTGCAACTATGTTCTTCTTTTGCAAGATTGGTTTGGTTATTTTAATTCCCTTGCAATTCCATATGAATTTTATTTATTTAAATTTTTACTTATTGATTTCAGAGAGGGAAGGAGATAATGAGTGAGAGAGAGAAAGAAAGAAACATCGATTTGTTATCCCACTTATTTATGCATTCATTGGTTGATTCTTGTATGTGCTCTGACTAGGGAAACTGCAATCTTGGCATATCTGATGATGCTCTAATCAACTGAGCTACCTAGCCAGGGTTTCATATGAATTTTAAGAACAGCTTGCTAATTTCTACACAGAAGCCAGATAGAACTTGGATAGATTAATTTGGGGAGTATTGGCACCATAATAATATTAACTCATTTGATCCATGAACATGGGATATTTCCATTTACTTAAGTATTATTTAACAATCCTATCTAATAAAAGAGTAATATTCAAATTGACCATACTTCCATTACACCCACCAGCCATGCCCACCAGCCAATCAGAGCAAATATGCAAATTAACCCAACCAAGATGACTATGGCCACAGAGAGAGCAGGAGGGAGGCTTAGATTGCCCTTGGTGATGGAGGAATCCAAGCTTTCTGCAAATCCTGGCCTGCCCAAGCCTCCGCTTAAGGCAACAAAGTTTCAGTGGCTGCTGCCACTGAGCGAGCAGAAGGCTTATCTCTGCTCAAGGCTACAAAGTTTCAATTACAGAAGATAAATAAATCCCAGATACCAGAGCCTCTACTTGAGTTGCCAGGGGGCATGGCCAGCCTGTAAACCACCACTGACCCCTTGCCCAGACCACCCCATGCCCCAAGGTAACACCTACCCTGATCCAGGACACCCTTCAGGGGAAACCAGCTGGCCCCCACCCATGCACCAGGTCTCTATCTTATCTAATAAAAGAATAATATGCAGATTGACCATCACTCCAACACATAAGATGACTGCCTCCATGTGGTCAAAGATGGCTTCCCCCATGTGGACAAAAGATGGCCACTAAAAGATGGCCAGCAGGGGAGGTCAGTTGGCAGGGACCAGGCCTGCAAGGGAGGGCAGTTAGGGGTGACCAGGCTGGAAGAGGAGGGAAGTTGGGGGTGACCGGGCCTACAGGGAAGAGCAGTTGGGGGGGACCCAGGCCTACAGAGGAGGGCAGTTTGGGGGCACCAGGACTGGAGGAGAGGGCAGATAGGGGTGACCAGGCCCATAGGGGAGGGCAGTTAGGGGCAAGCAGATTGGCAGGGGAGCAGTTAGGTATCAGGGTGGCAGGGGAGTGTTTAGGGGGTGATCAGGCTGGCAGGCAGAAGTGATGAGGGGCAATCAGGAAGGCAGTCAGGTCAGCAGTTGGGAGCCAGTAGTCCTGGATTGTGAGAGAGATGTCCAACTGCCCATTTAGACCCAATCCTACCTTGATCAGGCCTAAACGGGCAGTCGGACATCCCTCAAGGGATCCCAGGTTGGAGAGAAAGCAGGCTGGGCTGAAGGACACCCTGCCCCCTGTGCATAAATTTCATGCACCAGGCCTCTAGTGATTTATAATTTTCAGAGAATAAACTTTTACACTTTTGTTAAATCTATTTATAAATATTTATTTTTGATGTCATTATACATGGAATTATTTCTTAATTTCATTTTTGGATTATTCATTACAAGTCTATAGAAATACTATTTTTTTGTATATTCATCTCATTTATATCTTATAACCTTGCTGAAGTAATTTATTCCAAAGTTTTCTAGTGGATAAATTAGGATTTCTACATAAAAGTTTGTCATCTGCAAATATAGTTTTACTTTTTTCTTTCTAGTCTAGATGACTTATTTATTTTTCTTGCCTAATTACTCTGGTTAGAACCTCCAGTATAATGTTGAATAGAAGTGGAGAGTAGACATCCTTGTCTTGCACCTGAACCTGAGGAGAAAAGATTGTTTTTGTAGATACCTTTTACCAAGCTGAGAAAGTTTCCTCTTATTCCTAGTTTGTTGAATTTTTATCATGAAAGGGTTTGGGATTTTGTCAAATGCTTTTACTTCATCTATTGAGATGATCATGTGGTTTTTGTTTTTTTTAGCCTATTGATATGGTGTATTACATTAATTGCTTTTCAAATGTTAAACCAACTTTGCATCCTGGGATCAATCCCAATTGGTCACAGTTTATAATTCTTTTTGTATGCTGCTAGATTTGGTTTGTAGTATTTTGTTGAGGATTTTGATGTTCATATTCATAAGAGATATTGGTCTGTAGTTTTCTTTTCTGTGATATTTTGTCTGGCACTGGTTTCATACAGTAAATTGGAGAGTGTTCTCTCTTCTTGTATGTTTTTGAAGAGTTGATATTGATAACTCTTTAAAACTTTTGTGAAATTCACCATTGAAGTTATCTGGATCTGGGTTTTATGTATCATTTTTTTAAAAAATGGTTACTATTTACTTATTATAGTTATGTTCAGATTGTGTCTACTACTTTTATGTAGAAATACATTTAATGTAAGCTGTTTGAGTCATTGGCATTCAAGCTGTTCAGAGCAGTTTTTTATAATTCTTCATATTTTGGTATGTTCAATAGTAATACCATTTATGATGCTAGTAATTTGAGTCTTCTCTCTTTTTTTTTCCTCAGTCAGTTTAGCTAAAGGTTAGCTAATTTTGTTAGTTTTTTCAAAGAACCAGCTTTTGGTTTCATTGATTTTTTCTATTTTTTTTTTATGTTTCCTATTGCATTAATTTCCCTTTCATCTTCATTAGTTCCTTCCTTCTGCTTCCTGTGGGTATAGTTTGCTCTTCTTTTTCCACTGTATTAAAGTAGAAGGTTAAATTATTGACTTGAGATCTACATTTCTTATTTTTTAACTTAGGTATTTACAACTATAAATTTACCTTTAAGCACTGCTTTATCTGCATGTAGCATGTTTTGGTATGTTGTTTCCCTTTTCGTTCATATCAAAGTATTTTCTAATTGCCATTTTAGTTTCCTCTTTGGACCATCAATTATTTGGAATGTGTTATTTAGCTTTCATATATTTGTGCATTCCCAATTTTTTTTTTTGGTTTTTGATTTAAAATTTTATTCCATCATGGTCAGAGAACATATTATTATTATTATTATTATTATTATTATTATTTTTAAATCCATCAAGGTTTGTTTTATAGCCTAACACAGTGGCCGGCAAACTCATTATTCAATAGAGCCAAATATCAACAGTACGATTGAAATTTCTTTTGAGAGCCAAGTTTTTTAAACTTAAACTTCTTCTAACACCACTTCTTCAAAATAGACTTGCCCAGGCCATGGTATTTTGTGAAAGAGCCACACTCAAGGAGCCAAAAAGCTGCATGTGGTTTGCGAGCACAGTTTGCTGATCATGGCCCTAACATATGGTCTATCCTGGAGAAAGTTCTATGTGCAGAATATATAGTCTACTATTGTTGGGAGGAGTGTTCTGCAGATGTATGTTGGATATACAGTCATGCATCACTTAATGGGATACATTCTGAAAAATGAGTGTTCATAATTGTACAAACATCATGATACACTTATGTAAACCTAGATGGTATAGCATATTGCACACCTAGGCTATACAGGATGGGATAAAAGTAGGTTTACAGTTGTTTATATGGAAAATAATACAAGTTAATAAATAATAATTCAAAAATAAACTCTTTACATACTCACAACTATAATCTATTTTGTCCTTCCTGTTTGATGCTGGATTTGATTTGCTGTGTTGCTCCTAGGATATAAACCTGGACATGTTATTGTACTGAATATTATGGGTAATTGTAACACAATGGTAAATATTTATGTACTTAAACTGATCTAAACACAGGAAAGGCAGTTAAAATACAGTATGAAAGATTAAAAATTGTACATCTGTAAGTAAGATAGGGCATTTACCATGCATGGAGCTTGCAGGACTGGAAGTTGCTCTGTGTGAGTTAGCAAGTGAGTGGTGAGTGAATGTGAAGGCCTGGATGCTATTGTGCATGACTGCAGACTTTACAAACACTGTCCCACCAGCCCACCCCCTCCTTCCTTTCTAGAGGGTCAGAGATAGGACATCAAAGTCCTGAATGCTGCTCTATGATCAGGGTTATGGGCTGGGTTGATGAGAAATATTGAGGGAAAACTGGCTTGGTAATACATAGATAACCACAATTGTGACTGTCAGAAGAGAGTAAAAGAAAGAATAAAAAACAGGATGGAAAGATAAAGAAACATAAGCAACTGTTATGGCAATGTCATTTTGGCTATTACATGTTGGAGCCGTGGTCAGATTAAGGAACTTTGTGGTATTCATTAAAATAGAGGCTGTTTAAAATGGAGAGGGTAGTATGCCTGGAAGTGGGGAGAGGGGCAATGGGAAGATATGTACACATGTACCACAATAAAAAAAAATTTAAAAAAATGGAGAGGGTATAGAACTGAGGACTCAATGTGGTTTTTTGTTTGTTCATTTGTTGTTAATCTTTACCCAAAGATATATTTCCCATTGATTTTCAGAGAGAGTGGAAGGGAGGGGGAGAGATAGAGAGAAGCATTGATGTGAGACACATTGATTGGTTATCTGCCAACCAGGGCCAGGGACTGAGCCTACAACTACGGTACAAGCACTTGATTGGAATCAAACCTGTGATTCTTCAGTTCATGGGCTGGCACTCTAACCACTGAGCCAAGCCAGCGAGGACTCAAGTGTTTTTTTGACTGTGGAAATTTGCTTTTGCTTCCATTGATCTTATGTGGCACAAAGAGTTCTCTCTGGCATGGAATTGATAGAAGAGATAAAACTTACCTATGCTTACATTATTACAACCTAAAAATATTTCCTAATGGCTCCACACTACCACACAAAGCTTTTACGCAAGTGGGAGGGGCACTTAATACTTTTAGGATGGCTCCTGTGGACCTGCATCCTTTCACAGGATCTTAGGTTCTCAACAAAGAATTTACAGCGATGTGCTCTTGAAGATTTTCAAGGGAGATCTTGGAGGGCTGTAAGCACACTCTTAATATGTAGGGCTGGGGACAGGCTCCTTTGTGCTGAAGTAAGTCTGTGGCTGACCAACTGGGATGTAATCTGTGCACTAAAATTTGAAGTGCTATTGCCAGGCCCCATAGATATTGCTCCCACTGGAGAAAAAAAATAAAGCCTCCTGAACCACATATCCTTCCATTTCTTACAGGGAATTTAGCTCCACTGTAATCTTATGAGACCACTGTCATATATGTGGTCCATTCTTGACCAAAATGTTATTATGTGGCACATGATAGTAGTTGGTTCATAGTGTTCAAATCTCTTATTTTCTTGTGGACCTCTGCTTTTGTTCTATCCATTATTGAAGTGGAGTATCACAGTCTCTGACTACTTTTGTTGAATTGTCTATTTCTGCCATCATTGTCTTTGATTTATGTATTTTAGTACTCTGATTTTAGAGTCATATCCTTTATAACAAAGAGCTAATATGCTAATTAGACTGGACAGTGGAAAGACCTTCCAGAACAACTAGTGGGCAGGGGGTGAGGCCAGTGAGCCTGCTGCCACCCCTTCCACAGAGGTGGCAGGAAAGGGGGCTGTATGGTCCTGGTGCCTCCACAGAGGCTAGACAGGGTGCAACCACAGCCCTTCAACCTCCCACAGTCTTTCCTCTAGCTGGCCCGCCCCCTGATCAGTTCCCCCAACCAGTGTTGGGGGGCAGCGCCAGCCCTAAGAAGCAGTGAGCCCAGGTTCTAGTTGAGCGGTGCTGTCCCCCCACCACCCTCACTCAGCCAGAAACCTGGCTTTCTGCTGGCAAGTGCAGTGGTGGAGCAGCGAGACTGGAGCACAGTTATGGTGGCAGGACCCTCTACTGCCTTCAGGTCAGGAGGGCATTAAGAAGCGAGGGGTCCTGGAGTGCAAGAGCCCTGGACTGAAAGAGGGATGCCTGAGTGCCAGCTTGGGGATTGGGCCTAAGCTGGCAAGCGTACATCCCCTGAGGAGTCCCAGACTGCGAGAGGGCACAGGCTGGGCAGAGGGACCCCCATGCACAAATTTCATGCACCAGGCCTCTAGTGTGTTTATAGTTGTAATATCTTTCTGTTGTACTTTTCTTCTTATTATACAATGCATATCTTTTATCTTTTAGTATAGCCACCCCATCTTTCCTGTGGTTGATGTTTGCATAATATATAATTTTCCATCCTTTCCTTTTCTTTGTATCTTTGAATATAGAGAGCATATAGTTGAATCTTTGCTGGAGTTGTTATACCATTCACATTTAACAATATTATTGGCTAAAGTTTAAAAAACAGACAAGACAATTTGCATCAAAGGAATATCCTTATATTAAAATTTTTATAAATATGTGAATAGATAAAATCAATGGGTCCATGAAAATAAATTTTTTAAAATATATTTTTATTGACTTCAAAGAGGAAGAAAGAGGAAGAGAGGGATAGAAACATCAATGATGAGAGAGAATTACTGATTGGCTGCCTCTTGCATGTCACACTGAGGGTGAAGCCCACAATCTGGGCATGTGCCCTGACCGGGAATTGAACCATGACCTCCTGGTTCGTAGGTCGATGCTCAACCACTGAGCCACACCAGCTGGGCTGAAAATTAATTTTAAATGAGGAGCTATATCATTTAGTAGCTTTGTGATCTGGGATAGGTCAGTTAATCTTTTTGAATCAGGCTCTTCATCTACAAAATGCAGGTATCATGATATCCTCTAACCTCATGGCATTGCTGCAAAGATCAAAAGTGAGCATATGAGTAAAGGAACTTTGCAAACTACAGAAAGCAACATAAGTGTTAATAATTAAAAATAATATTATGAGTGAAAAATGGAATTCAAATTGCTGACCATGAATGAAGTCTGTGATGAACAATCTTTAATGTTCCGTATTCAGTTCCTGAGCTTTTGACCTGAGAACAGTTAATCACTTAAGATATGGAAAAGAATATCATGCTGGTTGAAAGATTTAGGAATTGGGAAAACCACTTTTTCTTTTAAAGGCTAGTCCTCTCATCAATCTAGCAACCAAGTTGTGAACATCTGCACATATCCTTTAAATTAGGATCCCCTTTTAATCATTTAGGAAGCTTTATAGACTCTCTGGAGTTCTCACTGAAGCTGATCTGGAAAACTCACTTACCCAATTGCTAAAGGTGGCTTGAGTGACTAACTAGACAAGTTGTCCCAATTTGATGGCTCTAGTTGTTCAAATAAAACCTGCCTTGATGGTGGAAAGCTCAGAGCAAGGCTGGAGGAAGCAGGATCTGGGTTGAGAATCACAATCCAGGAAAGCCAGCTGAGCCGGCTGCTTTCCTTAAGCGTGTGTCTGAGAAGCAACATCGTTTTAAGACTAAAGGAGTTTATTTGAACTATAACTAAAAGAAACTAAGTACCAGTCACCACTAGCAAGGGTGATCTTTATCTGTCTTTGTTGGCCTTCGAGAAGGGGAAGGAATCTTAAAAGGCTCCAGCAGCTGCAGACTCCTCAGAGAACATCTCCCGCACATTGCTGACATGTCTTGGATTTTTCCAACCTGACTTTGTGTTACAAGAAATTACCACGGGAGTGAATGTCCTCCCACATGGGTGACCGCATGTGGGTGTTACCAACTACCCCTCCTGCCACAGAATCAGCATTCCCTAGTCTATTTCTTGTAAAGGCCAGAGATAGCTTTGCGAAAAGTTCCGTGATCCAGTCCTGGCTTGGAAGGCTCTCTCCCAGCACCTGTGAGCCCTCACCCTGAGAGACGGATAATGTGCTAATTACCCCGAACCCAAAAATGTAAGCTGTAAACAAATGAGAGCTGTGTTTATCATCAATCAGTTTTATGACCTTCTGATGGTGATGATATCAGTGGCGTTTACACTGAGAGACCGCACAGCGTTCTCCAGCAGCTGGCCGCTTCTGTTGCTTGTGAGCAGAGAATGATGTGGCCCATTAATTGTAGTCTTTGCACTGAAGGGCATGTTACCTTGACCAAATGGCCAAACTGCTCTTGGAATGGCCAAATAAATTATTTTAAAAAATCTCTAAGCTTGCAGGCTTTCTAA
Organism: Lasiurus cinereus; assembly: GCA_011751065.1. NCBI lineage: Eukaryota > Metazoa > Chordata > Mammalia > Chiroptera > Vespertilionidae > Lasiurus > Lasiurus cinereus. The sequence continues at coordinate 29,188,432 of JAAGEH010000076.1, forward strand.
AATCATCTGTGGTTTGGGGTCCATCCTCCCTTCACCCTCTTGCCCCCATGAAAAACTGAAAATGCGTTCTTTTGGGGCTGTAACTTGATATATACATGATTTGAAGACAGCGGGGAGATACTCTAATCCAAAGGGAGAGAGACAGGCTTGGCCTGGATGCACAAAGAGCTCACCCCCTCACATTTAGGACTGACCTTTGCTATGTCATTCTCCCTGCTCTCTTTAAGTGGTTTCTCCACCTGACTTGGAGATGAATCCAGAGCATATGCCTGCAGCGCATGTTGCTCTCATCAGACCAGGAGGACACATGTAAAATATAAATATCATAAAACGTGGCAAGAGAAATATTTACACCAATCTGTGGTTTCTGATCAAAGCCAAAATTTCTGGGTTCTTGCATGAAAACTTCCGGCTGCATATGTGAGATTTGCAACTGCCTTTGGCACCTGTGTAAATTATGATATGTGACGTACTGAATAATGTCCTGAGGGTCCCCAAAGCCTGCTCCTTTGATACCAAGATCCTTTCATATTGAGTCCTGCCAAAGTGGGCAGATGCAGGTATGAGAACGTTGGCTGCATTTTGGGTTGGTTCACAGTGCAAAAAGGTTGTCAGTGAAACCCCAAATGCATTTTGCCCCAAGCACCTTGCCCTTCATTTAAAGACCCTTGAGAAAACCAAGCCAATCTGTTTCTCATTCATTTACACTTTACTCATCAAAATGTTGGTTTTGGTTAAATTCCTTAGTTTTCATTTCAAGAAACCTTTAAGAATGCGGAGTAGGGAAGAGATGGGTAATTAGGAATGCTGATGACCCTAAACTCAGTGTTACTTTAGGTTCATTGTATGGTGACAAGCAGTAGTATTCCCCACTTATCCCACTACTAGTATTAGTCTCTTTAAATTTTTTTTTTAACAATATAGTCCTTCACTTCTACCCCATAACCAGAGATTTAAAAACAAGCTACTAGTAGAATCTTCTAGAGTTTCATGAGGGGACATTCATGGTATCTTAGACTTTGCCTTTTCTTTCATTTTTTAAAAATCACTTAAATTTTTTTCAATTTTAGTTAAAATGCATTATTATACTAGTTTTATGTGTACACCTCATTGATTAGATATTACAAAACTTACAAAGTGATCATCCCAATAAATCTAGTGCCCATATGATACCATGCCTAGTTATTAGAATATTATTGACTATATTCCTTATAATGTACTTTACATCCCCATGATGTTTCATAACAACCAATTTATAATTAATCCCTTCATCTTTTCACTCATCTTTCCAACCCCCTTCCATCTAGCAACTGTCAATATATTCTCAATATCTTTGAATCTGTTTTTGTTCTGCTTGTTTATTTAATTTGTTTCTTAGATTTAATTGTTAATAGATAGATATTTATTGCCATTTTATTGTTCATATTTTTAAATCTTTTTTTTTCTTCTTAAAAAAGACCCTTGAACATTTTATATAGTACTGGCTTGGTGGTGATGAATTCCTTTAGTTTTTTTTTTTCTTATTTGGGAATCTTTTTCTCTGTTCTTTGATTCTAAATGATAGCTTTGCTGGATAGAATAATCTTGGTTGTAGGTCCTTGCTTTTCATCACTTTAAATATTTTTTTCAAATCCATTCTAGCCTGCAAAGTTTCTGTTGATAAATCAGCTTACAGTCTTACAGGAGTTCTCTTTGTATATAACCAACTGCTTTTCTTTTGCTGCTTTTAAGATTCTCTCTTTGTCTTTAACCCTTTTCATTTTAATTATGATGTGCCTCTTTGGGTTCCTCTTGTTTGGGTCTCTCTGTTCTTCCTGGATTTGTATGCCTGTTTCCTTTACATGTTAGGGAAATTTTCTGTCATTACTTTTTCAAACAGGATTTCAATTTCTTGTTCTCTCTCTTCTCCTTCCAGCACTCCCATAATGTGAATGATTGTACACTTGAAGTTGTCTCAGAGGCTCCTTACACTATCCTTATTTTTTTTTCTTTTTGTTTTCTTTTTGTTGTTCTGATTTGGAGATTTTTGCTTCCTTATATTCCAATTCACTGATCTGAGTCTTGGTTTCATCTACTCTACCATCGATTCCCTATAATTTAGTCTTCATTTAAGTTAGTGTATCCTTCATTTTTAACTTTTTTATGTTGTTGAAGTTCTCACTAAGTTCAAATACAACCAGTGTTTTGAACTCTGCATCTAATAGATTGCTTGTCCCCATTTTGTTTAGTTTTTATTTTTTTCCTGGAGTTTTATTCTGTTTTGTTTTGTTTTGTTTTTTTCATTTGGGCCATGTTTCTTTGTTTCTTCATTTTGGTAACCTCCCTGTGTTTGTTTCTATGTATTAGGTAGAGCCTCTACATCTTTCAGGCTTGGCAGAGTGGCATAATGTAGTAGTAGGTGTTCTATAGGGTCCAGTGACATGGCCTCCCCAATCACCCAAGCTGGGCACTTATGGTGTGCCTTCTATATGGGCTATGTTCACCTTCCTCTTGTAGTTGAGTCTTGATTGCTGTTGGCATAGTCATGAGATGACTTACACCCTCAGACATAACAGCTACAAGGATTAGCTGCAACTACCTTGGAAGATCATCTGTGCAGGGGCCCACCCCATAAGCAGGATCTACTTCAGGAAGACTCTGGTGCCTACTGAGTTTTCCCCTTGAGTATGTCACTTGTGGAGTTGGTTGGGTGGTGGTGCTTTGACATGGTCTAAAGCTGTCAACTGGGTATGCTGGCTTTGGGGCCTCCTAAAGGTACAAGTATGTGCTTTGCACTGAGCCACCTGGCATAAACTACAAGGTGATCTGCAGATAGCTGCTATTTGTGCTGGACTTGGAAGTACACAGGCAAATTCAAGCTGAGAAGCATGGATGTCTGCTGCTAGTACACTCAGTGAAAGATACAGGGTACGCTGAGGCCAGATACTACTTGTTTGAGAGATTTTAGGAAAATATGAATCATGAGCCAAGACAGACCATTCATATGAAAAGCCACTGGAAACAGCTTGCATGGACCTCAAAGTTGTGGTTGGGGGCTCAGGGAATCATTAAGGGCAGGGGAAACAATGTGAACCAGATTGATAGAGTCTCAGATTTGCCAGCTCTGTCAGGGGCCTCTGCCAGCACATCTCTCTGGGAGAAAGCTGCTCTTCTCCCCTCCCCCGCTGGCTCTCACCTTGATGCAGACAATTTGGTTCTTCTCCATATGTCTCTGGTACCTTTCAAGCTGCTGTCACCATGCTGAAGCTCAGAGAGAATGAGTGTGAATAAGTCTGCATGTGTGCCTCTTAAGAGGAACTGCTTGGGACTTGAGCAACCCTCTGTCTCTCTCAGTTTTAATCCTCGCTGGTTTTTACAGTCAGAAGTTATGAGACTTCTTTTCCTGGCACTGGAACCTTGGACTGGAGGACCTGATGTGGGGCTGGAACCCCTTGCTCCTCATGGGAGACCTTCGTAGCCAAGATATTCCTTCTGATTTTTATCTGAAACATGAGGGTGTGAAACCAGCCCTTTCTGCATCTGCACCCCTCCTATTAGTTTCCATGTAGCTTCTTCTTTAATTTCCTAGTTTTAGGACTTCCATTTAGCCAGATTTCAGGCAGTTTGAATGGTAGTTGTTCAATAGTTTAGTTGTAATTTGGATATAGTTATGGGAGGAGGTGAGTACCACATTTACCTATGCTGCCATCTTGGCTTGAAGTCCCCCCTTTTCATTCTTCTCTCTTATTTTTAAAGAGCCAACTGCTTTTTCTTATATTCATGGAAGTGAATGCATGGCTGGGAACTATTTATTCCATTAGCTTTAGAGAACAGAGAAAAGGAATATAGTATTCCCACACCCTACCCCCGCTTTTTTTGGTCAAGTACTCTTAAAACTGAATATTTGTAAGCTGCAAGAAAAATAAATGTGTCTGTTTTCTTTTCTTATGTGATTTTTATTTTTTAATCTCCTTAAAGTAGCTCTCTTCCCCTAGCTTATTGTCAAAATCAGTGGTTGCAAGCATCTTAAGTAGGGACAAATTCCTTCCTTGCTTAGAGTTATAAACTTGCTGATCTTTGGAAGTAGAATTAAAGTTAGATTACATCCTATCTCCTACACCACTAGAAAAAGAAGAGATAAGTCCCTCCTCAGTCCCGAGTTTACACATTCCTTAATAACAGCCATAATCCAACTTTATAGGAACATGATGAGAAATATCTCATTTAAAGAGTGCACAACTTTTGATTATGTGTTGTATGTATTTCATAAACTTAAATAAGATTCTTATTTAAATGTCTAAGGTATTTACATGCTTGAGTTACAATAAATTTGGATAGTGGTAAACCTATGTTATTATTATGAAGTAGCTCAATAATCTTATGACATGTATTGGTTTTAATGATGGCCATATAATTGGGCAAATTCATTTCCATTTTATGTAGAAATAGCCTTATTTTTTGGCATGTATGCCAGTTGATAGGAACCTGAAGTAATCTGCAAAATTAAAGTAAATGGACAAAGAAGAACTAAATGCTATTATAGTACTTCAGAAGTTCCAGAATTGCTGCTATAGTTATAGCTTTACATTAAATATTATTCAAGTGGGTGGTAGCCTACGACAGAACCTGTGCTGTGGGAACTGGATAAACACAAGTTTAAATCTGAGATCTGCTACTTAGTATTAACTAGGGCAAGTTACTGAGCCTCTCTGTTTCCTCATTGATATGGCAGGAATAATTATAGTGCCCAGTCCAATGGTATGTTGTTAATAGCCAATTTCCATAGTGTAAATATTCCCACTGTGGTTGATTTCAAGTTGCCAACTGGAGTTAGGAGAGATCAGCATAGTCAGTTCTTATGAGCTGGTACAAGCCATTGACAGCACTCCACAGTCACCACATTGTCTAAGACAGCTACCACAGTGTATTGATATGCTAGGAATTAGCATGTCACAAAATAACATTGGCTAGAAAAAAAGGTTTGGCAGCCTGAAATCAATTCTGATCTGGAAATGCTATAATAGAAATGTTATACATTCCATATAACTCAATCTAATTCACTTGTTTCCAAATTCACTTGTTTTCTCTGGGAGAAAACCATTAATCAATAGCAATATTGCAGAATTATTTCATGGGAATAACCCAGAATGAAACCATGGAGAGAATCCAGCTTTTAGATGTAGATGAATTTGTGATTATATGCCTGATAAATCATTTTTACTTCATGAATTGGGCAAATTATTTAATATTTCTATGCCTTGCATTGAATGAGAAAATGACACCTACTCCACACACAGGATTATTGTGATGGTCAGATAAAATAACAGTTTTTTTGTGTGTATATTTAGCACATGGGCCAATGAATGATTATAAGTTATTTTACATTGTTATTGATTATAAGCTATGCTTTCCAAAAATCCTCAGAATACTTCTATTTGTAAAACCAACTTCTGTTTGGTTTGAAATGAGATTAAAAGTATAATAAATAGCCACTATCCATGGTTAAAATACCTAAAATTTATAAAAGAATCCACCTAACACCTGTTAAAATGACTGTCACCAACAAATCAATAAACAAGTGCTGGTAAGGTTGTGGAGAAAAAGGAACCCTCATACACTGCTGGTGGGAATGCAGACAGGTGAAGCCTCTGTGGAAAACAGTTTAGAGTTTCCTCAAAAAGCTAAAAATGGGACTCCAACTTGACTCAGTGGTCCCACTTCTAGGAATATATCCCAAGAAATCAGAAACACCAATCAGAAAGGATATATTCACCCATATGTTCATAGTTGCACAATTTACCATAGCTAAGATTTGTTAACAGCCTTTGTTAATAGAAGGATATGTTACATGAATGGATTAAAAATTATGGTACATCTACACAATGGAATACTATGCAGCTGTTAAAAAGAAAAACTCTTACCATTTGCAACAGCATAGATGGAACTAGAGAGCATTATACTAAGCAAAGTAAGCCAATCAGAGAAAGATAAATATTACATGATTTCACTCATATGTAGAATCTAATGAACAACATAAACTAATGAACAAAAATAGACCCAGAGACATGGAGACATCAATCAGACTGTCAAACCTCAGAAGGAATGCAAGGAGGGTTGAGGGGGGAGGAGAGATCAACCAATGAACTCCTGTGCATATGTGAATAACCCATGGACAGAGATGGCAAAATGGTGAGAGCTTGTGGGGTAGGAGGGTTGGAGAGGGCAACAGGAGGGAAAAGGGACATATGTAATACTTTTTGCAATAAAGATTTATTTAAAAAATAAACTTTAGAAAAGATTGAAGGGAACTTGGGAAGTGTTGTCAAGTATGTGGAGCAACTGGAACTGTCATGCACTGCTGGGGAGTGGGGAAGAGGTGGAGAAGCAAAATGGCACAATCACTTTGGAAAACAGCAGTTTCTTATATAGTTAAACATATACTTACTATAAATTCAGTAATCCTACTGTTAGGTATTTGCCAAACAGAAATAAAGACATCTGTCCACACAAAGACTTTAATGCAAATGATCATAAAAAGTACATTCATGATTGTGCCAAACTGTAAGTAACTCAAATGCCCACAAACTGATGAATTGGTAAAAATATTGTGGTATATAATAGGACACTATTCTCCAATAAAAAGTACGGAGTGCTAATCCATGCAACAACATGGAATCATAGTGTTTAGAGAAAGACATAAAAAATATTACATACTGTGTAATTCCATTTATGTTAACATCCTGGAAAAGGCAAAAATATAATGATAGAAAACAGGTAGTAGTTTCCAGGAGCTGGGGGAGAGGAGGAGGACATGAAAGGCACAAGGGAACTTTTTGAGATGGTTACATGATTGTATATATTAATCACAGTTCATTGAATTGTAAACTGAAACTGGGTGAATTTCATTGTATAAGCTTTATCTCAACTAAAGAATATTAAACATGCTACTTAAAAATGTAAATTTTGTAAGATTATGCCCCCACACTCCATTTCCATATCTGCACCAGTGTGTAGACCTAGAATTACAGCCAGAAAAAAAAGCCAGGTCTCCAGGATGAAGAACCCTATAGCCCATATTCTCACAAAGGTCTGTGGTAATAATTTCTATGATCCATCTCCAAAGTGGCAACACTATTTTGTTGAATAACAATATCATGGGGGAAAGAGCAGTTCCTGGACGTTGGAAGACAGTGGAACATAGGAAGGGTCATTGCAATCCCTCTGTTAGATTGGTGGCATATGGAAACCAGGTGAGTCATGGAGCCCTGGACTGTATTTGACTTACAGTGGGTTCCCTGGAACCATGAATTCACCCAGTATCAACTTCCCCAACCCCTGAATGCATAATTCAAATGTACCTATATGGTAGTTGGTTGAACCCTATATTGATTCCTGGACTTCTGGGATAAGAGCTATTGCAGTGGAGGAAGACCAAGTAGAAGCCTCTGAAGCCCAGCTAAGGAAGTAAGGGAAAACAATATTGCATACCAGATGGAATCATGGAGATTAGCGCCAGTCTTAAATATCTAAAGGATGCAGGAAACATGGTCTTTACATATCTCAGTTTAGTTGACCAGTCCAGCCCCTACAAAGCCAGACTGATCCTGGAGGATAAGGCTACCTTATCACAAACTCAACCAAGTGGTAGTTACAGTTATAGCTGCTGTGCCAGATGTGGTATCTTTGCTAGAGCAGATGAACATGGCCTCAAGTACTGGGCATGCAGCCACTGATCGGGTAAATGTATTTGTTTCATCTTCATCAGAAGGAGCACCGGAAGCAGTTTGCATTCACATGGAATTAACAGTATATATACTTACAGTCTTGTCCCATGACTGTTAACTCTCCCATCAGTCATCTATCAATAATTGTCTGAAGAGACTTAAACTCTCTAGATATTCCATAAGACAGTACATTGGCCCATGATATTTTTAACATCTGTTAATCAGATTGGATGATTATAAAATGGAAAATATGTTAAGGACTTGGTTTGGAACATATACTACAAAGGATGAAAGAAATCTCATGAGTATTCAAGGATCTGGCACATCAGTAACATTTTCAGGAATCCAGTGAGCTAGACCAAGCATGTCAAACTCGCAGCCTGTGGGTTACATGGGGCCCACAATGAATATTTTTGCGACCTGGTCAATATAATATGTAAAAAATGTTTTAATAAAAATTTTGTAGCTTAATTTTTAAAATTTCTCATTATACATAATTATCAATAACAAACTACAATGTTTGCTAATGACTGATTACAATAATTGTGTTGCATTTATTTGCCTTACTCACAGGTGCACTATTTTGCTCCATTAATACTAGCAGCTCCATTAATACTAGCAGTCAATTGCCACATCATTAGTCTTGGACTGACTTGTTTGGTGTGTGCAATAGGAAATATTTTGCTTTTGGAGAACAAGAAAAATAGGTTTATCTGGTTATGCTTATTAATTTGTGCAGTTATTCAGTTTCTGGTGAGTTAATGTTCACGAAAAAATATTAATTTTTATTAAAATGTTCTATTATTTTATGTTAACGATTACTCAGTTATTTCAGTCCTTTGTATTCAGCATGTCTCTATCGAAATAAACCTACGTTTCAATGAAAATTGAAGCTTTTGTTTTTTTTTGAGACCCACATAAACTTAAACCTTATTTATTTGGCGTGTGTTAGCCTTTGAGTTTGACATGCTTGATGGAGACAGTTTATTACATTTTTCATTTTCTACCACTGAAGCAAAATGCCTGGTATGCTTTTCAGATTCTGGGGATATCACAGTCTATGACTGAGAACCAGGTAACATGAAAGGTTTTTAGTTTTGAGTGCGACTCAGGGAGGAAAGAGATATGTAGGATATCCAAACTGTGCAAATAGCCCTGCCTCTATGGCCACATGATCTGGCAGACCCCATGGTATTATCTATAATGAAGAATGATGTTATATGAACTTCATGCAAGTCCCAGTAGGAGAACTGAAACGTAGGGTTAAAAAGTAATACGATGCCATCTACAGTGGATAATTATATATAAATTTAAAATCAGGTCCTTGTATGTTTCTGGGTCCTCATAGACACAGAGCACCTAATCATAGAACATAAAGTGGTCATGTGGCCAGAACTGTCCACCATTACAGGCCTCTCTCAGATGCCCCAAGTCTTAAGTTGGGATATCCCAACAGCAATCCTATCATAAGATAGAAATGATACATCTGGGATTGGGGATGAGCAGGAACAGGGAGCACAACCAGAATGTATGAGCAAGTGGTCCAGACTCTCATGACATCTGCTGTTGCACAGTTTCCTCTCTTTCATCTTACACCAGGACCACATACATAGTCTCTTATGGCCATCTTACAAACGAGGCAAAAGGTTTTGTATGTGTTCATTTGGCATGTTGATATATGAGAAAGAATTCTCCCATTGAGCACAGCTTTGGGTAGTGCAGCACATGATTCACTTTATGTGGTAGGAGAAGTGGACAAAGGAAAACCATGTGCCAACTTGTGGGCAGTTGCATATGGCTTGCCTGAATGGTCAGGGATCTGAAGGAGAACAATTAGAATATTAGGATGAGCAGATATGGAGAAAAATAATGTGGATGGACCTGAGTGCAAATGAGCACTAAGTGGAAAGATAGCCGTATTACACTGTTCATACCCCTCTATGGCAGGATTAATTGATCCATTGGGTGGAGTGGGTGCATGGAAAAATACCTTTCAATCCTCTGGGCTTGTCCATTGGTATTCCCCTGCCCAGTTTTCTTAGTGGATGGACAAGCTCAGGTTGGTCTGCAAGGGCATGTTGATTAGGGCCTCCAGGGTTGACTAGGGTTGGGAATCAGCCCTCCGACTCTCTGCCTAGTAAGCATCTATATCAGCAGAGGTGCCAGCTGAGAGTTAGGAAAAAGTAAGTTGGGAAATAAAAGAGGGGGATGATGAATATCAGTTGCAGCCTTGTGACCAGGTGCAGTGGCTAGGGCTGCTGTTTGTCTTGTTAACCTTCATTCCGTAAGTTTCCCCAGCAATAGAAATGAGTTGCTCCCAGATGGGGTAAGTTTAAGAGAGGTTCTGAGTAGCACAAGATATACTGTAGAAGATTCTGTACTGTGCCACCCAATTTCTCACAGCTGCTCCAATGCTACCTGCACATAGCTCACGGCTGAGTTCACCAGGCAGTGCTCTCAGCTGAAGAGAGCTGCCTCTCCTAGGTTATACCCATCCCATGGGGTAGCACACGTTCAATAGCTCATCAATATAGGAGTACAAAAGCAGTTTTCTTACCTCAATTCAGAACCTCTCTCACTGGCCATTGCAGTTTCAAAACTTAAAAAATCCATTGAGTTGTCTTTTACAACTGCAGCTCAACTTCCCCCTCTGCCTGACCCTGGTTCCCTGATTCTTATAGTGTTTTTGAGAGCATTCCCTAAGGATGTTGTTACCAAGAGCACAAAAATCTTGACCTCAGAAACTGTTTTCCAAAGGGACCCAATCTACGACAATGATGACCACAGGAAAGATAAGAAAACACAGATACACAAAAGAAGAAAAAAACCTTCTATGATTCTATCATCCATGTATTAACATCTTGTGCATTTCCCTCTAATCTATTTTCTACAAATATATATAGTATTTTGTAAGTTCTGTTTACCATTCAAAGTATTTTTATGCTTTACCTTTTAAATTTAATATATTACAAATATCTTACATCATTCTTCTACAGTACCACTCTTAGTTGCTGAGTAATTTATAATATGAATGTATCAATATATTATTGTGTAGTTTCTAATTTTTCATTATTATAAATAATGCTGAAATCATCATCTTGGTTGCTAAATTTTTGCCTATTTGTGGTTATTTTCCTTAATTATAATTGTAGAATTGTTTATCAAAAGCTATGAATATTTATATAAAATCAAAATTAACCTCCAAATAGATTACATGATTGATTTTTTAAAAATATGCCTTGTCTTGATCCTGGTATGCTAGTACTGGCATGCAATGTTTGACCGAGATTATTTTGCCACAGATTTATCCCTTTAATATTTTTTCAGTAGGCCCCATTTTATAAGGTTTGGTATATTTAGTAGATTTTATTCCTAGTATTTCATCTAGCATGTGGGATACTAAGGTGTGTAGATTTCTTCCCATTTTTATTAGTTTTAATTGGGAGAGGGAACACAGATTTAAGACCCTATCCCAGTCCCCATTGATACCCTTTATGTCTATATTTGAATAATTTCTAAATTTAAAAAGAATTGCCTGGAACTACACTACTGTTCCCCAGAAGGGACAATTGTGAGACATTAAAGAGTGGGGAGGACATGCTCAGCCAGAGGCAGAGTCCTCGTTCCAATTAATGAACTTCTCGGAGGAGAGCATAAGTAATTGGTTTGGAGGTTGTTTACACTGCCTTTGAAGGACAATTGAAGTGCTCATCAAGATGTGCCAAATGTTTATAGAGTGCCTCTTTGGATGAGTATCTGTTTTAAATCAGTGAATTTAAAGGGGCCTGTAACTCACTTAAATTACACCAAGATGGGAGACTGGAGACAGGATATAGCTTCCAGTTGAAATTCCTTGATCTCTGGTTTAGTCTTAATTTTATAGATAACAAAAGCCATCAATGGAAGAACTTTAACCAGTTGTGTTCAAATGGTATTCAGATGGGGCACAGGCTGCAGGCTAAACCCAAGTTTGTTGGTTCAGATCCATTTTCTTCTTAATGCAAAAGCTTGGCATTTGTTGGCCCAATGAGCACATGCAGTTTATAGCTTGAACAGTCTCTTGAACTCGTCCCTAGACAGAGGAGAATAGCTAAGAGAATGTCATATCCTTATCACTAGCACCTGAAAACTGTGGTGCTGGCTGGTGAGTCCAAGGAGATAAGATGTAGGTCATCAGTGAGGTTCATCCTATAACTCCACTTTCTTCCTCCCAGGTGAAGCCTAATTCATAGTTTCATGACACAGGGGTCTAGACCCAACCTAATGCACCAGTTTGAAAGCTTCAATGAAGTACACCTGAGCTGAGGCACTGGGAGCATCTGGGTAACTGAGAGATAGCAAAGGGGTTCTATTGTAGAAGACTGGAATGATGGAACAGGACACAGGATTTTAAGACAAAGGAAGGCCAGGACATAATTGGGAAAAAGTGACTAGCCTAACATTTCACTGCGCCCTGCTAGTAGATGAAGAAGGAAAGAAAAGACTAGTGGGGAAAGATGGAGGACTACCTAGACCTACCTCTGAACTAACTATTGTGTGTTCTTGACCAAGTCGTCTCATTTTCCAGGGCCTTGGTTTTCAAATGTTATAAAATGAAGAATTCAGGCAAGGAAAATCCCTACGGTCATTTTCATTTGAATTTCTAAAAGTCTCTGATTTTATTTCTAAGCATATGTTTGAATTATATCTAATTGTCCTTAAGATTTCTGGCCCTTTTTATATTTGAACCATGGACCTGCATTTGTTTCTGCATCCCAAATCATAATGACAACTCACTTTATAATCATGGCCTGATTCTCTCCTCTCTCTTCTCCTTACTCTGAATTCTATGGACATCACCACCTTCACCACAAACTCCAAAACCACAGAAGGAAGAAGGCCTCTGACCTCATGCAGGCCATCAGTACTTCCCAGGTGCCTTACTGCCTTGCCCTAATCCAGAATTCCCCTTACTTTCCTAGGCAACTGCTTTATATCTTCTCATCTTCCTTTAAACCATCCAAACCTTTCCCCTCATCCTGATTCTCAACTGATGAGTCTGCATTCTATTTTCTTGAGAAACAGAAGCAACCAGAAGAGGATTTATATAAGATCCCATTGTCTCATCTACCCACATTTGCATCTTTGCCTTTACATTCTGTCTCCCCTCCTGTTAGGGTGGACGGATGATGTGTATGTTAATCTAAAGCTAACTTCTAAACTTGTGCCCTAGATCTCATTTCCCTTGCCTACTCGAGAACATTGCTCCACAATTGTCCTCTCCCTGTAGGTGTATCATCAGTTTTCCCCTCTGTGATGGATCATTTCCATGGCATACAAACATGCTGAAATATTGTTCAGCTTAAGTGAAAATTTCCTCTTATCCCCACATTTCTCCCAATGATAGCTTCATTTTTCTGTTGGCATTTACAGCAAAATCCTTGAAAAAGTTGTCTACTCACTGCTTATAATTTATTCTTCCCATTCTTTTTTGAACCCACTTCAGTAACTTCTGTTTATATTTGAACCATGGACTTGTATTTCTTTCTTCATACTAAATCATAATGACAGTTCACTTTAAAATTACGGCCTGATTCTCTCTTCTCCTTACTCTGAATATGTATGGACATCACCACCTTTACCACTAGGATATGGCTATATCCAATAGTCAATTGTTAGGCTTATCTTATGTGACCTATCTCAGCACAATATATAATTAAACCACTCTTTTTTTTTCTTTCTTTTTAATTTAGATGCCAAGATACCTTTCAGTTCTTATTTTATTAGTTGTTCATCTAATCCTCCTTTACTGATTGATTCTTATCTTTGCAACCTCTAAGTTAGCAATTTTCAAATCTTTTCAACTCATGGCATAAATAAATTAATTACTAAAATTTCGAGGCACACCAAACATATATATTTTTTGCCAATATGATAATTATATATATGTTATATATGTAATTTTGATTCATTCACACCAGGTAGCTATTGTTGTGTTGTCATTTTTTAATTTGACAATCTAAAGGAAAAGAGGTCAGTGCTCTTGACTAAATAGGCAAGAGTTGCATATTTTAAAAATTCTTGTGGCATACCAATTGAAAATTACTGCTTTAAGCATTGGAATGCTCAAGGGTACCATTCCTAGACCTCTTCTCTTCTGAATGAACTCCCTTTCCAGGTGATCTTATCCAACCTTACCACTTTAAATTCAACTATATTCTGATGACTCTCAAATATGTGTCTCCAGCCCAGAAATTTTTCCTTACTTTCAGACTCATTTAGTTAGCCATCTATTCAACTTAATACCCAATAGGCATCTCAAACTTAATGCCTAAAATGACTCTCCTGACTCTCCTCTATTTCTAACTTGGTGCCTCATATAGTTGCCTCAGTTGCTCAGGCCAAACCTGTGGAGGTCTTTATGAAAACTTTGCTTACATCACATTCAATTGATGGCTCTACCTTCGAAAGATGCCCAGAATTCAGCCTTTCACTCCTGTTTTCATTGTCTCTTTGATTAGTCTCCTTGCTTCTGTTCTTCAGCCAATATTCTCAACATAGCAGACCAAACTATCATCAAAACTTTAAGTCCAATTAGGTGACTCCTTTGCTCACAACCATCCGGTTTCTTCTCTGGATCATAATAAAACCCAAACTTTTTATAATGGTCTATTAAGTCTCTAGATTTTCTCCATTGCACCTTCCCCCACTACTACTTTTCTCATCTCATCTCCTCTCATCTCATCTCATCTCATCTCATCTCATCTCATCTCATCGCATCTGCTACCACTCTGCTCTCATTTCCTCCACTTCAGCCACTTTGGTCTCCTACCTGATCTTGCTTCATGCCTTCCCACATGCTGTACCCTTGACTTGAGACACTTTTCCTGCAGATAACCACAAGGTTCACTATTTCACCGCATATGAAATAGACACCCACCCCGCATGCCTATCCTTTTAACTCTATTTAATCTTTCACCATAACATTTATCTCCATCTGACATATATAAAATGTTTCCCTTGCCTCTCTTCCCTCACTAGAGTGGAAGCTTCACAGAGGGCAGGTGCTTATTCTCTCTTTATTGCTGATTTCCCAGTGCCTATGCCTGGTCATAGCATGTAGTAAGTGCTCCATACTGATTTGTTGAGTAGAAATGTGAAGAGATGAGGATGTTCTGGCCAATCCCATGGGTTTAGGAGAAACTAAATTGAAAAAAGTAGGATGTGAGGTTTGGAGGGGTTGGCCTCACTGGGAACCATGTTATCCATATGGCATGTATGAATATGCGAGATCAAGTGTAAATGGCACATCTTAGCTAGAAAGACTATGCTGAAACTAAGGAGGTAAATTCTCATTTTGTTGGCTTGATGTGGTGAGGCAGTGATGGATAGGGCTTGAATCAGGTGGAATAGAAGGCTTCTCTGTCCCAGTTAGTTTATTTGACAATGCCCTTAAATATAATGGTAAATTCAATAACGTGCACTTTCCAAAAGATGGCTTATGCTGTGTTTGTGATTGCACATGTTCCCAACAGTGTGCCAGATGACAGAAATTCAGAAACCACCACCCAGTTGAAATCCGTGGTCCATTGGACACAATATTCCTTTGCCAACAGCAACCCAAGGAAATTAGGTCAAAACAGATATGCACATTTGATAGCACATTGCAATTTTTAAGCCCAGATCTCCAATTCAAACTCGCTTGAACACACAAACAAAAACAGGGATTTATTGCTTCAAATAACTTGAAAGATTAATGAGTATTTTTAGGTACAGCTGGATCGTCGGACCCAAATGAAATAATAACTTTGTATATATCTTTTGGATTTCCCTTTCCTGGGTTGGCTTCATTCTCAAACAGGCTCTTTACAAATGATGGCAAAGATAGCTCTAGGCAGTTCCAAGATTATGAGCTCCCTAGCCCTACCACAATTCCATGAGGTTGGCAAGGGAAAGGTCTTAAAAGGAAGCAAAGCAGGGCTACTCAAAAAGTAACATTGCTACTCTTTTCCTAATGGCCATTTGTGAAGTTGATTTATTCAAAAATTTTAACTGTATTTTAATTTCCTTGAAGTCCTTGACAGATTTGTCTTTTAAGATCCAGCTGTATTTGATTACCATGTTTCTTAGAACCCCACAATGTTTTGTTTTCCTCTGCGACTTTTTCTGGCACAATGTTATTGTTCCTAATAGCATTGATGAGGCTCTGGAAACTTTAGATCAAGCACAATTGAAATCCTAGTTAGCCCCTTTGGTGCTGTTGTCATGACTTGATGAAAATTATACAGACTGGGGCAATGTCTATGGATCTTATGCAAGCCGTGTGGTCCTTGCCACTGAAACAGCATCCACTGGCCAAAGGCAAAGATTAATCCAGTTCTGCTCCAAATCGAGATGCAGCTTAAAAACAAAATCATAGCTCAAACCCAAGGAAATCAATAAATTCTGCAGTCTTTTACTCATGAGGTTTTGGACTAGTTGGTCTGAGTCCTTCCTTTGGCATGGGCTGAAGGCCACCCTTTACTCTGCTTGGTCCAGGGAGTTGAATAGGAAGCTTAGCCTTGTTCTTAAAGCAAATTGGCCTCTGCCATCATAAAAGCACTGCTCTGCTCATCTCTAATGAGCTCTGGATGGAGACAAAGAATGAGTGTTCAGGAAATAGAGGTCAGGGTTTAAAGACAGGTCATGGTTTAAAGTTTTAAGCAGTACAACTACCTCTACTGATCTAAATAGGCTAAGAGTTTATAAGAATATGTTGGGTCCAGTCAACATGGTGCAGTGGTTGAGTGTCAGTCTATGAACCAGGAGGTCATGGTTTGATTCCTGGTCAGGGCACATGCTTAGGTTGTGGGCTAGATCCCCAGTGTGGGGTGTGCAGGAGGCAGCTGATCAATGATTCTCTCTCATCATTGATGTTTCTATCTCTCTCCTTCCTCTCTGAAATTAATAAAGTTATATATATTTTTTTAAAAAAAAATATATATATATTGGGTGGCTCATAAATCACTGGGGTGGCTAGAGATCCAGACCCAGAAATTCCAGCAGAAACATAATACTCTAAATTGAATTGTGTCTTCCTACAAGGTACATTGAAGCCCTTATCCGAAATACCTGTGAAAGTGACCTTATTTGGAAATAGGGTATTTGTATATGTATTTAAATTAAAATGTGGTCATGTTGGATTAAGGTGGGCACAAATCCACTGATAGGCATCTTTGGAAGAGAAAGGAATGGGAGATTTAGACACAGAGATGCAGAAGACACAGGAAAGAGGACCATATGAAGATGGAGGCAGAGATTGGAGTGCTGCAGCTATAAGCCCAGGATTGCCAACAACCACAAGAAGCTAGAAGATGCCAAGAAGGAGTCTTCCCAAAAGTTTCAGAGAGAGCACGGGCCTGCCAGTATCTTAATTTTAGACTTCTGGCCTCTAGAATGAAGAGGGAATACATTTTTATTTTATTTTATTCATTTATTTAGTAATCCTCAAGTGAGGATTTCCTCTTCTCCCTCCTCCCCACCATTGAATATTTAGAGAGAATGGAAGGAGGGGTCTGTGGAGAGAGAGACACACACACACACACAAAAAGAAACATCGATGTGAGAAAAATACATTTATTGGTTGCCTCCACACATGCCCCAACCAGGGCTAGGGGTTGAGCCTGCAACTAAGGTACATGCCCTTGACTGGAATCAAACCTGAGACACTTCAGTCTGCAGGCTGGTGCTCTGAGCCAAACAGAGTAGGGCCATTTTTATTGTTTTAAGCTACCCAGTTTGTGGTACTTAGTCCTAGTAGTCCCAGGAAACTAACACAACAGGGAAGCATTGCAGTGGGAGCATCGGCCCAAATCATGCCCAACAACAGTCATGCCCAACCCTGGTTATGTCTGCTGCTAGTAACTGAAGCAGGTGCCACTGGCTATGCTGCCCTCTCCTCTGGCCTCAGGAGGAACCCTCTGTCTGCTCTTCTTATTTCTTTGCATTCAAGTTCCATGCTGGGCTGTCTGACTGGGTAAAGTCTAGGTCACATGTCTGAACCCAGGCTGACAAGAGGAGAGAGAAAACAAGAATCTGGGGATTAGAAAGATACACTGTGGGTCCCTCCCAAGGATGGAAAGGAGCTTTAGATGCTAGGCAACCAGAAAAGTCACTGTGACATGTATATACAAGAAAGAAGTAGCTTTAAACTGTGATAAGTTGTACATAATAATCATAATAATATTAGTGAAGTTTGTGAATGATTTGCATTTTAGCATAAACTGGAAGGGTTGTGCATCTATCTTTTAATATCCTTTTAGGTTCTTGCTAGAAGGCTAGGTATGTTGTATATACCTCCATGGCACATACATGAGACTGTCACATTCAAAATGCTATTTGCCCTCTCTGCAAAAAAACAAGGTAGGTACATGTTGATCTAGAGGTTGTACCACCACCATGTGGGCAGACTCTGAGGTAAGTGAGAGACACAGCTTAATGTAGTAAGCTCTGCCACTTCCTAGCTATGTGACTGGGCCATCTTTAAACCTCTTGAAGCAGCAGTTTTCCTGTTTATTAAATAGGAATAATAATATTTAGGTCCTAGTGTTGTAAGGATTAAATGAGTTAAACCACATAAAATACTTAGAATAGTACTAAGGTATGTGGCAAGCACTCAATGTTAGCTAACATTCCCTTATCAACTTCTGAGCTTTGGAAAAGTTATCTTTGTCCTTTTGGAGGTAACCATTCTGAGCCAAAAAAAAAAAAATTAACCAAAACCCAAAGAGCAAAAATCTTATCAGTATTCTGCTTATACCATCAGCATGAGAATGTGTGTCTCTGGGTGCCTTGCCCCTCCTATCCAGAACCAAGTTCACTGATGACCCCAGGTCTCCAGGAATGGTGGCTACAATATTAAATGTTCAATAAATATTTACTGAGTGTATTGGGCAGGGCAAGTAAGTATTTGCTGCTACACTGCCTGCTATTTCCCCTCTCTTTCTGATAGCCTTTTATATATAGCTTATCCTATTCTGTAGTCTAGCCTAAGTCACATCTTGACCATGGAAACCAATCCATAAGTTTTCCCTGGTCTACCTCATGGGAGTCCTACTGGGATAGCCTCTAGGGGATGGTGACCGATTGAACCAATCAGACCCTCTCTTGGGAACTATTAACTGGAACTTGAAGAGAGTCAGAGTTGTTAGTAGGAGTAGAGTCCAAAAAGTACACAGAGTGAAGTCATGAGTTAGTTGAATCCAGAAGCAGACACTCAATGGAGAGAGAGAATTGGCAAGCTGGTTCTTTGCTGTTAGTGGGGCCAGAAATCAAGACAGGCATGTATAATGCCAGGCATACCAGTGATGTACATGATTATTTCAATCCTTAAAATAACCCAATGAAATAGTTGACATTCTTGACCCATTTTACACATAAGGACACTGAGGCTTAGGGAGTTGAGTGACTTGTTAAAGATCTTAAAGTTAGAGGGCCTGAATTGGGCTGGTACCTGGACCAGTCTAGAAGTAGAGGCAGCATAGCTGAAGCCACAGAAGGGCAGAGCAATAGTCCCTGTGCCACCATAGTCCCAATGGTTCCACGCCACCTCCCAGGCCTATTCTGCTGTAAGTCCCAGTTGTGACTTCACCTTTGCTGGCTATGTACAGAATGAACACTCCGCCGAGAAAGGAATCCTGAAAGGCTCTTATTCGCTGTCAGTCCCTGGTAACCGCTCTCCTCCCATCTGTCTCTAAACATGTGATTATTCCAGGTACCTCCTACAGGTGGAATCATACAATATTTGTCCTTCATGTCTGGTTTATTTCACTTAGCCTATGAATATATATATATATTTTACCTCCTGGACTATGCTTTTAAAAACATGAGCTATTTGGGAAGTGAGCCATGTGTGTGTTGGCTTTTTTAGGTTGCACTGGACTTAGGAGATGATTATCCTAAGAGGTAAGCCAGGCTGAAAATAAAAATAGGCTCAGAAAAGTTGAGATAACCTTGCTGATGACAGAGCACAGGGCTTTTCCAGGGAAGATGGATATGAGGCGGTGCAGCTGCTCTAATAGCCCCATCCAGCGCCCCAACAAGGGCTTTTCGGTATTTCTGGTGAGAGTGACTCACATGCTCTTTACCTGATCTCATTTCCAACTTCCTCTAAAATGGAAATACCATTTTAATGACCATCACCCCCTCTTTTTTAGCTATGGGAAGGTTGGTCACTTTGTTTTTTATAGTTAACAAAGGAGTTAATATGCTGAGTCTGGATTTCAAACAAACGAACAAAAAACTCTGCTTTAGGTCTCATGGATAAGCCTTAAAACACATCAATCATTTCTGAAGTGACCACTTGGGCTTTATCCCACAGCTGTGGATAAATGAGGGGTTAGAGGGACATTGCCATTTTCTTTCGCGGTATTTTAGAACCTTTATGATCAACATGTGAGACCTTTCAGGAAATACTCAAAAGTTGTCTTGTGCTGGTTATCTGACTTTGGACAGGTTATTTAATGTTTTGTGTGGTGTTTTTTTTTTTTTAAGTATCTGTTGTTATGGCTACCTAAGACAATTGTGAAAAGAATTCAAAGAGATACCATTTACATAAGGGATATTTGTCATTGATCTGTGTTGATTCTATACAATGATTGCATACCTATCCTTTGCCATCATCCACACTTTTGATAAAATTTTAAATTTTATTGGCAAGGAATTTCATAGGTATTGTTATATAATGCTTCCATTAGGATAATGGCATATTATTGTCTTAGGTTGGGTCTTCTATTAAGTAGAGCCTCTGATAGGAATTCAGCTGCTCTTTGGGGAAAAATCTATAAGGTAGTGCGGGAAACAGGATAGGGGAGAGAAGGAGCCAGTAAAGGATGTGGTTTTACGTAAAGTCTACCTGACAGCTGGAAGTTGAGGGTGAAGGTGGGGTGACTTTGGAGTAGGGTCTCTCAGATATCAATCCTATTACAGGACCGTCCTGGGCAGCAGTTCAGGATTTCATTCTGCAATGGTACAATTTTAAGATTCTAAAACTATTTTGTGGAAAGTTTGTGGAACCTTCAAAAATGTCTATTTGTTGTGACATCTGTGTTCACTAACTTAAAAATGGCTAAGCAATAGATTCTCTTGACCCAACTGTTAGTGATGAATCAAACCAAAATTACCCCACGATTAAAAACATTTATTTGTTCATGAATTTAACTACTATTAAAAATCTGTTAGGTCCTGAGAACTATACCAGGTACAAAAATCATGGTCAAAACAATAAAATTATCAATGGATACATTTGAATTACTTCAAAAATAACCATTTGAAAGCTGGTTATTTTTCAAGTAATTCAAATATGTCCATTTATATTTCAAAATAACCAGGTGAAAGCAAGATAGCAGGCTTTTAATAAATAATAATGAGGCTGCTAAATAAAACCTGCTCCTGAAACTGTATGTTTGAAAAGGGATGATGCTAGGACTTATTTAAATTTGTTCTTTACATAGCTAGGCAGTGGCAAAAGTGGTACCGCTTTTCCTGTGTCAGCCTACTTTTGCTTAGACATGAAAATCAGGGGAAATTTTTGGTGACTGAGATAGGGCTTTGGAAATTAGTAAATTGCAAATACACCCTATGAAATTAATCTAGGAACAAGTTGTTTGTTAGCATAAATGCATGTAATTCTGACTAACATCTATTGAACAATAGCTACTTTTAGACAGAATAATAAAGGACTCTTACAGGGAAAAGCAAAGAACTGACATTTTTTTATTTCAATTCATGAAGTTCCTGCTGTTGAGTATATTTGAGGAGATCAACCAGACACATGGAAACAAAAGTAGAACAAACCCATAAAGTTCCTCTAACCTTCTTATTACGAGGCCCATATTTGGATATAATGATTGGTATACTCCATATAGGCCAGGCTGGAAAATGTGTATCCATCTGAGTCTTTGTTCATCAGTGGCAGAACTGAGCTTTGGGTAACTTAAGCAAAGGGAGAATTTATTGGAAAGATATATGTTAACTCTTGGAATTAAGGAGATAGCTCAGGCTCCTGCTTGGAAAGGACGGGAATCATGATAGAGGAATCCCAGGAACTATTGCTATAGAAACGGGTGGTCTCTCATGAGAATACCTGTTAGGGTGAATGGCTTCTGGCTGTTTAGCCCCCGTTAGCCTGGAACATTTGCACAATCTTTCTTTGTCTTGTATAACATTGGCATTTTTTAAAGAATATAGTTCTTATTACCACTCTCTCCTCCCCTCCCACACCCTACTTTTAAAAATAGAACACTCCTCGTTTTAGGTTTGTCTGGTGATTAGGCTGAAATTATGCATTCTAGGCTAGAGCGCTGCATCGGTGACATTGTGTCCTTTCCAGGGAATCATGTCTGTTCTCATTGGGAATGTTAATTTTTATGATTTGGTCAAGGTGTTGTCCAAATTCACTATGTAAGTACCATTTTTTCTCCGTATTTTTGCAACTAATAAGCAGCATGTGGGGAGACACATTAAGGTGATGCAAATTTGCTGGTCCTCATCAGAATGTCTTCCTAGATGCAACATCCATGGAGGAGTCTTGTTGGATCCAGACTTTGTTATCCTGGTTGCATCATGATGGTCCTCCTGCTGCAGGATTCCTGCCTCCCTCACCCACGTGCCATCACATTTCACTGTAGCTGAGGTTCCTGGCCCCCACACCCTCCTTTTTAAATTATTTACTATCTATTTGTTACTGGTATGTACTGTGAATTCCCATTTTTTCCAGTGGTTTATGATTCATTTCTGTACTTTTTTATTTTTAAAAAATATTTTCTTATTGATTTCAGAGAGGAAGGGAGAGGGAGAAAGAGAAACATCAATGATGAGAGAGAATCATTGATAGGCTGCCTCTTACATGCTCCACACTGGGAATCAAGCCTGCAACCCAGGCATGTGCCCTGACTAGGAATGGAACTGTGTCCTTCTGGTTCATAAGTTGAAACTCAACTGCTGAGCCATGCTGGCTGGGTACTGTACTTACTTCTTTGGGTGCTCAAATTGATATATTCTTACTGATGAAAAGTGCCAGGCAAATGTAGCTTTATGCAGCTTATATCCAATCACGTTAGAGTCCCATAACCCCTCCTGTGTAGAAATGGTGGAGCCACTGCTATGTACATGTGCCTTACATATATATATATACTGAAATATGCATGGATTATCCCTTTCTCTCTCTCTCTCTCTCTCTCTCTCTCTCTCTCTCTCTCTCTCACACACACACACACACACACACACACAAAAAACACACAACAAAAACACACAAATCAACAACGATAGTGGGGACTGCCTCTGGAAAGAGACTGGGGACAGAAGTTTGACACTGAGGAGAAATTTGACTCACTTTTGTAATATTTGAATATTTTAAAAATCAGGCACATGTGCTAAACTGTCAGTTTTTTAGAAAGCTTGTTTTCTTGTCAAGTCATTATCAGCAAAGGCAAATTAATTTGGCTCTGCAACTGTGGAACATTTTGTTTTCCTAGTCACTAAACTTCAGAGCTGCATTTGCAAGCTTTCTAGGGAGACAGTCTTCACTATCTGAGTGGCATTGCTTGGTGACTGACATGATTTTGGGTCAATTTTTGAGGGCAGGGTCAGGGTGCAAGGACTACAGTTTGGAGCCCTGGCCCATGGTTCTCAGGCTCAGAGTGTGATTTCCAAGTCCAGTGCTAACACAGTGTCATTTCATGGGTGGTACAGTGCTGCTCCAACCCCACATTCATTCCAGAAATCTTTGCAAGGTGGTAGTTGGGAGATTGTATATGAGGTTATTAGATCAAGTGCTCATTTGAGCTATTTCCTCAGTCATTTGGCTGCATGTGTATGTGAGCAATGACCAATTTTGCTCATGATAGTGCTTCGGACTCTAAATAATTGCCAGGGTGGCCCAGCCGGTGTGGCTCAGTGGTTGTGAGGCCACCTATGGACAAGGAGGTCACTGTTTGGCTCTGGTCAGAGCACGTGTCCTGGTTGCAGGCTTGATCCCCAGTGTGGAGCATACAGGATGTAGCAGATCGATGATTCTCTCTCATCAATGATGTATCTCTCTCTCTCTCTCTCTCTCTCTCTCTCTCTCTCTCTCTCTCTGAAAACAATAAAAATGTATTTTTAAAAATAAAAAGAAGTAAATTGCCAGAGTGCTTGCCATTGAGTAGTTCTCCTATTCACAAATTAAAAGAAATATCTGTAAGTCCACACATAATATAATCCTAAAATTTCTTCTTCACTTAGGCTAAACCAGTTCATTGAAAACACTAATTTTCACTGGTTAAGAGCTCTTCTCTGAACCCTGCAAAGCCATCGATGCTCCAGCTCTGCACAGAGCGCTTTGTAGCACAACCCGGCGGGAAGCTCCCAGGCCCACTCACAAGCAGCCTTGTGTAATTATACCTCCATCAAGCCTGCCTGCACACAGACCACACTGAGCTCAGCCGTAGTCAGCCATCCGTCTTTGAAAAAAATAAAAAGAAAGAAAAGAAAAGAAATAAAGTGGCCTTATTATAAACATGGGCAAGCTGGATTTTTTTGAGGGGCGTTTGCATTTTGGAGCCTTGTGGTTTTCTTCATCTATTTGATAATCATTAACATGCACAACAGTTAACCTTCCAACAAAGTGAAACTTTATATCTTAGCTTTGCAGCATCTGTCTTGCAATGCAGGCTGAGGTTTGCCGAGGCTGTTTTTATAATCACTGGTGGTAAAATCAGGAAGATGCAAAATGGGCGTGTATTGAAGTGCAGTTCATCCAACATTCTAGACCTTAAATTAGAGTGATGAGCATAAACACTGCAAACAGAGGTATTTTTTTTCAACTAAATTGCAATTATATTTTAAATTACCTACAATTACCAGAAACCATCTCAAAGCTAGAAATTAACTTCTTAGGCACTGGTCCCAGCAGATCAGCTGTTAAATGGACCATCTTGTGTAGCTGACCTCCCACTCTAGTTTCACCCACATGTAGCCTCACACAAACCAGGCCAGGTGGAGCCCCAGGGCGGAGCCCAGTTTCATGATCACATGATGGGCATCAGCCAGCGGGATGGTGCAGCCATATTTTTACAACTTCCAAAATTATAGTTTCATCCAAGTTCATGACATGTTGCCAAAATACTGTGCTTGTTTTCCTTTTGAGAGCAAGTGACCATTTTATTTTAGATTTTAATTAAACTATTTTTATGCAGCAAGTTTTGCCATCTGGAATATGGGGCATGGAATTGGGTCCAGGAGCCACAGGGACTATTCCTGTCTCATTGCTGTGTGACCTTGGTTAAGGCTCTTACCTTCTGGGCTTCAGAATCCTTGTCAGAACTGCAAAGGGATGACCAGTTGGGGAAGTGCTAAGTGCCCTCTTCTCAGAGTATGAGCGGGAGGGAGGCTAGATTCAGTTCGGTTCTTCTCCATCCTGCTGATGGTCTGCTAATGTTTTCCCCTCCCTTTTATTGAGGGGATTGGAGTTTATGGTCAGGTTTTCTTATGTCTCCTCATTGATACACAACTCAGAACATGATTGTTGAATTCAACACAGTAGAGTACTTTGAAATGTTGAAATTTGTACATTTGAAAATGGATTAACTAGTTTAAACTTCATGTCCTCTTGTTTTTCCAGGAACTCTTTTTTTTTAAAAAATATACTTTATTGATTTTTTACAGAGAGGAAGGGAGAGGGATAGAGAGTTAGAAACATCGTGAGAGACATACATCAGCCGCCTCCTGCACGCCCCCTACTGGAGATGTGCCTGCAACCAGGATACATGCCCTTGACCAGAATCGAACCTGGGACCTTTCAGTCCGCAGGCCGATGCTCTATCCACTGAGCCAAACCGGTTTCAGCTCCAGGAACTCTTAATAACCCTTTCTCCCTTGAATCTAGTCTTTGGGTCTTGAATCCATAACTCCCTGCCTCCCACCCCTCTTCAGCTATCCCCAAAGTGATTTTTCTGGAATGCAAAGCAATGTAAATTTCCTTCTTAAAACTCTTTAACATTTCCCATCACTAAGAGCTAGTCTGATTCAATCCCTGCCAACCTCTCTGCTTCACACTCCACACAAAGTTGTTTCTACTTCTTCCCTGTGCACCACTCTTGTATTCATGTAAAACACTCTGTTTCACACTGTTGATTCTTTCTGGCTTGTTCTCCCTATCACCTCTTCATTTTATCACTTTTCCACGTTATCACTTCTCCACTTGGCTAAATCAAGTGATGTTTAAGACTGGTTAGACCATACTTGGATTGAATGTTTTTGTCCTCTCAAAATTCATATGTTGAAATCCTAACCCCAAGGCAATGATATTAGGAGGTAATTGCCTTTCGGAAGTGATTAGGTCATGAGGCTGGAGGTCGTGAATGGAATTGGTGGCCTTATAAAAGAGGCCCCAGAGAGATCCATTGTCCTTTCTGTCCTATTACAGTGAGAAGACAGCCAGGCAATGAGGAAGCAGGCTCTTCTAAGACAATGAATCTGCCAGTGCAATGATCTTGGACTTCCCAGTCTCCAGAACTGGGAGAAATGTATTTTGCTTATAAGCCCCTTAGTTTACGGTATTTTGCTATAGCTGTCCAAACTGACTAAGATAAACTACATCCTCCAAAAAAACTATCCAAAACTCCTACACTATGGTAGATACTCCTGCTTAACTTATTTATATACTAAAAATTGCAATCTCTTATATACTCAATAGTATTCATTAATGGGGGTCATTTTGCTTCCAAGAATACCTCTGCCCATTTCTAGGTGTGGGTGTCTAAAGAGGAAGAGTTGGATTCCTTGGGGCCTACAAGGAGTGGCCACATCGTGACAATTAGAGAATTTTTGGGAGACCCTGTTTGAAACCTGGAGAAGTATGAGATAGAAAAAATAATGACAACCATTCTTTCAACTATGAATTCTATCAAGTTGAAATATATAACTTAAGCTTTAAGTAAAAGATGGTTTTGCACATTCTTTTGGACTCCATATATATATTAGATGAACAGTAAGTGTAGTTAATAGTGCACAGTACTATACTACCTTTCCTTATATTGTTAACAATGTGATCATATTGGAGTTACATTAAGATAGTTATTATGATCAGGAGGATTAAAAGAGGATTAATATCTGCAGTTGTGTCATCAACAATGTTTTTGGCATCAATAGAAAACCAGACTAAAAGTGACAAACTATTTGACTCATATGATAAGAATTCTGGAGGTAAACAGCTGTTGCTAGTTGGTAATAGCTTAAAAAATACCAGAGCCAGTGTTTCTCCAATTCTGTTGGCCCCTCTTTTGTAGTTGGCAGATGGCTGCCATACTAGGTACAAGTCTGTATCCAGGGCAGGAAGAAGGGCTGGTGCATGACATTGGTCCTTTATATTAGGAAAGCAAAGATTTTCCAGAAGCCCTTGGAGATTTCCACTTATATTTCATTGGGCCACAAACTGTCTCATGGCCAGACCTAGCTGTAGGAGAATAGGGAAGCAAACACTTGGCTCTTCTGGCCTCTTTAACAGAGGATACCAACGGATGTGGATTTGAGAATGGGAGTTGGCTTAGCCAACTAATGACATCTGCTTACATATGTCATCAAATTCTCAGAGTCATCAACCTTCACCGTTTATCAGTGTCTTGCTCTTTAAGACTCTATTTTATTTTAAATTATATTTTTATTGATTTCAGAGAGGGAAGAAGAGGGAGAGATAGAAACATCAAGAATGAGAGAGAATCATTGACTGGCTGCCTCCTGTATGCCCCCTCCTGGAGATCGAGTCTGCAATCTGGGCATGTGCCTTAACCGGGAATCGAACTGTGACCTCCTAATTCATAGGTTGACACTCAACCGCTGAGCCACACTGGACAGGCTTTGGGGCTCTTTTAAAGTAAAATCTGGCAAAAATATGAAGTTGTGAATCGTTTATAACTTTCCCCAGTTACCACAGCAATGTGTCTGTGGTGTCTCTGACAGGCCATTTTGTGCCCAAGGAAGAAGCATTTGCCTGTAGTGTCAGGAAAGCTTTTGAATCCGGCTGTTTGGATAGATTTGAAAAAAGTGCAAACAAAAATGTCTATCCTTGGTTTAACTTTTCACTCTTGTTTATTCATGGGTGCTTCTAAGAGCTTTTGCCAGTAAACCTTCTAAATCTTAAACTAAGTGTGGTAGGCAAACTATCTCAGAGTTTACAGTTTACACCACTGATCAAGAACAATAACAATCCATTAATTCTGATGAAGTAACCTCATTAAAGGAGGCCTGTGGAATAAACAAGGGGGATTCTAGCAAGTTGGAGAACTTGAAGGCACACTGTCTTCTCTCTGTGGTGGCATATCCACAGACACCTCTCTGGTTCAGGAACACATGTGGCAGGATACGCTGGGATATAGCTGCCCCGAGGGCAGCACAAAGTAGTGCTTACGATGGCAACTCTGGAGCCAGACTGTTTAAGCGTAAGGACTGCTTCTGACTAGCCATGACCTAGGACGAGTTACATAAACTCTCTGTACCTCCAAACCAGACAGTAATAGTACTCAGCTAATTTATGCAAATATATGTAAAGTGTCCCATCACAAAATACACAGCGATTGATCACTATTAGCCCTTGTTACTTTATAGTGGTGTTAAGTAATGGTACTGTCCACCAGGACAAGCAGACTCTTTGCTTCTCTACCTTCCCCTTCCTGCTGGTGTGCATCCTTTTGTGTATTTCCCTGTTATAAAGGAAGCACTCATATGTAATTGTTAATGTTGAAGTGCTTCAGAGGTAGCTGCACTCAATTGTTCTGTGTACAGTGTCATGCAATATGGTCATTATGATAATTTCACAGAAGGAAAAGGAAATTGAGCAGAGATGAGAAGGAACTTGTTCAAGCCATATAGCTGGTAAACTTATTGGAGTTAGAATTAGAACTTGGGTATTTTGGACTCCAAGGCCTGCACTATTTCAATTGTGGCATTATTGAATTGATGTAGAAAGCTTAAATTAACTCTTTATGTGCATATCTATCTCTGCATATAATTTTCTCATGCTCTGAGGGAAAGATTTGAGTCGTAGACATCTTTTAGGACATCAGCACAACTCAAAGTCACCTCTTTTTCTGAAAATATTTTCAGGGTGCTGATAAAGGAGGAGCCGCAAAGGTTATGTAAAGATAATGCTTATGAAGTATAGTTAGCACCCAATAAGTTTTAAGAGTCTCATGCTCTACAGACTGAGCTAGCTGGGCGCAAGTTTTAGCTGCTACTGTAGTTGAAACCAACTTCTCTGGCCAAGGTTGAGTGGATAACTGACACAAGTTGGATTACCTCAAGAACCTGAAAATTAGATTCTGAGATGGCCCCACAGACAAAGCATGTCATTGGAATTAAGTTGATAGAAGTTCAAGAGAGTGAAGCACCCACCTTCCTACAAGGGTTGGAAACGGCATGGAATGCAGCCCTGCTTAGAAAGAAGAGAATGGAGCAGATAAGAAAAGCTAAATAGAGGGTAGAGGTGAGAAGTGGAGGCAAGTACTGCCTGGTAAATGTGTGGCTTCTGAGGTCTTGGTTCTGGGTCCCCTTTGAAATTCCTGCCTTAGGTTTTTGTGAGAAACCGGGTATCCTTATAATAATTTGCTCATGTCTTGTTTTCTTTGTGAAGCTAGATAGCTCAAGTTGATTTTTGTCACCAGCAACAAAGCAGTCTCAGGAGAGACCTTTTGATTTGGGGGTAGAGGGAGGTAGGAAGGAGGATGGGCATTGTAGTTATTGGCTGAAGTGTTTTAGATTATTTGGGGACTTTATTCATAAAATTTTATTCCCATAGAATCAGAGTTGATCTATCCAATGCCATAAATCTAATTCAGGTAGCCTAACACAAACTTGAGAATGATCCAGCTTTCCTTCATCAATTATTAATTCTCAGTAAAGTTAATACACAGCATTGTGTCTTTGGAATTGAGTTGTTGTAAGTTCAAGAGCAGTGAAGCATCTAGGCAATCATCATAAAATATCTAGATCTGGTGTGTGTGTGTGTGTGTGTGTGTGTGTGTGTGTGTGTGAAATAACTAAGGTTGTACTTTATTCCCATAAAAATCTATTTTCCAGAAAGTTCTAAATGCTTTTTTTGTATGGCTGTGCTCAGCCTTTCCTGAGCGGTCTCAGAGCAGTCAGAATCACACTGTGGCTCCATCTTGTAATCATTGAATTGCATCTCTATGTGGCTTCCATGGTCAGAGATTCCCATGCAGATGACCCAAGCAAGGTCTTAGAGTATTCATCCAAATTCTCACAGGTCCCCACCTTTCAATATCAGGCATAGGATATAAAAGATTCTAATGGATTTGAGTCCTGAAATTTAGGTTGTTCTACATATGATTTTTTTAGTCTAAGAAGTGTCTAAAGATTTTTAAATAATTCTAAAAACAAATTATAGGTTGGATGTTTTTTTTTAATTAAATCTTTATTATTTAGATTATTACATTTATTTCCCTTTTTCCCCCTCCTTAGCTCCCCTCCACCCGGCTCCTACCCCTCCCTTTATCCTTACCTCCCTCCCATTGACCTCATCCATAGGTGTATGATTTTTGTCCAGTCTCTCCCTATACCACCCTCACCCCTTTCCCCCTGAGAATTATCAGTCCACTCCCTTTCTGTGCTCCTGATTCTATTATTTTCACCAGTTTATTCTGTTGATCAAATTTTTAATTCACTTAATTTTTAGATTCACTTGTTGATAGATATATATTTGTTGTTCATAATTTTTATCTTTTACCTTTTTCTTCTTCCTCTTCTAAAAGAGTACCTTTCAGCATTTCATATAATACTGGTTTGGAGCTGAGGAACTCCTTTAGCTTTTTCTTATCTGTGAAGCTCTTTATCTGCACTTCAATTCTGAATGATAGCTTTGCTGGATAGATTACTCTTGGTTGTAGGTTCTTGCTATTCATCATGTTGAATATTTCTTTTTTTTTAATTTTTATTAATTTTTTATACATATCTCCCCATTGCCCCCCCTCCCTCCCAGGCGTACCCCGACCCCCCAGTGTCTGTGATCATTGGTTATGTTTATAAGCATGCATACAAGTCCTTTGATTGATCACTTATTTACCTCACCTAACTTTAATCTTTCTGCTATAATTTCACAGTCTGTTTGATGCTTTATGATTTTTGTCCTCCTGAGAATTATCAGTCTACTCCCTTTCTGTGCTCCTGATTCTATTATATTCACCAGTTTATTCTGTTGATCAGATTTTTAATTCACTTAATTTTTAGATTCACTTGTTGACAGATGTGTATTTGTTGTTCATAATTTTTTGTCTTTTACCTTTTTCTTCTTCCTCTTCTAAAAGGGTACCTTTCAGCATTTCATATAATACTGGTTTGGAGTTGATGAACTCCTTTAGCTTTTTCTTATCTGTGAAGGTCTTTATCTGCCCTTCAATTCTGAATGATAGCTTTGCTGGATAGATTATTCTTGGTTGTAGGTTCTTGTTGTTCATCACGTTGAATATTTCTTGCCACTCCCGTCTGGCCTGCATCGTTTCTGTTGAGAAATCAGCTGACAGTCGTATGGGTGCTCCCTTGTAGGTAATAAACTGTTTTTCTCTTGCTGCTTTTAATATTCTCTCTTTCTCTTTTGCTCTTGGCATTTTAATTATGATGTGTCTTGGTGTAGTCCTCTTTGGGTTCCTTTTCTTTGGGGTTCTGTGTGCTTCCTGGACTTGTAAGTCTATTTCTTTTACCAGATGTGGGAAGTTTTCAGTCATTATTTCTTTAAACAGGTTTTCAGTATCTTGCTCTCTCTCTTCTTCTGGCACCCCCACAATTCTGATGTTGGTACGCTTGAAGCTGTCCCAGAGGCTCCTTACATTATCTTCACATTTTTGGATTCTTTTCTCTTCTTGCTTTTCCAGTTGAATGTTTTCTGCTTCTTTATATTTCAAATTTTTGACTTGATCCTTGCCTTTCTCTAGTCTGCTGTTAGTACTCTGCATAATAGTTTTCATTTCAGTCAGTGTATTTATTATCTTCTCTTGGGTCTCACTAAATTTATCCATCTTTTCTAGCATATTCTTGCAAAACCTTATAAGCGTGGTTTTGAACTCTATATCCAGTCGTTTTTTTTCCTCCATTTCTTTTGCTTGTAATCCCTTCCCTTGTCTCGGCATTTTCACTGTGCCGGGGAAACTTCTGTGCTGGAATCAGCCACAGAAGCCTCGGTTGAGCTTGGGAGGGGTGGAGTTTCAGGGCTTAAGGGACCGCCTTGCCTTCCAGTCGGCCCCGCCCTCCACGGCCCCTGAGTCTCCCGTGACTGGGTAATGGCTGGAGCGGTCCTTGTGCGCGCGCGCCCGCAGCGCCTCTAACCGCTGCCTTTCCGGCTCCCCTGCGAACCAGGACCACACGAGTCTAGGTCCCCAGGGCTTCGCCCAAAACAGGGGCCCAGTGGACTCAGAAGTGGCGCAGTTGGGAGGGTCTGTCTCCCGCCCACTCGCGAAAGCCAGCGGCACAATCAGCAATCCGTCCTCCGCGTGGTGCCGTGCGCGACCAGACCTCCGATCCTTTGCAACTCCCCTAAATTTCCGTCCACTTCTCCCTTTTCACAGTCCAAACTCCCCCTGTATGAGTTTTGGCTGGATCTGGGGTTTAGTGTCGCAGGATAAGGGGTTCAATGCCGTTGGGAGTCTCCGTTTCCCTCCCGCCAGAGAAAGCCAGCCAGGTACTCCGGCACCCGCTCTCTCAGCGCGCTCGTCTCCGTACCTCAGCTTTTTGCAGCTCCTCTGGGTCTCCGTGAGCCCCTCTCTTTCCCTCTAGCTGTAGAACTTCCACTCAGCCAGCTTTCCTGTGGTTCTGGATGATGTCCGTTCTGTCTTTTAGTTGTAGTTCTGAAATTGTTGTGCGAGGCAGCAGTATAGGTGTTTACCTATGCCGCCATCTTGGATTCCTGAATATTTCTTGCCACTCCCATCTGGCCTGCATCGTTTCTGTTGAGAAATCAACTGACAATTGAATGGGTGCTCCCTTGTAGGTAATTAATTGTTTTTCTCTTGCTGCTTTTAATATTCTCTATCTTTTGCTCTTGGTATTTTAATTATGATGTGTCTTGGTATAGTCAGCTTTAGATTCCTTTTATATGGGGTTCTGTGAGCTTCCTGGACTTGTAAGTCTATTTCTTTCAGCAGATGTGGGAATTTTTCAGTCATTATTTCTTCAAATAGGTTTTCAGTATCTTGCTCTCTCTCTTCTTCTGGCACCTCCACAATTCTGATGTTGGTACACTTGAAGCTGTCCCAAAGGCTCCTTACATTATCTTCACATTTTTGGATTCTTTTTTCTTCTTACTTTTCCAGTTGAGTGTTTTCTGATTCTTTATATTTCAAATTTTTGACTTAATTCTTGCTTTCCTCTGCTGTTAGGTCTCTGTATAATATTTTTTATTTCAGCCAGTGTGTGTTTAATTTCTAGTTGGCCCTTTTTCACCTCTAGTTGGTCCTTTTTCATCTCCTCTTGGGTCTCGCTAAATTTGTCCATCTTTTCTAGGATATTCTTGAAAAACGTTATAACCATGGTTTTGAACTCTATATCCATTTGTTTGTTTTCTTCCATTTCTTTTGTTTGGAATCTTTTCCTTTGTCTCCACATTTTCACTATGCCAGGAAAACTTCTGTGTTGGATTCAGCCTTTACAAGACTTTCAAAACTGCAAAAGCCTCTCTTTTGAGCTTGTGATGGGTGGTGTCTCAGGGCTTAACGGACCACCTTGCCTTCCAGTCGGCCCTGCCTTACGTGGCCCCTGGGTCTCATGTGTCTCTGGGTAATGCTGGAGCGGTCCCTGTGAGTGCATGCAGTGCCTCTAGACCACTGCCCTTCCAGCTCCTCTACACTCCGGAACCATATGAGTCTGGGTCCCCAGGGTCTCACCCAAAACTGGGGTTTAGTGGAGTTAGAAGTGGCTCAGTTGGGAGGCTTTGTCTCCCGCCCACTCGTGCAAGCCAGCGGTACAATCAGCAGTCGGTCTTCTGTGCACAGTGCTGTGCATGCCATCAGATTTCTGCCCTTTCGTGGCTCCCCTAAATTTCCATGCACTTCTCCCTTTTCACAGTCCAAACTCCACCTGTATGAGTTTAGGCTGGACCTGGGGTTCAGCGCCATAGGATAAGGGGTTCAGTGCAGTTGGGAGTCTCCATCTCCCTCCCGCCAGAGAAAGCTGTACCTCAGCTTTTTGCAGCTCCTCTGGTTCTCCATGAGCCCCTCTATTTCCTTCTAGTTGTAGAGTTTCCACTCAGCCAGCTTTCCTGTGGTTCTGGATGATGTCCGTTCTGTCTTTTAGTTGTAGTTTTGAAATTGTTATGCGAGGCAGCAGTGTAGGTGTTTACCTATGCCACCATCTTGGATTCTCAGTTGGTTGGTTTTTAAAAACACAGCCTTTAACTATAGTGGTTCTTGATCAGGCATATGTTTCAAGGGGACCTCAAAAAGTACTTGCCATTTGACAGTAGGGAAGACAGGTGGGTATATTAAGTGGTATAATCTTTTTGGAGGGTAATTCAATAGTGTCCATCAAATATTTAAATGTATATATGTAGTAATCTGCCTCAGGTGGGAATATATTTAATAGGTGTACTCACAACAGTGCTCAAATATATGTTTAAAAGAATGTTTGTTGAAGCATTACTACTAAATGGGAAAAAACTTAGGATGTTATAAAGCTACTAAAAGGAAGCAGATTTTCTATAAATATAGGTAGAGCTTGTGGAAAGGAGGCCAAAATAATTAAGGGAATAAAACAAATTGTACAATATAATATGAACAATAATGTAAATCCATCCATGTTTAAAATAATAAAAGGGGAATATGCATATATTTATGGGCATATTCCCACTGTGTAATATAGGCATATGCTCATCCTATCTAATAAAAAAGTAATATGCAAATTAACCATCACTCTGCTACACTCACAAGTTATGCCCACCAGCCAATCAGGAGCAAATTAACCCAACCAAGATGCCTCTGGCCACAGAGAGAGCAGGAGGCGTGGGTTTTACCTGGATATGGAGGAAGCCAAACTTTCTGCACACACTGGCCGGCTCAGGCCTCCACTCAAGGCTACAAAGTTTCAATTATAGAAGATAAATAAATCCCAACAAAAATGGCACCAGCCAGAGAGCTGGAGAGAACAGGAGGCTTGAGTTTCTCCCAGTGATGGAGGAAGCCAAGCTTTGGCAGCCTTGGTCTCTGCTCAAGGCTACAAAATTTCAATTATAGAAGATAAATAAATCCCAGATATTAAAGCCTCCACTTGGGTCACCAGGAGGTGTGGCCAGCCTGAAAACCACCACAGACCTCTCACCCAGGCTGCTCCACACCCCAAGGGAACCCCCATTTTGATCCAGGACACCCTTCAGGGCAAACCACCTGGCCCCCATCTGTGCACCAAGCCTCTATCCTATCTAATAAAAGAGTAATATGCAAATTGACCATCACTCCAAGATACAAGATGGGTGCCTCTATGTGGTCAAAGATGGCTGCCCTAAGATGGCTGGACACAAGATGGCTGCCACAAGATGGCCAGCAGGAGAGGGCAGTTGGAGGGACCAGCACTGCAAGAGAGGGCAGTTGTGGATGATCAAGCCTGCAGGGGAGGGCAGTTAGGGGCAAACAGGCTGGCAGGGGAGCAGTTAGGAATCAATCAGGCTGGCAAGTGAGTGGTTAGGGGCAATCAAGAAGGCAGGCAGGTGAGCAGTTGGGAGCCAGCAGTCCTGGATTGTGAGAGGGATGTCCACTGCCCGTTTAGGCCTGATCCTACTGGGATCGGACTTAAATGGGCAGTCGGACATCCCTTGATAGTCCCAGATTGGTGATGGTGCAGGCTGGGCTGAGAGACACCCTCGCCATTCCCGTGCATGAATTCCGTGTACCGGGCCTCTAGTGTGCATAGAAAGCTTTTGAAAGAATATTTAAACTATCAACAGGATCACGGCAGGGGAGAAGAACAGCATGTTGTCTCAAAAAGAGCTTTTCAAAATATTTTATGCTGTTTTTGTTCCCTGCAACCAAGAGTCTCAATGTGGCTGGAGAGACATTATAGCTATGACTGAAATAAGCATTGTCCATGATCAAGCTCATTGTAAAACACAAAACCAATTCAAGCTCTTTGTAAAAAAAAAAAAAAAGCCTTTTATAAAAAAGCATTTTAAATAATCTAGGCAATTATATAAGACAGAAGGAAAACTTTCTTTTCCCCATTTCTCACCCAAAACCCTTCTTGGGAAAGAACTTTTTACTTTTCATGTTATAATCTTCTGCCTTGCTTTGTTTCTTTATTTGTTTTTACTAAGGGCATATATAACTTTAATATATAATAATCATAATTTACTCTTCTAAATTCTTACTAAGACCAGTTAAATTAAAAAGTTTGGGGAGAGAGGCAAGGCATATGTATTTTAAAATAACTGCCCACGTGGTTCTGATGTACATTTCTTATTAGGATGCAGAGAATGATCTAGGATCATTCTCTGCATCCTAAATATCAACATGACCTCAGATAAAACAGAACATTTTTTTCATCACAATAAATTTTGTTGTCATCATTATTAAGGTGAAAGCAAGAAATTCCCATTGTAAATTGATCCTATTAGAATTAGAATCAGGAGTTCATTAGAATCGTAATAAGCAATGAGAAGAACTCATTTGGCCACATCACTCATTGAACCATAAAATCTTAAAGGCGAAAAAGACCTAAAGCAACTTAATATTCTCATTTTACAAAAGAGGGAACTGAGACCTAGAAGGTTAATCCATTTGTTCAAGGTCACAGAGTCAAGCCTATAATCCAGGTCTCCCTGGCTTTCTCTAGTGCTTTCACTGCATTGTGCTACTTTTATTCTGGGTGTAAGACAGTCAGATTGGATCATGAAGCAATTAGATGTAATGTTCAAAATTCATTAGCATCACAGAGTGAAGGAAAATCAATTAATGAGCAGTTTCATTAAAATTCAGCATTTAAAAATAAGTGCATTACTTAAAGCAGCAGAAAATAAATAAGTAGACCACATTAGACATAACCTCATACTTGACTAAACTGAAGTTTTTCCATCTGTGATTCAAAGTCCAGATTTCTCCAACCTTCCAAATGTATTGTCCTTACTCTTTTCAATGTTAAAGAAAATTTATGAAAGCTTCCTCCCAACATTGCCTTACAGATAGAATAGTAATTGCCTCTTAAATTAGGAAGCTGTTGCAGAAAGAACTACACCAATCAACTCTTTGTGGGGTATTTGCAAGTAAATACTAGATGATTGGCAGTTCATGAAAAGTCCATATTTATCTCTTGAGATTTTTTTTGTTAACTCCTTGCATTCCTCAGAGAGATATATGACCAGTAGAGCAATGAATCATTTAATTCCAAATACTTAGAATCATGGAATCAGGGGTGAGAGGGTTATTTAGAAACTGCTTAGTTCAATATTTATCAATGAGGAACCCAAGACTCAGGGAGATTAATTGGCTGTATGTAACCTTGGGCAGGAAGCTATCATGAATCCTTTCATACTAGTAATGTCATCTGAAATTAACTTTTCTTCTAAATTTGAATTTTCATGAAAATTTTGAAACTTCATAGCAAGTAAAAAAGTATATAAAATATAATTTTATACATTAATAGTAATTTAAATATCTACATAAAATAAAAAATGTTATTTGTTTGACTGCTTAATTGAGCTGAAATGTATTTTATCTTTCTACTCTCTTCCTAATCACACTTCCAAAAGCAACAATAATCATTCTCAAAGCATTTCCCCCTGTAATTAGTATTTTACAATTTGATGTTAGGAAAAAACAATCAACATGTATTCCTATAAAATATTTTATTTAATACACACCTAACCTAAAAAGGTTGTGTGTGTGTGTAATAAAGTATTTGGTCTAGTAGTCCATATTGGCATATACAGAATTCAGAGCAGTTAGTATACCTCCTCAGAATCTTTTTGGTCTGATTGATGAAATTTAAGCATGTCAAACACATGAAAATCTTGGAGCAAAGATCATCTCTGATGCAGCAAGCTCATTGGGTCACCAATCTCTCCTCTCTGCGCCTTGAATGGGAGAAAAACAATTAGAAAATCTAGTAAGTATCTTAATCCATGGAAAGCCAAAAAGAGGAAACAGATGGCCATTACCTAATTCTGTATTTTCCATTCTTACAGGTGAAAAGAGAGCCAAACTTGCGGGTATTTGCTGCCTTATGCATCCCATGTTATTGTCTCCCAATGCACAGAAAGGGGTCTCCAAGACACAAGGGTCAATAGCATTGCTCAAAAGGCTTCCAGCTGCTGTAAAACTAAGTTTTACAAGAAGTTAAGTTGCTTTTTTTATTCTTAAGGATACTTAAAAATCTAGAAAATTTGCGAAAGCAAAGGTTTTTTCTTTGAAAAATGTTAATTCATTATAATGGTTATTCTGGCTTTTGTTAGGCACTAGCGCTACAAAAATTAAATTCCAGTTCTTAAAATTTATTTAAAAGGATAAATAGTGCTGTTCACTGCAGCATTTATTATAAGGGCAAAACATTGGCAACAACCTGAACAGCAATAAATATGGAACCTGCTAAATTATGTTGATGTACACAGGAAAAAAATTATGCATCCACTTTTTCAAAAGTGTCCTATGGAGCTCTAGCCAGTTTTGCCCAGTGGTTAGAGTGTCAGACCTCAGACTGAAGGGTCCAGGGTTCTATTCCTGGTCAAGGGCACATACTCTGTTGCAGACTCCATCCCCACCCTGCCCTGGTCAGGGTGCACGTGGGAGGCAGCCAATTGATATGTCTCTCTCACATTAATGTTTCTCTCACTCTGTCTCCCCTTTCCTTTCATTGTCTCTAAAAATTAATGGAAACATATCTTTGGGCAAGTATTAACAACAACAACAAAAAGAACAAAAGAAGTGTCCTATAGAAATTTATTGTTGTTCTAATTTTCCATTGAAATTAGATAAGATAGCATAGTAAAACTCCAAAATATGTGTTGTCAGAGAGCAGTTTTACTGTGGAAAGAGTTAATCATGAAATGCTTTATTTCTTTCTTGTTTAAACTCCTCTGGGTAAAGAAATTCTATGCTCCAACAAGGCCAGCTGGGATTCCCCACATGAGAGATTGTTTATCTAATATTTGTAAGACGTACCATCCTAAGTCATTAAACCAGAGATTTGCCCAGCTGGGCATATTTATTCTGTGTGAATGAGGGCCTGGTAGACTAAGTGATCTTAAGCATCTGCCAGGGTACGTTGCTAGTGATCATATATTATGGGATACTTGATTCAAGATATTGCAAACAACAGTCATTGTTTAGAAACAGAAAGAACCTATATGTTCACTTACTTAAAATTATCATTGCCCATATGTCAATTATTATGACATGCATAATGCAGATAAAGCTTTCTTAGTCATCAGTAGTTTACAAAGGACAATTAATAATCTAGTCAAACCTTGGATCAAATAGGGAGAGGCGAAGTCTCACTTGAGGAAGCTGCCCCCTTTTTGTTTGTTTTCTCTCTATCTGCAGCATTTGCTGTCTGTTTCTTAGGCTTTATACTTTGTTCTTATCTTTTGCCTACAGGGTTTCTCAGACCTTTCTGTACTTTCTCAAAATCCAATTGTTATAGAACAAAACCTGTTCACTTGCAATTATAGAAAAGTCATATGCTCCCGCCACCATCATAATTTCACTGCTCCCTTTTGACCTTTGTAATTTGTACATCACTTTACTCTGTGTGGGTGTGGCAACCCCTCATTCATTTGTTTATTCATCAAATATTTATGGAGTGCCTTCTTTGTACCATGTCCTGGTATACAAAGAATAAGATTTGATTTGTGCTCTAGGGTCATAAAACAAATCTCATAAATTACAGAGGCTTGAAAATTGGTCAGGATATATTCTCTAAAAACAATAGCATTAAATTAGAAACCAATGTCAAAGAGCTGTCTAGAAAATCTTCAAATATTTGGAAGTTAAACAATGTACTTCTAAATAATTTATATACCAAAGAAGAAATGACAATGGAAGTTTAAAAATATTTAAAGCCAAATGATAATGAAGATATTTCAAGTTAGAAGCAAACAGTTCAAGCAGTGCATAGACAAAATTTTTATTTTTAAATGTTTGTATTCGAAAAGTAGAAAGGCTAACAATCAATAATCCGAACTCCCACCTTAATATGACAGAAAAAAAGAGGAAATTGAACAAAATTAAGTAGAGAATTAAGATGACAAAGATGAGAAGGAAAATCAATGACATAGAAAGTGGACAGACAATAGAAGAAAATACCAAAACAAAAAATTGGTTATTTGTAAAGATTAATAAGATTTATAAAAGCATGGTTAGACAATAAGACAAAAGGAGAAAACACAAATTATGGTTGTCAAGAATGAAAGAGAAGTCATTAATTACTATAGATCATAGAGGCATTAAAATTTTATGCAAATAACTGCAAGGACATAGATGAACACTAAATCAAAAGCAATACCTCATCCCTAGAGAAATTACAGAGATTTTTCTATGTTATAATAAACTTAAAAGGTATAGGATTGGTGACTCCTCCTATCCTCATTGATCTGTGAAGAGAGCAAATCATTTCGGAGAATCTCAGTAAATTCTTAAAAATGAATTAGGTAGTAACTTCAGATAGCAGGTATCCTAAATATAGGCTCTCTCTAGTTTGCTAAAAGATTCCCTAACAAGCCATAAAGTTGAGTGTACCCAGCAGTACTTCAACTGTGTCTGATGATGAAGAGAAATTCTCTCTGTGGGCAGAATTTTGTTCACATTTTCTGGAAAGAGAGATGCCTTATGTTACGAATTGAAATCAATTCACATCAGTGACTAATGGCTGTCTGGAAGGGCAGAGACTAAAAAAGAATAATAGTGGAGGACTGGCAATAGGAAGGGGCCGTGTAAGTACTTGGAAACTTGATATACTAAAGACAGATGGTAGGAGTGGTCTGTACCAGATGCAAGCAACTTTTAGAATGTAACTCAACAACAAAAAAATTTTTTGAGGAAGAGTATTATATCACTGACATTGTTTAGAATTGCTAGCACACAATGTTAATGAAAATACCAATTTGTAGTTGGCTTTATTATTTTTTAAATTCTCTATAAACAATATACCCTCTTATCATCTGCACCTGGCAAGCCATTCCCATTGCACCGCCTTTGACACAGAGCGTGACAATATTCATGTGTCATGAATGCCCACCAAGGGCCATCACAACCAAGGATTCTCAATAATCTGGTGGGCAAAGAATGGACCAGATGACTTATTCCATACTGTCCATGAACAGTCACCTTCCTGTGACTCATGAAAAATAGGGAGGTAGGAATGGAAGTTATGTATGGGATCTGGTCCCTGCCACTGCAGAGCCCTCAATGAGCCAACAGCAGATATCAAAATTGAGTTCTGCTATGTCACTATATCAGTATCACCAGCCAGCCACCTGGTGGCAGAATAATGATATTGGACTCCTATTGTTAGTAGGGCAGGAATGTTTTCTCATTAGAATAGACAGTCTCATTTAAAATTGTATTGCTTAAAGTATTCAACTTCTGAAAGTAGAAAATAAATAAATAAATGAAATTGAAGGAAGACATACTAAAGATAAAAGCAGGAAAATTTTTCTTTTAGCCCCAGCCAGTGGCTTAGTTGGTTGGAACATCATCCTGTACATAAAATTGCAATCAGATTGGGATCTCCAGTTGGGGTGCACATGGCAAGGCAACCAACATGTTCTTTCTCTTTCTTTCCCTTTCAGTCTCTCTAAAATCAATAAACATATCCTTGGGGGAAGATTTAAAAAAAGAAAAAAAACTTTTCTTTTTTTTAACATAATCTTTTTATTTTTTATTTTTAATGATTTTCAAGAGGAAAGGAGAGGGAGAGAGAGATAGAAACATAAAGGATGAGAGAGAATCATTGATCTGATGCTCCCTGCATACCCCCAACTGGGGATCAAGCCTGCAATGGGGCATTTTGCCTAGACTGGGAATTGAACCATGGCCTCCTGGTTCATAAGTTGATGCTCAACCACTGAGCCATGCTGGCTGGTTGGGTGAAATACTTTTCTTTTAAACTATATATATATATATATATATATATATAGATATAGATATAGATATAGATATAGATATAGATATCTTAAAATCTTATATATATATATATATATATATATATATATAAGATTTTAGTGATAAAATCAAAAGAACATAAATTGGAAAGACATGAAGTAGATAAAAATCTTTTTCTATTCCACTGACAATTTAACAGAAAGAGACAAAACACCAAATATATTTCGAGTGAGAAAGGCAACAAAATGGCAGAAAGGAAATAATTTTTTTTGATAATTCTATCTACAAATGTATGTAAATAAACCTGATTATCTTGATGAAATATATAATTTTCTAAAAATTACAAAATTGGCCGAAAGAGGTAGCAAACCTGAAATAGGCTAATAAAGAGTAAATGGTTCTCAATAAAAATCACAATAGGTAGAAAGTGTAGAAGACAATGATAGGAGTAAAAATCAAGGGAACAAATTAAAAACAGTAGGAAATATGATTGATGTTAACCCAACTATATTAATAATCACTTTAAACATCAATGGTCTAAATATACCAATTAGAAAACAAAGATTGGCAGAGTACATAAAAAAAAAAAAAACAGACCCAAGTGTATGTTTTCTACAAGAAACTTACTTTAAATATAAAGACACATAGAGATTAAGAGTAAAGGGGTGGAAAATAATACATCATGCCAACACTAATAAAAAAATTGAAATAACTATATTAATTTCAGACAAAACAGACTTTAGAGCAAGGAAAGTTATCAGCAGTAAAGAAGGGCATTATCCTATACTAGAGGACCTGTGCACAAAATTTGTGCATGGGTAGGGTCCATAGTGGCTGTGGCTGCTAGCTGGGACCTCCTTTCCTCTTGATGCCTGCCACTGCCACTGGCCAGGGCCTCCCTTCCTGTGGATGGCTGGCCAGCCCTCCCCCCTGGTTGAACTCCTGGTTGAACTTATGGTCAAAAGAACAACTCTGTCCCCTCCAGAGTTCAATTGACCAGGAATTCAACTGTTCACTATGACATGCACTGACCACCAGAAGCTGAGACCTGTATATTCAGTGTGATTCTACCCTCATCAATAGATATCATGAGCTCCTTTCATAGTTGCTATTGACTCCAAGTATAAACCCTTCAAATGGGATTCATTTCTCTCTTTGGTTCAAGTTACAAATTATCCAATTCTTCCATCTGATTTAAATCTACAACTTCCTACTGAGGTTGCTGATAACTTCATCTAATCTTTTTACTGACTTATTGAATTCTGTGTTCTTTACATATTCTTTCTCTC
Organism: Lasiurus cinereus; assembly: GCA_011751065.1. Lineage (NCBI taxonomy): Eukaryota > Metazoa > Chordata > Mammalia > Chiroptera > Vespertilionidae > Lasiurus > Lasiurus cinereus. Next base: position 29,231,500 of record JAAGEH010000076.1, read on the forward strand.
TTGTTGGTATAAAGTCATATTGATATTTTAAGGACATTTGAATATATCTCACTTCTTTGGCTCTGAGGTAAAAATATTAAATATCATACAATGAGAGTCTCCAGAGGAGAACAATGAGAATCAATTAAAGTAATCTATATACAGTCAGTCCTTGGGTTATGTCGGACTTGATGTACATTGTTTCATGGTTACATCGCCATCTCCCATTTCTTACATAAAAAAAAAGTTCTGTCATTTCGATATATGTGCTTTATGTTTTTTTAGCATTTATTTACCACAAATAAAGGTCAGGAATTGTTATCTTTCTTTTATTTATTTATTTTTTTTACTGTTTCACTTCATTATTGCTATGTACGTTCTCCATGTGAGTGACATAGGTGCTTATGTAAGTGGGTTCTGACTTATGGTGAAAATCGCATTATGTTGCACCATAGGAATGGATCTCCAATGTAACCTGAGGACCTACTGTATAAAGAAGCCTAAACTACTGTTTAACTGTTCAAACTTTTGACCTATAGCTATGATGCGCACTGACCACCATGGAATAGGCTGGAATCTCAGAAGTAAGGTGGGAGGGGACAGAAGGGAATCAGGCTGAAACTGGCAATCTGACATCTCCTGAGGGGTCCTGGATAGCAAGACAGTGCAGGACAGGCTGAGGGATCCCAATGATGCACCAATCTATGTACTGTGCCTCTAGTGTTTAATAAAAATGGCTGATACAAGATACTTGTAGAATCTTTGCACCAGTGATTAGGAAATGTAACAGCAAAAGAAAAAAAACTATAAAACACCGGAAAAAAAAAACTTTCAGGGAAAGTGTAAAAGGATACTTTAAAACTCTTTTCAAGGACACAAAAAAGTCCTCACTAAATGAATATGGAAATTATATTTCTAAATGGGAAGATTCTACACTTTAAAGCTATCACATCAGTCCCAAATCAATAAATTCAAGGAAATGTATATTTTAATGAAATTTTAAAAATGATTCTCAAATACACCAGATTTGAAGAACTGAATCTTAGAATAATGAAGTGGAACTTAACCTATTCAATATCAAAGTACTCTATAAAGCTGTAGTAATTAAAGCAATATACTATTAGCTCCTGTGTACAGAGAATAGTCGAACAGAATAGAAACCCTCTATACAGACAAATAAATGAATTGGAATTCAGTTTATAATGAAAATTCTATTTCTAGCCAACAAAGAAAGAGTGAGCTCTCAATAGTGTTGGAACAATTTGGAAAAATAAATACAGATATCAACTTCACTCTATAATATTTCCAACTGAATTAGAAACTTTAACCTAAAAAAACAAAATTACAACAGTATTAGGAGGAAAGATGAGGAAATGTTTTATTGGGTATGATCTTCCTAAGCAGCACAAAAGACATAGAATCCATAAAGAAAAAAGTATCCATTTTTCCATAAAGATATAAAATTCTCCTCAATGACACCATTTAAAAAGTTAAAAATAAAACACAAATGATAGACTGAGATAAAAATATTTGTCAAACATGTAATTAACAATTAGTCTCCACAAATAAAAACATCCTACCCACAAATACAAAAAAAGGACAAACAACCCAATTGAAAAATGGGGACAGAATATGAATAGGCCATTAACAGCAGAAAAGTATAAATGATCCACAAACATAAAAAGATGGTCACCTTTGCTCCTCATGGGGTTATTGCAAATAAACAACACTGAGATGTCATTTTTATACTCAGCAGATTAGAAAAAAATTTATAACTTAATAATATCCAGCATTAGCAAGTGTGTGGAAGGGGAAGAAAGTACCATCAGTCTTGATAGAAACATAAGTTAATAATGTCTTCTTGGCAGTATCTGTCTACATGCAAAATGGGTCTGACCCAGCAACACCATTTCTAAGATTCTATGTTGAAGAAATATTTGCACCTGCAAGTGAAAGTTAAATAAGTTTCTGTCTCATGTTGTTGAACAAATTAAGTATAATTTAAATGTCCATCAGTAGAAATGTGGTTGGATAAATTATGATATAATTATTATGTGCACCCATTAAAAAGTAAAACACATTGTTTGCTAAAAATAAATATTGAATGACATGAATTGTGAGACCAATAAAGAAGCAAACAACTCCCAAAATATATATGGTTCCATGTTCATATTTGTTTGCCAATGCACAGAGAAAGGACTAGTAAGTTAGAGACCTAATTGCTGACTTTGGATCATCCTTTAAGAGGTGAGTTGGGTTAGAACAGTGGTTGGCAAACTCATTAGTCAACAGAGCCAAATATCAAGAGTATAACGATTGAAATTTCTTTTGAGAGCCAAATTTTTTAAACTTAAACTTCTTCTAACGCCACTTCTTCAAAATAGACTCGCCCAGGCTGTGGTATTCTGTGGAAGAGCCACACTCAAGGGGCCAAAGAACAGCAAGTGGCTCTTGAGCTGCAGTTTGCCCACCACTGCAAACTGGAGAAGAAGACTGTTTTTAGTTACCTACCTCCTTTAATTTGAAAGCTTTTCAGCTGTCATAGCTTTTGGCTAGATATTCAATAAAATAATTTGTTTTTTCTCTGAGAATTTTTTCTGCTTTTTCCTCTGAGCTCCTTTAGCAGCAGCTACAGACAAGAGGGGTCTAAAAACATGCAGCATTAGGAATCCTTTTCATTTTGGAAGGTTGGCTTTGGGATTATGGTGCTTTGGTTTCTGTTTGGTTTGGTTTCACTGTGGGTAAAGTTTCTTAATCTTTCAGAGTTTTTACTATTAACTAGAGGCCCGATGCATGAAATTCGTGCAAGAAGCTTGGGGGGCTCCCACCGCCACAACTTCATCTGGAAGGTTGTCTGGAAGAACATCTGGTCTAATTAGCATATTGTGCTTTTATTATTATTATTATTATTATTATTATTATTATTATTATAGATGTAGAGTGATAGTTAATTTTATATGTCAACTTGAATTGAACATAGGGCACCTAGACATTTGGTCAAACATTAGTCTGAATGTGCCTATGAAAGTATTTCTAAATGAGATTAATATTTGAATCAGTAGATGGAGTAGAGCCAGTCACTGTGCCAGATAATGACAATGATAGACACAGATGAGGCCCCTTCCCTTGTAAGTTTATAGTCAGGCTGGTAGGGTGAGGGGAACAGAGAAAAATAAAAAAAAACCAACATCAAGTGAGTAAATAACCAAATAAAAAACTAACAAACTGTGGACATGCAAGGAAGAAAATAAAGTGTTGAGAGAATAATGGTGTGTGGAGTGGACTCTAAATAGGTGGTAAGGGAAGGATACAAGGGGGAGGTGACATTGAACCTGAGACTGTGAGGATGAGACAGGGCCAGTCACTGACAGTGTGAGGAGAAAATTCCAGACAGAAGAATATCGTCCCTGAGGCCTATTAGAATTGGCCTATTTAGGGAACTGAGAGAAACCAGTGTCTGGGACAGAGTAGGGGAGGGAGAGAATGCCACTAGGTGAGGTAAGAGAGAGGTAGATGTGAACCAAATCATGCAGGGCCTTGGAAACCAACATCAAATTTGGATTTTATTCTAGGTCCAAAGGGAAACCACTGAAAGTGGATGGAGAGCAACATGAGTTAAATTTTATTTTAAGACCTTACTATCATGCATGGAGAATGGGTTGGAGGGCAATAAAAGTGGAAGCAGGAGGAAATGTTGCATTGGTCTTATTTGAACAACCACGATTTGTTGGTAGACCCAGTAATGGTGGTGGTGATGGAAATGTGGAGAAACCAGCAAATTTGTGGTATCATTCAGACATTTAATTAGTAGTATTTGCTAACAGATCAAATGTGGGTTGAGAAGTTGGGAGAAAATGATACGGAGACGATGTCTTGCTTTCCAGGTTTAGCAAATGATTGAAAGATAGTGCCATTTTTCTCAGGTGAGCAATTCTGAGGACTTGGCAGGTAGGCAGAATTGAGGAATTGGGGAGTGAAGAATTTTGTGATGGTGTGTTAAGTTTGGTATTTCTGTGAGACATATGTAGAGATGTAAATGAGGCCATTAGATATGTGAGTCTGAATCAGAATTCCCTCAGTGAGCAGCATCAGAAGCACCCAGAGGGCCTGATAAGACTGATTGCTGGGCCCACCCCCAGAATCTCTGATGAAGAAGAGTTTGCATTTCTAACAAGTTCCCAGGTGACGCTGCTGCTGCTGCTGCTGCTGCTGCTGCTGCTGGGTCCAAGGTTCTCACTTTAAGAACCACTGGTCTAGACAGAGGATAATTCTAGGAGCCTGGAAGTCTTCATTATGAAGATAATATTTAAACCCCTGGGACTAGATGAGATTACCTAATGAGGCTGTGCAGAGAAACGGGAGAGGAAGACTTGGATTAAGCTTTGAGGATCAGTAGAGAAGAAAGACTTAGTCATGGCAGGATCAGAGAGTGTGGAGTTTCAGAAGCCAGAGAGGTTGAGAGTTTGAGCATGACAAATACTATAGAAAAACAGAATAAGAAGAAGACAGTGAAGTGTCCACCAATTTATCAATATTAGAACCACTGTCAAGACCAAGTACTTTACGAACATCTTACCGAATCCTTCATAGTTCCCAGAAGGGGAGTCACGTTAGCTCCAATTTATAGTTGAGGAAAGTGAGGCTCAGAGATTATACAGTTTGTCAGGTCAGCAAAGGACACCAAACCCAGATTTCTTTCTGCTATCGTCCTAGGGAATGAGAAGTTTGCTGCATCTTCTACTTGCTGCTAAAATCCACAAGGCAGGCCAACCTCTGACAAAACCTTGAAGTCGGCATTCTGCTCACTCATTCCTCAGGCATCCAGTACCCTCTGGCTGCTCCCAGACAACTTGAGATGAAACCCCCTTCTCTCCATGTTCACTTGCTGAGCCAGGTAACTCAACCTCCTGGCCTTCTCATCCACTTGCCATACTCAAGACCAACCTGGACCTCATTCCCTGATAATGGCATAGCTAGCTCATCTGTGACCAAATGATAATGGATAAAAGGGCTACTTAGTGGAGTGAGTAAATGTTTAAAACTGGCTTTCTGAAGGGAGGGGGGGTGGGGGGTGGGGAATCCTGCTTTGCAGTGTTTGTGATTTAAAGGTACCACAGCTGATTCCAAGCTATGTGACCTGAACATAAAGCTAGGGAGAGATGCACATAGCTGGCTGTCCGGGGCCGCTGCGAGCTGGTTCCAGCTTACGGCTGGAATGGTTTAAAATGTTGATTTTTCACGTGGCATATTTCCATTCTCCACACAGCCTTCTGCAGACAATGTCTTAACCACAGGTTGTGGGGGCTTCAGGCCATCTGCTCAGCCAGTCGGGGGAGATGCTAGGAACAGGGAAGCCTATGTGCAGCCTTCCATCCAAACCTCGAAGGCCATCACCTGCTTCCTCGAGATCTACTCTAGCCCAGGAACAGAGAGGATGTCAGTTTAAAAGCTGGCATCCACATCCCTCTTTGGTTTCCAGGGTTCAAGAATGTACTTTTTATGAGGATTACAGGCTTGTTCTCCTTTGCAGTCAGCGGGCGTTTATGATGGCTGTAACAGGAATGAGAATTTGGGTCTGGAATAAGCCTTGCTATTTCTTGCCAGGCTGCAAAGTTTACAGTGGAGACCAGACATATGTCTTGCTCACGCCCATGCGCTACTCTGTTTCCGGAATGCGAGGAGGAGGCCACATCCTCACACAGGCAGGAGTGGCTGCTTGAGGGTTCTGTCCTGAGGCACGAGGGCATTTTCACTTCCTCATGCAACTTCCATGTGCTCTTGCTCTTTTATTCCGAAAAGCAAGGCCCAGGATGGTCTCCTGGGAGTTAGGTTATGTGACAGCAAGGTGGACAGTGTTGTCACGACACCTCACACTACTTAGCGGGGAGGGCTTGAGTTGGTGGGGGGCAGGGACAAACAGTGGAAGCAGGGGTCTCATTAAGAAGAAGAGGGAGCAGCAGGGCCTGGGACTTGGCACTACCGCTGTGCAGGGGAGAACATGGCTGAGACATGGGTTGAAAGGTGTTTCTCTGCTATCTAACTTTGTGACTCTGTTTTGCAAGTGGATACAGTTAGCTTGGAAACAAATTCTTCTAGATTCAAGGTCATTTTTTCTCAAGTTGGCAGCTAGAGAGTTATACCTCCGCTTTTTAGGGAAGGGATCGCATAGTGTGAAGGCTTAGCTCCTAGAGGAAGCAGGAAGGATGGCAGCACTGCCCACAGAGGCTTGGAGAAAGCACTTAACCCTAGGCTGTGGTTGATTTTATACCAGATACCCAAAGCAGTACTTCCCTTTCTGGGCAAATTCTTGTTTCTGTAACTGATAGTTTTAGCGTGTATAAACTGCAGACATTATTATCCATGGGCTGCCGGCGGTACTCATAGGATGCTTGAAAGTCACTTTCATCCACTACTCTAAGTGTAAATTTGCTCACATATGCATGCATGCAAATGTATCAAAATAACACTAATATTTATAATAGTACTTTGCAGTTCTACACTGCCTTTCATCTGTCGATCTCAGGGTACTTTGCAAGCATTCATTAATTTTCCCAGCACTCCTCTGAGGGAGGTAAATATTATTATCCTCCTCTTTACAGATGAAGCAATTGAGGCAGATAAGTGATTTGCCTCAGGCCAGTCAGGGAGTGTGGGTGGAGGGCTGAGATGAAGAACTCAGAGTTCCTAGAGATGTGCATTAGGGAAGGAACTCAGCAGTCAAGAGCAGAGGGCCTGTGACACCCCCTCCCCAACACACTGAGCTGTTAGAGGGGCTCACTATTTCCTGTGAAATCCATCGCCATGGTAGAAAAAGCTACTGATTGCCCTAACCGGTTTGGCTCAGTGGATAGAGCGTCGGCCTGCGGACTCAAGGGTCCCAGGTTCGATTCTGGTCAATGGCATGTACCTCAGTTGCAGGCACATCCCCAGTGGGGTGTGCAGGAGGCAGCTGATCGATGTTTCTCTCTCATTGATGTTTCTAACTCTCTATCCCTCTCCCTTCTTCTCTGTTAAAGAAATCAATAAAATATATTAGAAAACAAAGAAAAGAAAAAGCTACTGCTTATGAAACATTACTATGTGTCAGGTGCTTTTCATATGTTATTTCCTATCCTCATATAGAATGATCCCATGGTGCAGATGAGGAACTGAAATTGACAGTGGTGAAGTATCTCATCCCCAATCACATAGCTCATCAGTGACGGGGCTAGAATTCAAACCCGGATCTGTTCATCTCCCCTGGCACGTACTCATACTCACTTGGAAATTGCAGGAAGAACCTTTCTGTCCTGCCAAGTCTCTTCCTTTGGTCTTTGTGCCTGTATTTGTCCTGTCTACTGTCAATGTCTTTGCATTTGACTAAGTGTAAAGACGGATACTTTATAGCATGTCTGATCTGGACAGACACAAGTTCTAAGCACAGAGCCTCTACAGTAAGGAGCATGCATGACGAGTTAGTGGGGAAAACTTGAATTATAATTCCTTTTTTCTTTACCTTGTTCTATTTCTAGTGAGTGTATCAGTTTGCTAGGTTTTGAACTGAGAGAAATAGCAAGAGTGAGAGAATGGGAATGAATGAATTCTCCTGGGGCAGATCTATTTCCAACTGTGCTGTCAGGAAAGGCTTCAATAAAAGAGTCAAAGGACTTAGAAGTGTGAGATGAGCTAACTTATACTCTAGTCTTGGGTCTGCTCAGTGCTGGCTGCTCTGAGGAGCTCAGCTGAGCCCTGAGACTTTCAGAACTCTGCTGGCAGTCAAAATAAGCTGAGGCAGCCATGCAACCTATGGGGTTGCCAAGGTGTTATGGACAGGGCTGGGAGTGTGTAGCACCACTGATGTAGGAAGGATCTTGGGAAATGGTGCACCTCAGTGATGTACCCATGGTGCCTGCCAGTCAGTGAGCAGGATTTGGACCAGCGTGACCTGGGCAGCTTTCCCTGGACCAGGACCAGCCTGGGCCATGATTGCCTGGTTGGTGGTGAAATGGGGGGAGAGGGAGAGAAAAAGGAGGTTCCTAAGATTCAGCCAACCAGATAGAATTTGCACCCTTTGGAATTAGACTCTGAGAAGGTAGCTTTGTAGTGTGATACGTTTTGTAAGTGAGATAAGGAAAATCAAATTTGAATCACAACTCATTCTTGGAGGAGTGAGAACTACTTATAAAAGTCAGTGATTACTCAGGAATCTGAACCCAGATGACCAATCTGTTCTGTTTGAATTCTTTTATAATTAGTTTCATTGTGTCTCTTCCCAGCCATCCCCTCTCCTCACACAATCTATACCAATTTCTACCACACTGCTGCATATGCTTAAAAGCAAGACTTTAAAGAAATTATTCAGAATTAACTCAATCCTTGTGCCTGTTGTGTGTGTGCCTGTCTCTACACACATCGGTCCATGCAGGACTGGAAGCACAGGGGCAAAGAGAGGCTATGTCCCATGTATGTGGAAGGTTCTCTTGTTTGTGACAGAATGGCCAATTGCCCCAGTGTGCTGGAGACTGAGCAGGTTCCCGGGACGCAGGACTTCAGTGTAACACCCAGAGAAGCGCCAGGCAAACTGGGAAGAACTGATCACTCTAGTTCATCGTGATGTTAAACTGAAGGAGATACAACCCAACTTTATGACAACAAATTGTTCGAAGTGTTAACCCAAACTGTTAACAGACACTTCCCCAAAGACACACAGAAGCCCACCCTCCATCTGCCCCAAGAAGTAAATTAGCACCTATACAATTTATAAGTTGCCATAAATATTGGAAAGCTTTAGCAGAAGTCCTACATTCATTTTGGTCTCTCTTTGAAGTCACAGAAGAAGGATTCTGCCGGTGGTTTGGTTTTTCATATGAATGAAAGATAGAGACAGGAAAAAAAAAAAGACCCGTGGTGGATTCTATACAGCCATATAAACACTTTTGAAAAGTGTTAAGTGGAGGGCAGGGCTGGTAATGGGACTGTAATGGTAATGGGCTGAATGGCCAGCCTCCACCTGCTTTGAATGAATGCAGTGCTCTGGAAGTCGGGTCCAGCGGGGAGCAGCCGGATTGGACGCGGTGCTTCCATCCCCATGCTCAACCACATAATCATTAAAGAGCAGAAACCTCTCCTTGTAATCCTCCGCTATAGGACAGCAGGGAGTGTTAGCATATTTGGACTGCTTCACATTCCTTCTTGCCTACTTTTGAGAACATACTACATTTTAAAACTTGTTGGTTTCTTTCATGTTTTATTTGACCCTATGTAATTGCATTCCTGAAGGAATAACAGGCTCCCCTAGTGATTTACACCCTGTATTAAATGTCAGTTTTGAAGAGACACAGTTAACAGTTTGGTTTAACCTCTTGCCTTCCCTCTCTCTCTATTAGCTCAAAGCTGAATTTGAGCTCCAGCTCTTAGGGCTCTGAGGCAGGGCTGAAAAGATAAAAAATGAGTTGAAGCAGCAGTTGTGTTGAAGCGGGGGGCAGGGAGGGAGGCAGCTTCTTAGCTCTGGCTACTTTTCCCCTGGGTAGCCAGTCACCAGCCCAGAATATAAAAGCATCCTTTCCTGACAGTAATTCGTACGGTTCACTTCTGTCCCGGCACAGTTGTGAGTCAGAGCCACATTCTAACTGGGGTTCTGTTTCGTATTGCCACCCACTGCCCCAGTCCTGGGGACGCCAACAGTTGCCATAAACTATAGTTCTACCTCAACCATGCAGTATCCAGTGTAGCGAGTTTGATGAAAGTGGAAAAATAAATCTGTCTCAGTCATTATCTTATTTCATTTTACTTTATTTACAAACTTAGCTGCTGTGGTGTAATTGTTGGTTAAAATATTTCACTCACCTTTGTAGTTTCACTTAAAGCATATTTAACAACAGCTTAATTGTCACCTGTTATGATCTAATTATTGGGAGAATCTTTAAAGCTTGATGGCATATTCCCTTATGTCTCTGTGCAGTGTGCATAAATGTGTGTGTTTAAAGTCCAGAAGCAAAAATGTCCTATGTTATAGCCTGACAGGTAACTAAAGCCTCATCATTACTTTCAGAAGGCCATAGTAAAAAAAAAAAAAAGGGACAAAAGAGATTTATTTATGTTAAAAACAGTTGTCTGTGCAGAGCCCAAACTGAATTCGTTCTCAGCTCTGCTTCTCACTTCCCCTGCTCCCAGCTTTTCTCCAAAGACTACATTCTATTGGGCTTCATTGGAAATGACTTCAATTTATACTAGGGAGAGAATGAAGCAGGAAGTAACAACCATGAAGACAATTAGGCTCAATCCTCTGGGATATAAAGATATAGCTGATTGTCATCATGTCAGTATCTGAGACCTTAATCCCTGACTCCCACTTTGAGTCCATTTACAAACCATTAGCTAAATCACTTAACCTGGAACTCTGTGTCTATGGGGAGAAAAATTCAGCCTGCCTCACGAGATGAGAACGTTTGTTTGACTCTTTAGGTATGCAATTATCTCAATTTTATTCCCAAGTTGTTTAACATGGTTCATATAATGGATAAAATGAAACAATGGCCTGGCCGGTGTTACTCAGAGATTGAGCATCAACCTATGAACCAGGAGGTCACAGTTCGATTCCTTTTCAGTGCACATGCCCAGGTTGTGGGTTCCATCCCCCATGTGGGATGTGCAGGAGGCAGCCAATCAATGATTGGCTCTCATCATTGATATTTCTGTCTCTCTCTTTCTCTTCTTTCCTCTCTGAAATTAATAAAAATATATTTTAAAAAACAACAAACAATGAAGAAATCAGGGCAATGAGAAAATGAAGATAGGAGAAACAAGACAATGTCAGAGAAATCAATGATTATGAAAACATTGGTCCACTATGAGTAAAGCAGTCATCACCACCACCACTACTATCACTATTAGCTACTGCAGAAATGGAAATATTTGAAGAACACAAGTGCTGAGTGGTATTACTGTCAGAAACCATAGAGAAAGGATAATTGTTTCCTGTGTCTCATTCAAGTAATTTATATTTTCTAGTTACTAGGACCTGCAGAGATGAGCCTTATTTTTCCAGAAATGGTCAAAGAAAAAACACGAAGTTTATATTCCATTTATAAAAATACATCCCCAATAGACAGCTTTTATACTTGGTTTATCATTGATCATTTTTGAGTGCATTGGTATTATTAATACAATTCTTATTTTCATTATTAGTGGTATTGCCTTAATTCTGATGGCTATGTTGCAACACTTTTTATAGTAAGAAATCTGTGGGCTAACTATACTATGATAACCATGGTTCATGAAACTACAAAAGGAGCCTAGGACAACGATTTGTGGCCATTTTATTTAAATCACACCAGCATACACAAAAACCACGATAAAGTCCTCCTTGTTATGCACAGTGAAAAATAAATTCTCACAGAACAACTCATTGATGATATTCAAATTTTTATCAGGGAAAATAATCCAGTCATGACCATATTTTAAATGGGTGCTCTAAGAAACAATCACTTAGGAACTTGAGACACTATGCCCAGCAGCAATGATCCCCAGACCTTTCTTTGAAACTCTCTGACCTCAAAAACTATATTCTAATTAGCATCCTGCACAAACAGCTGCCAGGTTTGATGTGTGAAACAACCCAGCTAGCTGAGATTGCAAAGTGCCCATGTGTTGGGATCTAGCCTCCTCCATTTGCCTATCTGTGGGCTAGCTACTTAACTTCTTGTAGCTTCAGTTGTCGTAGAGTAAAAATTGGACTAAAATAGTAACTAAACCTCATTTGAAAGTTGTAGGGATTACATGACTTAATATATGTAAAGGAATTAACACAGTGTTAGAGAATATGTGTGGGCAGAATGAGCACTGGAAAAGTGTCTTTTATATTTATAAACACTGTTTTTCTATCTGTATTAAAAGTTTTTGTGCTTTTTCTTTTAGGAGACTCTGTACATCATTTAATGATTTATTTCATGATATGGTAGAGCTACTCATGAATGTCAGTGTTTCAGTCTCTCTGACCCCTGACCCTTGGAGCTGGAGGCAAAAATAAAAGCATTTATTAAGTACATTGGGTAAGTTTGATATTTAGAGTGAACCTACTCCTTTGTAAGGTAGATACTCATTTATTTCTATTCTGAAACTCTGGGTTGTCAGATTTTCTTAGTTTTCAGAGGGTAAAAGATATATTTTTATTTTACATTGTTTTTATTTACATATGTCTCAGCACTAGTGTGGTTGAGCACTACTTGATGTGTTCTAATGAGAAGAACATTTCCTCCTCCATGAATGATCTCTTTTTATCCCTTCACCTTTCTTTTATTGGATAAGTTGTCTTTTTAATTATTATCATTTTCAACATCCTTTATTTTTATTGTTTGCAAGATTTTTTTTTGTATTTGACATTGATTGTTATTAATCACATACAGAGGTGGGCAAATGTAGGTTAGATTACCAGCCATCATTACCTAAAAGAAAAGTCATCAGGAAGGATATGAAATAATAATTAGAAGAAGACAAGCAATACAAATAAATAATACAATAATTAATTAAAATCATGAATAAACTGTTTCATGTGAAAATACATATATGGTTTATATATATTGTTTTACAAAAATGTATATTACATGGTGTTTTATAATCTGATTTTTTCATTTATCTAATATAATTTGCACATATTTCTGTGTCACCCAGTACTTACAGTATAATTTTAGGTTCTAGATAGAATTTCATTATATCTTCATACTATAACTTAATAATCTATTTGCAGATAACTTTTTGCAATTATTTTTAGAAACTACTTGACACAAGTATAATTACTTATCTAATATGTCTTTCCTGCTAGACTGTTGACTTTTAAACCTTTCTGATTGAAGCTCATAGTAAGAAATACATATGATTCTTGACTCAACACTCATCTTGACTCAATACATATAAGTGGAAAAATATCATGAAACAAAACTCATTTTCTGGTAACTTCTTTTCTGTATTATCTTTAAAGAAACTGGTCACAACTCACTAAATTTATTTCATGACTCACAGATGAGTTTTACCTCAGTTTGAAAAACATTAGGTCAGCAGCTCCATGGGAGTGGGAGCTCTGCTTGGCACATAGTAGGTCTCAACATGTTTGTGTTGAATGAACAGCGTCATAGTTGAACCTTGTGTGCATATATGCCAACTGCTTAGTCAGGGTATTTATTTCTCAGGGTTCTCCAGAGAAACAGACCCATAGGAGATTATATTGTAGTATAGCATAGTATATTGTATTAAATATATACTAGTATGTAATATACTCAGCTCACACAACTCTGGAGGCTAAGAAGTCCCACAATCTGCCATCAGCAAACTGGAGACCCAGAAAAGTCTGTGGTCTCTGAAGACCTGAGAACAAGGGGAGTTAATGGCATAAGTCTCAGTTCAAGGGCACGAGAAGATGAGAAGTGACATTCCAGTTCAATCAGTGAGGCAGAAACAAAAGTGAGGGGTGGGGGTAGATTCCTCCTTCCTCTGCCTTTTGTTTCATTCAGGCCTTCAGCAGATTGGATGGTGACCACACACACAGGGGAGGTCTCTACTTTAGGGAGACCACCAATTTGAATGTTAATCTCATCCAGAAACACCCTCATGGACACACTAAGAAACAATGTTTAATCTGGGCACCACATGGCCAGTGAAGTTAGCACATAAAATTAACCATCCCAGACAGTATAATGTATAGTTAACTTCAAGGACTCTGGAATAAGACAGCTTGATATTAAATGCTGGCTATGCCCCAGGCAAGGTACTTAACCTCTCTGTGTCTCATTGTCTTCACCTGTAAAATAACAGTGCCTATCTCATGAGATTGTTATAAAAATTAAAATTTTAAGCAGTTAAAAAAGTACAATAAACAATACATGTTTTGGATACATAAGTAGGAAATTCCTGGGAGTTGAATGGTTGGATCAAAGGGTATATAAAAATATAAGACTTTTCAAATGAATCAGTAAATAACCATCAACCATGTCTTCCCAACCTCTGTAAAGTCCGAACCAACTTCTATTCCCATCAGCTGTATCAGATTTGTAGAGTGCTTTACTAGGGTGGTGTTTACTGCTCTTCACTTACCTGAGGATGTGTTTGGCTGGTGAAGAAGTAGAGGGGTGGTGGCTCTTTCAAGTAATAAAAGAAGGAAGGCAGCATCCAGCTGCTCATGTCAAGAGGCTCTCAAGTGATGTGCCCTACACTTGGGAGAACTCTCTGGCAGAATCAGAGTAGGCAAAACCTCAGGGATTCTTTACAGGGTTGTCAAGAGGGTCTGGCAGATGTTTGGGTGGTGAACAGAACTTAAGTCTCCCAGGCAAACACCACTCCCTAGAGCATATATTTCCCATCACTACCTTTGCAATTCTACCACATACCTTTAGCTCTGAAACCCTGCCTCAAATCTGCAAGTAAACAACTAAATTCTATTGAGTCTGTGTCAGACATGTTTTCCCAAAAAATGGGTTGTTTTGTGAAAATTGGATGTCCACCTGAAACCATCACCTCCATTTCCTCTCCCCTCCCACATGGAACCTGTAGCTTTTAGTATTTAGGGAAATACATATCCAAATGAATCCCCAACTTATCTATAAAGTCTTCCCTAACAACCGTAGGCCAGGTAGATCACTCTTTTCTCTGGGCTCCCACAACCAACTGAGCAACACAGGCCAGGGCTACTCTGTGATTCTTGAATATGCAAGAAGCGAGGGGCTTTGTGGTGGTGCTAGGGAAAAGGATAAGTTTTTTTTTTAACTTGCTGCAGATAGCAGAACTATTGAATACAAGAGTCTCAATGGGAACACCAGCCATTCACTCCACTTATGTTTTGGATATGTCAGAGTAGCGAACACTGCATGGTTGTAGTGGTTAATATCATTGGTGAAAACATGGGTGACTAACATTTCTGAGGGTTCTGCTTTACCCTGAAGTCAGTGTCTTAGAGGCCCTATTGAGAAAGATTCTTACTATAACAATAGAGTATGCAATCTTGGAAAATAGGCAACATCAGAAAGTTCTTGCAGCACTTCATTTTAGGGTGATAACTGAAGCATGTACAGGAAGGAGAAAATCATGTATCAATTTTTAAATGTTCATTTTTGTCCTACTTCTAATTTTGTTCAGAACAACAGAATCAAACCAGGAATGTATTCTTTTTTCTTATCCCACAGAGAAAACTTCAGTCTTACTAATGTTGCCAAATAATTAAAAAAGGGCTACTGTTTACAGAGAAGATGTTCCAGACACAAGAGGAGATAGAGGTGAATAGATGAGCTCTGTTGGATGGTATTTTTGAAGATATCGTTAATGAAGATGACATGAAAATAAGGAAGCCGCTGAAATTTATCTAAGTTCATTTTAGCTTCTTTGGGAACATGTTAAAAAGTATCCTTTTTTATCAAGCGGAAAAGAAAAATTGATAAGGAAAGGGAAGCTTATCTTTTATAAAGTATAAACTATTACAAAGAATAAAGAGGAATTAAAACTATCTGGTTAGAGTACTTGAGAATATTCCCTTAGAAATGCCAAACTCCTGACATTCTGATTTTTTCAAAGAACACTAAAAGAGACACAAACACACAAAAGGGAATGCTATTCTTTGCTGTTTGGAAAATCAACATACTAATAAATATTTTAAAATACGATTTCTGATTCCTCATCTTTTACTTGGAAGCATTTAAATATATTTCTTTATGGCATTATGTCAATTTGCTGATGACATAAATATCTTAAAGATATGGACTTTGCTGAATTATTAAAAGAGATAAATCTGTGAAAGGAAAAAAATGAAATATAAGACAATGTGCATTCATGAAGAAATGAGTAAAGTCAATGATGTTATTTGCTTATAGCGATGTTACTATGAGGAGTCAAATAAGCCTGTTTTGATTGATTAAGGAGGGTATCACAGTTGGAAGGAGATTTTTGAACCCGACAGAGAATAAGGGAGATGTAGTTGATTGATCCTTTGGGACATATTGCCATTAAATGCTTTGTGACTGATTTTTTAAAGTATAAATGGGAGATTTTTTTTTAATGTAAACAACTGTTGCTTGAAACTTAGCACACACTCTCTCTCAAAGATATTTTTGATATTAGTGTGAAAACTGGCTCATGAGCAAACTTGTCTTGGTGTTTATAACCACAATTTGAGTAGTTGCTGTGCTGGGATAATTCCATCTTTTAGCATAAAATGAGGCAAACACATTCTAGCTATGCTGGCCATTCAGAGTAGCCAGCTGGTTCTCACCATCTGAGCTCCCTGTGCCATTGTAGAAGTGACAGTGCTGTCACACTAAGGTACAGGACTGGGCAGATGACAAATCTAAGAGCTAGAGCCAGGTGTGGCCTGGATCTAATGCTGCTTAACAATAAGCAAAGGACAAGAGTTTCCATTGTCCTGTTCAAGAAGCTCAAAATCAAACGTGATACTTCTGCTATTTGGCCAACATACCAAGATCTATGGGTACATCAAAGTCTTTGTTGACAGCATTTACTACTTGTTTTAGGGTAGATGTTTCTTAAAAAAGGATCTAGAGACTCTTACGGGCTTCCTGAAATTATTATGCAAAATTTGGTGTGTAGATGTGAGTATGCGTTTTCCTAGGGTATGGTTCTTCAAATCATCAAAGAAGTTGTGGTCCCAAAATTAAAATAAGAACTGCTTCTCTAGGGGAAAAAAAAATTCTCCAGGATTTTCCCACTGAGAAAAATTCAATAATTTCTATCTATATTTCTATTTCAGAATGATTTAAAACTTTACTAATTTTTCTTCTTATACAATTTTTATTTCATAAAAATACAGAACAGTATTTTTGTTCATCCAGATTTAATCTTCCTATGCTAAAAAAAAAAGTGTGTGAGTTCACTGGTTACAGATGAAATGCATATTTAAAATTTTTTTTTCAAATGGAAATGCTATCCCATAATTCAACATTCCACTTATATTCTAGCTCTTTTAACCAAAATATGTCAAAGTTTATCTCAGAAGGGAACAAAGATATACAGCCCTCTCCCAACCCACCCTTGGGAACTACAAAATGATCAAACTTTTTTTTATCACTCAAAGGTACCTTAAAACTCTAGTCAATCACTTAAAACATCTTTAAAAAGGAGATATAAAAATACAATATAAGAGATAAAATATAATCATAAAACACTCAATAAAACTGAAAGAAGGCAGAAAAGGTACACGTAGAGACCAATACCTAGTACACGAAAGGGAAACATCTAGTAAAATGGTAGAATTCAATCCACTGATATCAACAAACACTTAAAATGTGAATGATCTAAACATACCAGTTAAAACACAGAGATTGTTAGATTGGATACCTGCTATCTATAACAAACATACTTTAAATGGAGGATATAACATGAAAATGCTCAAAGAAACCTCAAGTAAATATACTAATCCTAATATATAAAAATCCTGGGTCCTTCATGACCAGAGGCTCGACTAACAGGAAGTCAGTCCTGCAGTCAGCATTGGGTTGCCTTGGTGACCCAGCACTGACTGCTGCGACTGCAGGCATGGTGACCCAGAACTGACAGCTGAGGGTGTTGCAAATCAGTCCCAGAGAGAGGCCTGAAGAGAGAAGCAGGGTCTGGTCCATAGCCTGTGTGGCAGTTATTGATCAGCATTTGCCTCTTTCTCTTTCTCTTCAGGCTACACCAACAGCTGTGCCCCTATTTCTCTCCAGGTCTCCACTGAGGCTGCTGATCAGCCCCCCCCTTTTCTGATTAGGCCCTGTTGATAGGCCCAGAGATGCTGACTAGCATAGAAACTGACTAATCAGAACTAAATCTGGGTGAAGTGTGAGGAGCCAATGGCTGCCTAGGAGGTGGAGCTTTTGACGCTGACTGTAATAGAAGCCAACCAATCAGAACCAAATTGGAGGGCAGAGGAGGGTGTTTGGGGTCAAGCAGGCCAACAGGGGAGGGCATTTAGGAATGATCAGGCAGGCAGAGGTAGTTAGGGGCAATCAGGCAGGCAGGCAGGCAGGTGAGTGGTTAGGAACCAGAGGTCCCAGATTGCAAAAGGGATGTCCACAGGGATCGGGCCTAAACTGGCAATCAGATGTCCCTCAAAGGGTCCTCGATTAGAGAGGGTGCACACTGGGCTGAGGGAACCCCACCCTCTCCGTGCACCAGGCCACTAATTTCACATAAAACAGTCTTCAGGGATAAAGAGGGACATTACATAATGATAAAGAAGTCAGTTGTCCAAGAAGTCAAAATAATGTATATATTTGTCTGCATCTAAAAGAGTAGATAGAGCTTCAAATTGCATGAGGCAAAAACAGACAGAAATAAATAGATAAGCACACAATGATAATTTGAGACTTCAACACCCCTTTCTCAGTAAATGACAAAACGAATAGGTAAAAAATAAATAAGGACTTATAAGATCCCAACAGTACTATCTACAATGTGACCTCATTGACTTTTACAGACCACTGCATCCAACCAGTGTGGAATACATAGTCTTCTCATGTGCACATGAATCTTTCACCAACAGACCATGTCCTGAGCCATAAAGCAAACCTTAACAAAGTTAAAAGAGTAGAAATTGCACAAGATAGGTTCTCAGACCAGAGTGGAATTAAACTAAAAATCTATAATAGGAAGAGATCTGGGAAATTCACAGATGTTTGGAAACTGCACAGCACACTTCTAAATAACCCATGGGTCAAAGAGGAAGTCTCAAGGGAAATTGAAAGCACATCTGTGTGAAGCTGGTACTGGGTGTGGTATAAGGGAAGTTGGCATGGCCCACCTATGAAACTCATGCAAGAGCCAGGCCCTCGGTCCCCTCAGAGAAGGACACACCATGAGATGTGGGGGTGACATTTGAGCAGGGGTGGAGTTGAAGGTGTGGGTTGGGTCCTGGGGTAGGAAAACAGTGCACGGAGAACACTTGGGGCTCCTGTGGTATTGTTCTCAGTCCCACTGAATGTTTTGCTTTAATAAATACAATCATTTACCTTGGCCAGATGTGGAAACAAAGTCCAAGGACATGGCCCCATTTGCAGTAGAGCTTTCAATTCTCAGGTCTTCCCTCCAACCCTCAGAAAAGCCCACACAGCTTTCCCCAATATAATCAAGTTGTAAAAATTAGAACTAGGGTTTCGAGAGGAATCCAAGATGGCGGCATAGGTAAACACCTACACTGCTGCCTCGCACAACAGTTTCAAAACTACAACTAAAAGACAGAACGGACATCATCCAGAACCACAGGAAAGCTGGCGGAGTGTAAGTTCTACAGCTAGAAGGAAAGAGAGGAGCTCACGGAGACCCAGAGGAGCTGCAAAAAGCCGAGGTACTGAGACGCGAGCGCTGAGAGAGCGGGTGCCAGAGTACCTGGCTGGCTTTCTCTGGCGGGAGGGAAACGGAGACTCCCAACGGCATTGAACCCCTTATTTTACGACACTAAACCCCAGATCCAGCGAAACTCATACGGGGGGGAGTTTGGACTGTGAAAAGGGAGAAGTGCACGGAAATTTAGGGGAGTCGCAGAAGATCAGGTCCGGTCTCGCACGCGCACGGTGCTGCGCGCAGGACAGACTGCTGATTGTGCCGCTGACTTTCGCGAGTGGGCGGGAGACAGACCCTCCCAACTGCGCCACTTCTGAGTCCACTAAGCCCCTGTTTTGGGTGAAACCCTGGGGACCTAGACTCCTGTGGTCCTGGTGCTCAGGGGAGCTGGAAAGGCAGCGGTTAGAGGCACTGCGGGCGCGCGCGCGCACGAGGACCGCTCCAGGGATTACCCAGCCACGTGTGACTCAGGGGCCGTGGAGGGCAGGGCCGACTGGAAGGCAAGGCGGTCCCTTAAGCCCTGAGACTCCACCCCTCCCAAGCTCAACCTAGGCTTCTTCGGTTTTGCATCTGGTATCATAAGGCTGAATCCAACACAGAAGTTTCCCCGGCATAGTGAAAATGCTGAAACAAGGGAAGGGATCACAAACAAAAGAAATGGAGGGGAAAAAAATGACTGGATATAGAGTTCAAAACCACGCTTATAAGGTTTTTCAAGAATATGCTAGAAAAATTCGATAAATTGGGTGAGACCCAAGAGGAGATGAAAAAGGACCAACTAGCGATACAAAAGAGCCAACTAGAGATGGAAAAGGTCCTACTAAAGATGATAAAGGACCAAATAGAAATTAAACATACACTGACTGAAATAAAAAATATTATACAGAGTCCTAACAGCAGACTAGAGAAAGGCAAGAATCAAGTAAAAAATTTGAAATATAAAGAAGCAGACAACATTCAACTGGAAAAGCAAGAAGAGAAAAGAATCCAAAAATGTGAACATAATGTAAGGAGACTCTGGGACAGCTTTCAGCGTACCAACATCAGAATTGTGGGGGCGCCAGAAGAAGAGAGAGAGCAAGATACTGAAAACCTGTTTAAAGAAATAATGACTGAAAACTTCCCACGTCTGGTAAAAGAAATAGACTTACAAGTCCAGGAAGCACACAGAACCCCAAAGAAAAGGAATCCAAAGAGGACTACACCAAGACACATCATAATTAAAATGCCAAGAGCAAAAGAGAAAGAGAGAATATTAAAAGCAGCAAGAGAAAAACAGTTTATTACCTACAAGGGAGCACCCATACGACTGTCAGCTGATTTCTCAACAGAAACGATGCAGGCCAGACGGGAGTGGCAAGAAATATTCAACGTGATGAATAGCAAGAACCTACAACCAAGAATAATCTATCCAGCAAAGCTAACATTCAGAATTGAAGGGCAGATAAAGAGCTTTACAGATAAGAAAAAGCTAAAGGAGTTCATCAACTCCAAACCAGTATTATATGAAATGCTGAAAGGTACTCTTTTAGAAGAGGAAGAAGAAAAAGGTAAAAGCCAAAAAATTATGAACAACAAATCCATATCTATCAACAAGTGAATCTAAAAATTAAGTGAATTAAAAATCTGATCAACAGAATAAATTGGTGAATATAATAGAATCAGGAGCACAGAAAGGGAGTGGACTGATAATTCTCAGGGGGGAAGGGGTGAGGGGTGTACAGGGAGAGACTGGACAAAAATCATACACCTATGGATGAGATCAATGGGAGGGAGCTAAGGGGAGAGGGAGGGGTGGGAGCTGGGTGGAGGGGTGTTATGGAGGGGAAAAAAGAGAAACAAATGTAATAATCTGAATAATAAAGATTTAATTTAAAAAAAAAAGAAAAAAAGAACTAGGGTTTCCTTACTATGTGGCCGGCACTGTATAGTAAGCATTTTACAATACTGTATTGTGGAGCTTTACTACTTTGTTCAATCCTCACAAAATAACCCCTGTCAAGGAGATAGTCTTATCTCCATTTCACAGTGGTCTAAACGAAGGTGAGGAGAGATTAAACAGGCACACAGCTAGCAAGTGGCAAACCCGGGATTTGACTCCTATTCTTACTGCTTCCCAATGTAGGTGCTCACTATCTGGCTGTTAACTTTGTGTGTACTTTTGAGTGCCTAAAAACCCAAAGGTCTGAGAGGATCTAATTGAGAAGCTTTTGCTTTCCGTGGGCAGAAATCTAGATCACCAAGGGTGAGCAAGGAGGGCTGAGGAGGAGTTGGGGCAGCAGTTGTCTTTAAACAGAACCATGTAGGCACATGTTGACAGTATTGTCTAGGTATAGATTTCAACATTCAGAGCCATGCCATCTTCAGTGGGCCTTCTCATTGGACTCTTCCTCAGTGGGTCCCTGGGACAAGAATCCAGAGCAGAGGAGAAACTCACTTAGGACATAGTGGTCTTCAGGTTGGGCCTTCTGTGATTATTCATAAAATACTGAGATTAAAAGCAAAATAAAACATTTAAAAACCTGTAGTCATTCTTCTCACCAAGCAATAGAACTAGAAATATTGAAGGAAAATAAGAAGAATAGAAAAATATTTATGTAGGTAGGAAAAAAATAAACTCAAGGCAGGTTGTTGGTAGCATAAAATGTAAAATATGTGTAGGTGCGGCATGGTGTTTGAGTTCTTCAGCTCTGGTGCTAGGCTGCCTGGGCTCAAAAACTGGTTCTGCTGCTTACTGGCTGTGTGGCCTTGGGGGACTGTTACTTTATCTCTCTTTGCCTCAATTTCCTCATCTCAGAAATGGGGATAATAACAGTGTTTGTTATTACACAGGACTGTTGTGAGGACTTAATGAATATATATGTAGCAATCAGTGTTCGATACATTTTTACTTATTATGGGGATACGTCCAGCACGATCACAGAATTGAACACATGTATGGGATAGTTCAAAGCCCAAGGGAATGAGGCTCAAATATTTCTCTTCCTCATCCAGTGTTCTTTCTGAGCTTCATAAGATAATAATCCTTCCCCCCTTTTAAACTTTGGGTAAACTACTGGTTTAGCATTCATTACTTTTGAGTCAAGTCTAACTATTTGTGTAGCTTCACATGGACTGTCCTTGGTTGGAACTCTCTGAGGGAAGGAACTGGTTTTTGCCCATCTGTCTCCCTGAGCCCTCCCTCAAACACAAATATCACCCAGGCTGGTGCCTGCAGCTTAGCTGGTACTGAATAAATGCGTTAAATTGAACTGAACTGAGCTGAAACACAAAGATTGGGCCCACCCAGGAGAAAAGAGATTGGGGGGCTGGAATAAAACAGAGTTTGCTACCATTTGTCATGCAGAAGCAGAACTATCCCTCTCATAGGTATTTGAATGAAAGGTGTTCAACACCACAAGCAAGCACCTTGTTGTAGTTGAAAGGAGCCTATAGAGGCCAAGTAGAGGCAAATAACCTTTACAAAATATGGCCTGGGCAGCCTGCTACCTTTGAGGAATGCTGGCCCCAAATTTAGTCCAAATCAAGCTCAGAAATCCCTGAGAAGCCAGTGCAGCTTTCATGGGTAAATTAGTGTGAGCTAAAGGAAACTTTCAACAGACTACTGTGAATCCCCAGGTGGAAGTTCATTAAGTTAATAGGGGTCCCATCTGAAAAGAGTATGACTAGTTTTGTCTGTGGAAGCCTGAGCACAGTCATGGAGACCAGATGCAATTAGTGGTCTCCAGTCTCCAGTGGGACTGGCTCAAGCGTCATGCTTGTCTTTCAGTGTAAACATGCATGTATGCTTGCACATACTCTCTCCCAAACCTCAGACCCACACAATACACAGAATTCTCACTCATATGTGCTCTTAAACACACACACACACACACACACACACACACACTATTCTTTCTTTCTTGGACTTAATTTAATTCATTAATTAACTAATGTATTTTCTTGTTCAAAATACTTTCATTTTTGTACTCATGGGACATAAGCAAATCCTCTATCATAAATATCTTTTTTTTTTAGGTACACATATATTACAAGTCTTTTCTCCATAATAAACATGAGTATTTTTTTCAACAAGTGGTACACTTTAGGGGCTCAAATATTGATATTAAGTCAGTTGCTAAATTTCTTCCTGGAGTCAGAACATTCTTTTTCTCATTCAATATTATTCTGTATTAGTTTCAGGTGTATAACATAATCTCACTCATTTGTGGAATATAGTGAACAATATAAACGGATGAATAAAAATAGGTCCAGAGAAAGAGAAACATCGACCTGACTGTCAAACCTCAGAGGGAAGGCAAGGGAGAGGGGAGGTAAGAGATCAACCAAAGGACTTGTATGCATGCATATAAGCATAACCAATGGACAGACACTGGGAGGGTGAGGCTATGTGCTGGGGGGTGGAAGTGACGAGGAGAGGTCAATGGGGGGGAAATAATATTGTAATAGCTATTTATGGACTGGGGGGGTACTTGAAATATCAGGGGACCACTCTGTAAAGTATATGATTGTCTAATACAAATACTGTTCAAGAAATTATTTCAGAAACTGCATTGATGGCTTCTGTTTTGTATATAACATCACCAGTGCTGAGTGGTTTCCAGAGTTTAGTCCCTAAAGTAGTGGTGTCACCTTTACAGTAGCCTGTCAAAGTCTTCTGTGGAGTCTTGAAAATGAACATTCTTGGGCTCTGCACCTTGAGAAATTCTGACTCAGAAGGGTTGGGGCAGAGTCTAAGAATTTGCATTTATAAGACAAATCAGTAAGAGGCCACCCATAAGTATCACACATTGAGTGGTGATTTTCTGAAGACTTGTGAGTATTTTTTTAAGACCTGAATCAGTGAGACTTCAGTGGCTTTCAGAACTCAAACATAGAAGTCTGGTTGCAGCCTGGTGTCCTTACCTGGGATACTCCAGTGTGCTTCCCTTCCTGTGTTTACATCATAAAAAGGAGTGGTTTAAGAATGGGTCAGCATACACACTTACTGGTATACCTGAAATGATCAAACAGCCCATTCTCTTGTTCGTTAGCCTACACACCTAGTACCTCAATTTATCTCTGTAGAGCTGGTACTTAAATCCAAATCTTTTGATGAGGCCAAACCCAATGTGTTCCATGGAACCACAGCTCTCTTCACTGGGTGACCAGGAGTCTCAAAAGGAAGTCTTTGTATCGGGTGATGTTAAAAATACTGTGCAAGCAGGAAAGCCGGTACAGGCTTCCTCAGAACTGATGCAGAAAAGTGCCCCCACCCCCACTTCACTGGCCCCACCCACTGATAATGGCAAAGCTCCCTTCAAGATGCTATCACATGGGACTGGGCCCCTAATTAGGGGTGGGAATGAGAAACAAGTAATCACCTGCTTTCAACCAATGTCCAGGAAAATGACAGTAAACAGAAAGTGATGGCTAAAAATTCAAGTTCATTCTTTCCTTGAGAGAGAGAAGGGCTGAATCACAGGGTTGGTTTCCATAGGGATGATGACAACTCTTTTTTCCCCCAAACAACATCTCAGACTCATGGTTTGACAAGTGTTTCCACATTTAGGAAGAAAAAGAGTCACAGTATTTTAAATCTTGACTGTCTTACACATTTCTGACAAATGCTTAGCAAACCTCAGGCATCATTTGGTGGTCACTATTATGCTTTACCCCAAATCTGTCCCACGGATAGTTAAAAAGTCACCAAAGGAGGTTTGTTTCCTCGCCATAAAGAATTGCCTTCCTTCTGGGCTCAGATGCAAACACCTGGGATGAAATCGCTGGGAGGTCTAACAAGGTGACTCATTAAGTCCCAGCTAACCTCACAGTTTTGCCTGGATCCAGTCCAGGTCAGCTGTCCCTGACCCTCTGTCAGGGCCTGTAAGGGGCCCCACCTGAGTAGAGGTTGATTTTCTTTGCAGATTGCAGTTTAGAAAAAGCTCTGGTCAACTACAGGTTTCTTTCTCTCTGTTTTTTGTGGGTTTTTTTTTCTTCCATCTTCACATTTTTCAGCTGGTGGAAATCTTACCTATTTCATACTGAGTTTCATACTAAATATTTATCCTTATAAATTTCACAACTCATGATTTTCTGTTTTTTTTTATTTGAAGTTGAACTTTCACTTTTGACAGTAGTTTTTAGACTTCTTTTTTCTTTTGTACAACCATTTAATGTAGAGCACGATTGTCTTCAGTGTGTGACTTCAAATGATTTCTGATGTAAAATTATGATATTCTGATTTAAGACCCCCCACAATACAGCAATGCCTAATAGCTAGCCCACAAGCTATTTAGTGTAATTGGAAAACATTTTATTCTGGCTTTATTTCCCTAAAAGCATTCCAACACCACCCATTCAAAGGAGCTAAAATAGAAGCCTAAACTTGGAATTAATTGGAGATTAACACGGAATCTTAATTTTTAAAGTATCAAAGGAGAAAACACACACACAACAATTTAGCCCCTAATGTACATCAAAGGATAATTCTATCTGGCAAGGTACAATGGCTTAGCGGCAGCCTAATCTCTCACCACACCCTCATGCTTCCATAGCTACCGCACCACAGAAGCCACAACAACCGCTGTAGTGCTGTTCCCTCACGCAAGGAACTCTCCCCAAGCACCGAGGCTGGGATGACATTACTTAGAGCTATTTACAAACTCACAGAAGCTAGTTACGCACCAACAGAAAATCTCCACCAGCTCAGCAAGTGGCCTCTTGGCAAGTCCTTGATGAGCTGCCTTCTGATGGCTGCTATTGAACACTGATTGATCCCTGGCAAGGATGCCACCGCAGGCTCTGCCCCTTGCAATCTCTGCCTTGGGAGAGGCCCTAAAGGCACCGAGGCTCTGGGCCAGAGGGATGAGTGAGAGGCCAAGAACAAGGTGGGAGAGAATGGAGAGTCCAATACCAGCTGCACGCAGGTTCAAAGTGGTGTTAAATGTCAGCACTTTGCAGACAGGAGATTCCTATGCACATGCGTTCTGGTAGACAAGGTCTCCTGTGCATTTTTCTTCTTCTCACTTATTTAAAAAGCTTGCTCTGCAGAGAAAGGGATTATGCGCTGGGAGTGTTTCATTTTCAAATGTTTTTGCACAGAGCTCTTTGCCTTCCACCAACATTTCAATCACCGATGGTGAGTTTCACCAGAAAAAAAAAGAGTTTTTTTTACTTAAAATGTGAGTAAATACCACAACATCAAAAAGGATTCAGAAATCCTACTTTAGAAAGAGATGGGTAAAGTAACCATCTTTTATTTAGACAACCAGTTGTACCCAAACTCCTTCATTTTAACCTCGAGTCAAGCAGCTTATGATCTGAGACTTTGGTAGGGGTGTGGAATTTAGGACTTTTAAGAACTAAACTTTTATTTCACTGGGATGCAAGTATTTTAAGTGTATCTTACTTTCTGACCATGCTTACTAAAAAATGGTATTTCTTCTTCTACCTCTCCTCCCTCCCCCTTCCTTTAATCTTTTTCTAATAAGTGTAACTAGAACAATATTCTTTAAATGATCATCAGTTCAACGCAACTGGATCACCTTTCTCTAGTGCTCTCTGAGTTTCCACATACTCCGTCTCAATTACAGACTGGGCTTCTTCTCTGCGCCAAGAGGATATGGTGGAGACCCTTCTTACTTTTATTTGTTTTTATTTTTTGTGATATTGAATATCTTTTTAAAAAATCTTTATTATTTAAAGTATTGCATATGTTCCTCCATTCCCCCACCCCATTGATCCCTTCTAGACCACCCCCAGACCCCACCCCAGGCTTTAAAACACCCATCAGGGGCAACTTTCCCCGTGTAAAAGTATTACTGGGGCATGCAAATAAGGCTAAATCTTCCTTCCTCTCTAGGGACAGCCAGTCCAATGGGATTCCCCTCACTCTGGAAATGGTTTTTAATCTCAAGGAGGAATTTTTAGCTTGAACTGATAAAGAAAAATATGTTGGTTATTGAGTGTTTTCCTGGGTATAGTGTATCCCTCAAAGCATTTTTCCTCAGAGGGAAATGCTAAGCTCTTGATAAATGAAAAATAAACTCTTGTTCTCTAAGATAAATTATTACAATGACAACTTTCTCCAGCCTTCAAAACCTAATACTAATCTTGGGCTTTGCACGGTATTGTTTTTCCTAAACTGCTGAGTGCATTCCATGTTTCTCAGACCTTGTTTTGGTAAAGGACGCGGGGAGCATCTCCAATGGGCGAGAGATTTCTTATCGTCCTCTGACTGCAACCATGGAGATCTTTAACTCTTTAAGCAGTGGCATTTAAGTCTTGAGAACACCCAGAAGCTTGCCCCAGGCTTTTGGCATTCTGAGAGAGAGAGAGAGAGAGAGAGAGAGAGAGAGAGAGAGAGAGAGAG